>CM077018.1:80363618-80904763 GCA_039090855.1 Macrothele yani
AGACACTCCCTTCCTAAAATCCTCTACATATGATCTGATCTGATCTACTATAGCATTGAATGGGCACGTTAAGCCGTCGGACCCCGGGTAGTGGCCCCCGGTAGTAAATACAGGCGTCTTCTACCTCGCTTCCGTGTAACTTTCCTATCGGGCACTCTAGCCCAAATCTCCTAGCTTCCTATTTCTAAGGGTTGTTTAAGACCTGGGGTCAGACACTCCCTTCCTAAAATCCTCTACATATGATCTGATCTGATCTACTAGAGCATTGAATGGGCACGTTAAGCCGTCGGACCCCGGGTACTGGCCCCCGGTAGTAAATAAGGGCGTCTTCTACCTCGCTTCCGTGTCACTTTCCTATCGGGCACTCTAGCCCAAATCTCCTAGCTTCCTATTTCTAAGGGTTGCTTAAGACCTGGGGTCAGACACTCCCTTCCTGAAATCCTCTACATATGATCTGATCTGATCTACTAGAGCATTGAATGGGCACGTTAAGCCTTCTGACACCCGGTAGTAAATAAGGGCGTCTTCTACCTCCCTTCCGTGTCACTTTCCTATCGGGTACTCTAGCCCAAATCTCCTAGCTTCCTATTTCTAAGGGTTGTTTAAGACCTGGGGTCAGACACTCCCTTCCTAAAATCCTCTACATATGATCTGATCTGATCTACTAGAGCATTGAATGGGCACGTTAAGCCGTCGGACCCCGGGTACTGGCCCCCGGTAGTAAATAAGGGCGTCTTCTACCTCGCTTCCGTGTCACTTTCCTATCGGGCACTCTAGCCCAAATCTCCTAGCTTCCTATTTCTAAGGGTTGTTTAAGACCTGGGGTCAGACACTCCCTTCCTAAAATCCTCTAACTATGATCTGATCTGATCTACTAGAGCATTGAATGGGCACGTTAAGCCGTCGGACCCCGGGTAGTGGCCCCCGGTAGTAAATAAGGGCGTCTTCTACCTCGCTTCCGTGTCACTTTCCTATCTGGCACTCTAGCCCAAATCTCCTAGCTTCCTATTTCTAAGGGTTGTTTAAGACCTGGGGTCAGACACTCCCTTCCTAAAATCCTCTACATATGATCTGATCTGATCTACTAGAGCATTGAATGGGCACGTTAAGCCGTCGGACCCCGGGTGCTGGCCCGCCTGTAGTAAATAAGGGCGTCTTCTACCTCGCTTCCGTGTCACTTTCCTATCGGGCACTCTAGCCCAAATCTCCTAGCTTCCTATTTCTAAGGGTTGTTTAAGACCTTGGGTCAGACACTCCCTTCCTAAAATCCTCTACATATGATCTGATCTGATCTACTAGAGCATTGAATGGGCACGTTAAGCCGTCTGACCCCGGGTACTGGCCCCCGGTAGTAAATAAGGGCGTCTTCTACCTCGCTTCCGTGTCACTTTCCTATCGGGCACTCTAGCCCAAATCTCCTAGCTTCCTATTTCTAAGGGTTGTTTAAGACCTTGGGTCAGACACTCCCTTCCTAAAATCCTCTACATATGATCTGATCTGATCTACTATAGCATTGAATGGGCACGTTAAGCCGTCGGACCCCGGGTACTGGCCCCCGGTAGTAAATAAGGGCGTCTTCTACCTCGCTTCCGTGTCACTTTCCTATCGGGCACTCTAGCCCAAATCTCCTAGCTTCCTATTTCTAAGGGTTGTTTAAGACCTTGGGTCAGACACTCCCTTCCTAAAATCCTCTACATATGATCTGATCTGATCTACTATAGCATTGAATGGGCACGTTAAGCCGTCGGACCCCGGGTACTGGCCCCCGGTAGTAAATAAGGGCGTCTTCTACCTCGCTTCCGTGTCACTTTCCTATCGGGCACTCTAGCCCAAATCTCCTAGCTTCCTATTTCTAAGGGTTGTTTAAGACCTGGGGTCAGACACTCCCTTCCTAAAATCCTCTACATATGATCTGATCTGATCTACTATAGCATTGAATGGGCACGTTAAGCCGTCGGACCCCGGGTACTGGCCCCCGGTAGTAAATAAGGGCGTCTTCTACCTCGCTTCCGTGTCACTTGCCTATCGGGCACTCTAGCCCAAATCTCCTAGCTTCCTATTTCTAAGGGTTGTTTAAGACCTTGGGTCAGACACTCCCTTCCTAAAATCCTCTACATATGATCTGATCTGATCTACTATAGCATTGAATGGGCACGTTAAGCCGTCGGACCCCGGGTACTGGCCCCCGGTAGTAAATAAGGGCGTCTTCTACCTCGCTTCCGTGTCACTTTCCTATCGGGCACTCTAGCCCAAATCTCCTAGCTTCCTATTTCTAAGGGTTGTTTAAGACCTGGGGTCAGACACTCCCTTCCTAAAATCCTCTACATATGATCTGATCTGATCTACTATAGCATTGAATGGGCACGTTAAGCCGTCGGACCCCGGGTACTGGCCCGCCTGTAGTAAATAAGGGCGTCTTCTACCTCGCTTCCGTGTCACTTTCCTATCGGGCACTCTAGCCCAAATCTCCTAGCTTCCTATTTCTAAGGGTTGTTTAAGACCTTGGGTCAGACACTCCCTTCCTAAAATCCTCTACATATGATCTGATCTGATCTACTATAGCATTGAATGGGCACGTTAAGCCGTCGGACCCCGGGTACTGGCCCCCGGTAGTAAATAAGGGCGTCTTCTACCTCGCTTCCGTGTCACTTTCCTATCGGGCACTCTAGCCCAAATCTCCTAGCTTCCTATTTCTAAGGGTTGTTTAAGACCTTGGGTCAGACACTCCCTTCCTAAAATCCTCTACATATGATCTGATCTGATCTACTATAGCATTGAATGGGCACGTTAAGCCGTCGGACCCCGGGTACTGGCCCCCGGTAGTAAATAAGGGCGTCTTCTACCTCGCTTCCGTGTCACTTTCCTATCGGGCACTCTAGCCCAAATCTCCTAGCTTCCTATTTCTAAGGGTTGTTTAAGACCTGGGGTCAGACACTCCCTTCCTAAAATCCTCTACATATGATCTGATCTGATCTGATCTACTAGAGCATTGAATGGGCACGTTAAGCCGTCGGACCCCGGGTACTGGCCCCCGGTAGTAAATAAGGGCGTCTTCTACCTCGCTTCCGTGTCACTTTCCTATCGGGCACTCTAGCCCAAATCTCCTAGCTTCCTATTTCTAAGGGTTGTTTAAGACCTGGGGTCAGACACTCCCTTCCTAAAATCCTCTACATATGATCTGATCTGATCTACTAGAGCATTGAATGGGCACGTTAAGCCGTCGGACCCCGGGTACTGGCCCCCGGTAGTAAATAAGGGCGTCTTCTACCTCGCTTCCGTGTCACTTTCCTATCGGGCACTCTAGCCCAAATCTCCTAGCTTCCTATTTCTAAGGGTTGTTTAAGACCTGGGGTCAGACACTCCCTTCCTAAAATCCTCTAACTATGATCTGATCTGTAAGGGCAATGGAATGGATCCCGCTCCGTGACCTTTGACCCTATTTCGTCCATTTTCAATAGGGTTCATCCCCAGTGGTCCCCTACCACATACTAAAATTTCATCGAAATTGAACCATTTTTACGCGAGTTATCGTGCGGACGGACAGACGGACAAAGCTGGAGCATATACGCTTTTTCAACCGTAAAAAGAATTAGTTTTCTTTTTCGCGAAAAGGAAACGACATGACACTTGGAGATGTTGAGGTGGAGATGGTTTAATGTACACGCTGAAGCAGGTTATTGACCTCAGTTTGAAGAGCAAGACAGTCATCAGGAGTTTGTACATTGCAATAAAACTTGATATCATCAGCAAACAAGAGACATGAGTCGTGAATGCAAAAAGGAAGGTCATTAATGTATATGGAAAACAGGAGTGGTCCTAAATTAGAGCCTTGGGGTATTCCAGATGTGGCAACATAGGAATCAGAAACATGGTTGATATACTTAAAGGGTTAAATGCCAAATAAAACAGCAAAATGTTCATTACATTTTAAGCAGATAGGCCAGAAATAACATCACAATTTCTGAGCCAAGTTGTAGAGTAGCATTAAGTAATATTATTTTCAAAAGGGGTTTCAGTCAGCCTGCATTTAACTAGCAAAATAATATTTGTTGATGGCATACTTTGAGTTCGAGCGAAATCATGCTATCAAAACTCAGAACTGCAAATTATCCCTCCCTCTATGCATTTCATACTTTTTTTCTTTTTTTTTTTTTTTTTTTTAGGAAAAAGTTAAAAAACGATCGTTAATTTTAGTGCCCTCCAGCACCGCGGGAGCCAGCGCCTGTGCTTTGTGGGCTTCCCTGCAAATCGGTCCCCGAATTCTGGAGTCCTGAATTATTATACAAAGCTGAGGGTGGTGCTACACATCTGTGTTCCTTTCGAAACGTGATTGGCTGATACGGATCGACACAAGCACGAATCGTTGAGAGAGACTTAACAAGTCTGCAACAGGATTGGCGAAAACTACTTAAAGAAGGATGTTTGTAGCTTCTCTCTTGAAGATTACAAATCCCACATGTGATGCTTTAGAAATGAGCGTGTTAACGCAGAGAACATGAAAAAAAAAAAAAAGCAGCATGTCTAACAGCTTCACATACAGAAGATACAAATGTGTGTACGAAGTAGAGAAACAGAAAAAGACAAACCTATTGAATCAGAAGCATCAAAATAAAAAAAATAATAATAATAAAACACAAATAACTTCATCATGTACATTTCAATCTTCTGAATACTCCGAAAATATTCAGAGCAACAGAAATTTGATGAATCAGAAGGATAAGCAATTAATAAAAGGAATGCCAGCATACATATTTGAATCTTGTCCGAAATTTTTTGAAGGAATGGAAAATAGAAAACGAGTTAGTAATACAGTATTATGCAATGCATTGATTGTTATACGCTTTCCAACGTACTAGAAATCATTACTCAGTTATGAGGATA
Organism: Macrothele yani; assembly: GCA_039090855.1. Lineage (NCBI taxonomy): Eukaryota > Metazoa > Arthropoda > Arachnida > Araneae > Macrothelidae > Macrothele > Macrothele yani. The sequence continues at coordinate 80,368,500 of CM077018.1, forward strand.
ATGACTGTGGAATTAATCTCGCTCCTGTGTCCTGACCTTTGATCCCATTTCGATAATATTCAATAGAATTGGTTCAATATACCTCCGGAACAACATACTAAAGTTTTGTCGCAATAGAAGCATTTTTAGTCAAGTTATGAGGGTAATGGCTGTGGGACAAATATCGCTCCTGTGCCCTGATGTTTAACCCCATTTCGATTATATTAAACAGAATTGGTTCAGTATACTTCCGGAACAACATACTAAAGTTTTGTCGTAATCGAACCATTTTTACGTACGTTATGACGCATAAGGGCAAGGGAATAGATCCCTTTCCTACGTCCTGACCTTTGATCCCATTTCGCCCATTTTCAATAGGGTTCGTCCCCAGGTGGTTTCAGACCACATACTAAAATTTCATCGAAATCGAAACATTGTTTCGCAAGTTATGACACATAAGGGCAAGGGAATGGGTCCCTCTCCTATGTCCTGACCTTTGATCCCATTTCGCCCATTTTAAATAGGGTTTGTCCCCAGGTAGTCGCCTAGCACATTCTAAAATTTCATCGAAATCGAACCATTTTTACGTGAGTTATCGTGCGGACGGACAGACAGACGGACAAAGCTGGAACATATACGCTTCTTCAACCTACGATTGGAAAGCGTAAAAAATACAAATATTAAACAAAAACAGAAACTAAAAATTCAATTCATGTACATGTATACTTACGAGCATATTGACAATAATTTTTTTTTTATTGAATCTGATTTTTGTTTATCGGCAATGATAATGCACTTTATTTTTTTTTTCTCTCCTTTTGTATGGAAGACTAGAATGATTAATTTACATGAGAAATATAGGCATACCACCCCTCACCTGGTATTCCAGTTTGCTTTAGGTTTTAGCGGCTAAAGAGACAGAAAGCGACAAAAATGGGGCACTGTCCCAGTGCTGTTTTAACTCTTTCTTAAATTACATCGAAATACACTGAAGAGCAATTGAATTAGAGATACATGTCTAGTAACGTGTAGCACCACCTTTCCCCTGATGACGGCTGCGATTCGTCTTGGCATGGACTCGACAAGACTCCGGAAGCGTTGGGAAGCCATACGGATCCACGACCCCTGAACAAGCTCCCACAGTTCACGAAGATTTGATGGAGGGAGCCTGGAACATCTCTCTCGATGGCATACCAGATGTGCTCGATGGGATTGAGGTCAGGTGACATAGCTGGCCAGGGAAGCGAGGTCACGTCGATGGAGTGTTCATCCAACCATTCAGATACAATTCGGGAGCGATATCACGGTGCATTGTCTTGTTGCAGGATGAGGTCCCCAGTGGGATGTTGAAGAAGCACAAACGGGAGCAAATGGTCGTCCAGGATATCCCGGTAACGTTGACCTGTGAGGGACGATGTCACACGTACCAGGGGTCCCATTTCAGTCCACGTAAACAGTCCCCAGACGAGAATGCCACCCCCACCAGCTTGAAGAGTATCCTGCTGGCAAGAAGGATCCATCGCTTCATGTGGTTTGCGCCGTACTCGTATCCTGCCATCAGCATGTACCAACGTGAATCTCGTATCGTCAGTCCAGGCAACATTTTTCCACATGTCTAGGGTCCAGTAGCGATGTCCCCTCGCCCATGCAAATCTTTGCACCCTGTGACGTTCTGTCAGCAGCTGTACCATCGTGGAACGATGGCTTCTGTACCCCATAGCGAGAAGATGGTTCTGGATGGTGTGACTGCTTACACGTTTTTGTGCACTAGCGTTAAATTTCCGAGTGATTTCTTGCACTGTGGCCCGTCTATCCTCTGTTACAATGCGAACTAGCCGACGATGACCCCGCTCATCCACACGCTGTTGTCCACGGTAGTTAGCCCTTGCAGGAATGGTTTTACCTGATTCGATGTACTCACGGTGCACCCGTGACATAGTGGCTCGTGAAAATCCCAGTGCCTGCACGACTTCTGAGATAGAGTGACCCATTCGTCAGGCCCCGACAATTTTCCCACGATCAAATGCGCTTAGATCCTTCGTCTTACACAAACTGTGTCCGACTTTTGCTGATTCCCGTCGCATCACTCCTTATATTGTCGGATCGCTGCATACGTCATGACGTTTCCGTTCACAGGGCCGCCCACAGCGCCACATTTGCATAACGCCAGCTGTCTGTTATTCAATTGTTTTTCAGTGTATTGAGGCCCTCATATCAGATTCTTAGTTGTGAGGATTTCACTTAACCCTTTAACGACCATGACCCAAAAATCTTTTATGACTATAAATACCACAACGCGTGAAACTGTCTGTCGGTTAACTTCTTTGTTTAATAACAACAACAGTGACTGAGGGAGACTCCTGCTGGTCCCTCATAGGTAAAAAAATCTGAAGGTAGTGTACTCGTGTGTGTGTGTGGGGGGGGGGGGGTTCGTGGTATTGTCCCGGCCCATTGGTTATCGTGGACAAACCTGTTAACCAGCACGTCCACCTCGATATTCTGGACAATTATGCCCTACCAACTCTGTGGCAATACTATGGAACCGAGCTTTGTTGGCACGAGCAAGATAATGCACAAAGCCATAAAGCAAGGACTGTTGCGGCGTGTAATTCCGTATCGTGTGTGGACTGGCCAGCACAGAGCCCTGATCTTAATCCCATAGATCACCTATGGGAGGAATTAGAGCGCCGCATAAGAAGTTTGGAACCAAGGCCTACTACTAAGCAACAGTTAGCGGCAGCATTATGTACTGAATGGAAGCGCATACATATCGCTCTGTTCCAAAACCTTGTCGAAAGCATGTCTCGAAGGGTCAGTGCATACATTAAGGCCAAAGGTGGACCGACACCGTACTAGTGTATGTCAATATATGCTATGTTGTGTTTCTCTTCTAGGTGTCCGGTGACTTTTGTCAATATAGTGTATGTTAATTTTTAGTGCAATACGTCACTTTCATCAATTACCAAGAATGCTATTTCCATGTCTTTCTAGCGAGGACAAAGACTAGCAAAAATGACCGTCTTTCATTTAAAGTGGAGTGAGTGCTAAATTAAGAAACGTTGAATAACGTCTAACTGCTCAGATGTTCTCACGATCTTTGTCGATATATGTATTTATAAATACCGGTCTCGTTCATTTCGTCGACAATCACTTCTTCAACAACTCATTTCGTCGACACTATACAGGGTTCCCACTAAAGTCCTTTCTCAGCCCCATAACGTTTGAACGCCGACAGCTATAGCCATAAAAACGGTGTCTACATATAGCAAAGTGGCTATGCGTTATTCGATGAGACCGCTGACAGCGCTTCCTAGCGGCAAAGTCAGGAGTTAGCGTGCCGATCTCAAAAACTATACGAGATACGGGAAAATAGTCATGTACAAAGTTGTACAGCAGGATCGATTTAGTACGAAAAGACACCTTGCGCACATGAATGCTAAGAATAGAACGCGTACAGCGCTCGTTTGTTTGTTCGCGATGACGAAATCTGTTACGTCACGAAACGCGTCAGAGAGGAGATAATGTCGCCTTCCGCAAAGCACTATATAGCCCGACTCAACTGCGGAATGTTTGGTTCCAACATGACGGCGCCCCTCCGCACCAACCAGGAAACGTAAGAAGGTATCTGGTCGAGACATTCGAGCAACAAATCATCGGCTATGGTGGTTGCGTAGAGTGGCCTGCAAGCTCACCGGACCTCACCCCATTGGACTTCTTCCTGTGTGCCTACCTCAAAGAGCAAGGGTATCAGACCCCTCCGACAACGTTGCAGGACCTTCAACGCCGTATAACTGATGCTTGTTCCAGCGTGTCACCAGACATGATGCAAAATGTGCAGCGTGAGATTCAATCTAGAGTCCAAATGTGTATTGTGGCTGACGGAGAGCACATTGAGCACCGATGGTAAATGTGCCTAGTGACAACTAATTTCTCCTTTCTGACGCGTTTCGCGACGTAACAGTGTTCGACATCGCGAACAAACAAACGAGCTTTATACGCGTTCTATTCTTAGCATTCATGTGCGCAAGGTGTCTTTTCGTTCTAAATCGATGCTGCTCTACAACTTTGTAATTGACTATTTTCCCGTATCTCGTATAGTTTTCGAGATCGGCAAGCTAACTTCTGACTTTGCCGCTAGAAGGCGCTGTAAGCGGTCTCATCAAATAGCGCATAGACACTTTACTATACCTAGACACCGTTTTTACCTATGGCTGTCGGCGTTCGGAAGTTACGGAGCTGAGAAAGGACTTTCCTGGGCACCCTGTATATGCAAACAGTCGATTCCACAAAATTTTCGTAAACTCTACAGTTTTCAATTTAGAACCACTAAATTTGGTATACTATCTCATGGTATTCTAACTTAAACCGTACACGGTTTTTGGAAGGGTCGGGGCCCGGGGTCAAGGGGCCCCATACAACATTTTCGTAAAATCTACAGTTTTCAATTTAGAACCACCAAATCTGGTATACTATCTCATGGTACTAGAACTTAGCTCGCAGATAGGGTATTGGAGTGCAGAATTGTGTCACAGTTCTTAAGTAAAAAATGGAAATTTTTGAGAAAATTTTGTATAGGGCTCCCTTTACCCCGGGCCATGACCCCTTCCGAAAACCGTGTACGGTCTAAGTTAGAGTACCTGAGATAGTATACCAAATTTGGTGGTTCTAAATTGAAAACTGTAGATTTTACGAAAATGTTGTATGGGGCCCCCTTCACCCCGGGCCCCGACCTCTTCCGTCTATGGTCTAAGTTGGTGTACGAGTACAATGAGATAGTATACCAAATTTAGTAGTTCTAAATTGAAAACTGTAGATTTTACGAAAATGTTGTATGGGCGCCCCCATGACCCCGGACCCTGACCCCTTCCGAAAACCGTGTACGGTCTAATTTAGAGTACAATGAGATAGTATAAAAAAATTTGGTGTTTCTAATGTTATAGGGTGCAGCCTAACTTGTGGAAAATTTGTATATTTCATTTATGCGATAAATTTTTGTTTCGATGTAACTGCAAGGCGGCACTCATAGTTCTAATTAATTACGGTAATTGATCCTCTAATTTGTTCATCACTGCCATTGTTAAAATTTGTTCATTATTTGAAAAGTGCATAATTCGTAGACTTCTGGCAAACGAGAATTGTGAAAGGCCACATGACGACAGACCATCTCTATTTCGGACTCATAGCAACAGTATTGTGCATTTTCAACTCTAACGAAATTCTGCAAAACTCACCCCCAAAATTCCCTCTTGAAGCTTTAAAGAGACATTCTGGCGGTGGCATTTTCTCCTAACGAGACTGCATAAGGGAAAACCGAAGCTCACACACACAGTTGAAAACAAGGCGATAAATCCCTCTTCAAGTGGCGAAGAGGAGCCCTTGTTTGTGAAAGGACAAAGAGGAGGGAGGACCCAATAGAAGAGAAAAAAAGGGGCGAGGCATTCTCAGGACGGAGGCGAAGGCAAAAACACGCACGAGAAAAGCACCAGCGAGGTGCATGGAACCAAGGCCTGAGAGCTGACCGCTTGGGAGAGCCTCGGAAAAAGAAGCAGAGAAGCAAGTAAGGAGGGCTATGAATGATCCCCTCTTAAAATGAGGACATCTCAGTCCTTTGGACTTCTCGACAGCAATCAAGTCGACATGAGGGCACAAATGCCTAGGCGGTCGCCAAACTAACGGAAGGCAGGATATTTCTTGCCACTTCTCTGCGCTAAGGACCTCAGAAAAAGATTGCCAAGGTATGTGGACTTTATATGAACATTTGCTCACGACTTACAAGTGCCGTCGGACAGTGAACAGCGTATAAAACTCTGTCCCCTGTAAAAGGAAGTACGAAAGCGAAGGCCTTCAACACATGGTAAACGGTGAAAATACCCCCGGGAAAAAATACTCCCGGAGAAAATACCCCTGAAAACTGAAAAGCGGAAAAAATGCCCCTGGAAAAAATACCCCCGGAAGAAATACCCCCAGAACAAACGGTTCACTGTAAACTGCCACACAGGAACACTGATGTGTGGCAGTGTTCCGGGGTGGCAATTTACCGGCGATCCTGCCACACATCTTTGAGCAGCTTTGCCACAAAAGTTCAAAGGGGGGGGGGTTCTATAAAGATTGCCGTTTCTGGGCCTATATTGAGAACTAAATTGGGAACTCCAAACGAATTTCGCGAAAACGTTCCATGTAAGCCAAGCGAGAATTGTACTTTAATTTGAAGAAATAAATTGCCGAGGATCCGAGGTACACTTGGTGTGTGTGTGGGGGGGGCTCAACCCCCAACATCCGTAATATTGGATTCTGGGCAGCTGGAGTCTGTCAGTGCATCCAGGCTGTTCCCCTTGAAGCGCCCGCGAGGTCCGTGAGCTTGGGGAGGGGATTCCCCCAAAATGTTAAAATGGACGCAGAGCTGTAAACATTTGAACCATGTTTTACATAATGATTCTGTACACGACCACGAATTTTCATGAGGGGGGAGATGGTGAATTCACCCTCCCTCAAGTTTCTAAGAGCGCAGACAAGTGTTCAAGGTAAGGGATTTGCTCGCAATTTCTATGCGTCATGTTGTGTTTAATGGCAAACTATGTATGCTCTTCCCCCTCCCCCATAAATTTGGTGAGGCCTGTCAAAGGGATACGAGGTGCTTGGTTTGGAGGGCTCTACCCCCAACTTTCGTAATTTTATATTCTGGACCTCTAGAGTCGGTCAGTGTATCCCGATGTTACCCCTGAATAGCTCTTAGAAACGGGGGGGGTTACCCCACCCTACTGAAAATTCGTGGTCGTGTACAGAATCATTATATAAAGCATGGTACTAATGTTTACAGCTCTACGTCCATTTTAACATTTTGGGGGAAAGCCCCCCCCCCCAGCTCATGGACCTCGCGGACACTTCAAGAGGAACTTCCTGGATACACTGGCAGACTCCAGCGGCCCAGAATATAATATTACGGAAGTTCAGGGTAGAGTCCTCCGCAATTTATTTCTTCATATTAAAGGTACAATTCTCGCTTGGCTTACATGGAACGTTTTCGCGCAAAATTCGTTTGCCCAATTCAGTTCTCAATATAGGCCCAGAAGCGGCAATCTTTATAGATCCCCCCCTTGAACTTTTGTAGCCAAGCTGCAGAAGATGTGTGGCACAGAGTTGCCGGTAAATTGCCACCTTGGAACACTGCCACACATCAGTGTTCCTGTGTGGCAGTTTACAGTGAACCGTTTGTTCTGGGGGTATTTCTTCCGGGGGTATTTTTTCCAGGGGCATTTTTTCAGCTTTCAGGGGTATTTTCTCCGGTGGTATTTTTTCCTGGGGGTATTTTTACCTACATCCTCAACACATTTTATTCGTGTTTTTTTTTTTTTTTTTTTTTATGTTATGGCCATAAGTCTTAAGAGCTCTTCCCTGCTAATTTGGCATCAAGCCTACGCAGGTGTGTGTAATGGTATAGAGATATATATAGCTTATAATTAAACTGCGGCAGTCATGATAATTACTGTATCATTTTAATTACTGGTACCCACGCTCGTACTCAATTATCGTTTTCTAAAGCGTGTATTTAAATGTTTTGGGTAATCTCTCACATATGTTTCCTTCGCTCTATTTGTTTATTGTGCATACTAGAATTTCATCAGTGAACAGTGTTTGAATCAGTGTTAATTGTTAAATCAGAGTTAGATAAATCAGTGGTATCGTTTAATCAGTGATAAAGTGTTTAAATCATTGTGCATAATTAAGCTGCCGATAGAGCAGCCCACCATTGATTCATCTCAGCAGATTTTTGTGCCACTTCATGGATAAAGGTGGCAGTGTATATAATATAACGTTGGATATTAAATGTCAAGCGTACGTGAAATGAGCGTTGGGTATCTTTTGGAGTGTTTTTTTTTATTTTTTTTTATTGGAGGTTTAACGACCACCGTGAGCAACTCAATGGGCTATAAGCAGTCGCCCGTCCCTAATTTGGGGCCACTGGTTCCAGGGAAGGGAAAGAGCCAGTGCCGTAAGACAAACACAACATCCATGCCTCACCGGGATTCGAACCCGGACCCCTAACGGACGAATGATCAGAGGCCATCGCTTAGACCACTGCGCCACCGGGGCGGCCTTTTCGAGTGTGTGCGTGCGTTGCTGTGATTTTTCGGTAGATTGGGACGTGCTGGAGTTAAATCCAGGCATCCACGCCCAATCGCGGTACGGGTTTTGCGGGAAGTCAATAATTAATTTGTCATAATTAATTATGGGAGGTCATTATTAATTATGGGAATCAAATAATTAAGTTGTTGAATAATTTTCGGTTGCCAACGCAAGTAGGAAACTCCTTGCTAGCCTCGAGCAGCGGAGGAGGAGGGGCAAAATTTTTGACAAAATTTTCTTTAGTTTTTTGTTACTTTTATTTTTATTTATTTGGTTATTTTTTTCGGTGGAGATATCGGGTGCTTCACTGCATGCGATACTTCACCTGGTGCCGCGGCCACATCAGCCTGTAAAGGTAAGATCCAACACTAAATTGAAAACTGTAGATTTTACGAAAATGTTGTGTGGGGACCCCGGGCCCCGACCTCTTCCGTCTATGGTCTAAGTTGGTGTGATAATACAGTGACATAGTATACCAAATTTGGTGGTTCTAAATTAAAAACTAGATTTTACGAAAATGTTGTATGGGGCGCCCGACTCCTTCCGTCTATGGTCTAAGTTAGTGTAAGTGTACAATAAAATAGTATACCAAATTTGGTGGCTCTAAATTGAAAACTGTAGATTTTACAAAAATGTTGAATGGGGGAGGGGGGAGCTTCACCCCGGGCCCCGACTCCTTCCGTCTATGGTCTAAGTTGGTGTAAGAGTACAATGAGATAGTATACCAAATTTAGTGGTTCTAAATTGAAAACTGTAGATTTTACTAAAATGTTGTATGGGGCCCCTTTGACCCAGACCTCTTCCAAAAACCGTGTACTGTGTAAGTTAGAGTACCATGAGATCATGAGATAGTAAACCAAATTTGGTGGTTCTGAACTTTTTTTCGGTTTTTTAGGAAACGAGTGTTTGCATATACTGTAGTGTCGACGAAACGTTCCTGTCGACGAAATGAGTTGTCGACGAAACGTTCCTGTCGACGAAATGAGTTGTCGACGAAGTGAACCAGACCCATAAATACAGTCTTCATCAGTGGCGGCCCCAGACTGTTTTCTCTGGGTGGGCCAGTAGATATTTGGGTGGGCCACGTTTTTTGAATTACATAAAGTAGTCATGAAAAAGTACTAAGCTCATATAACAAAAACCAAGGCAAGTTAATATACAATACATTTTATTTCATTAGGTAGACTAAGACTAGGTACTTCGGATTTAATTAAACAGCACAAATGAAAGAAACATTAGTTTGGGTGTTAAAAGCACAGTTTGCGAATTTCAGCTCAGATAAGACTCCTTAAAGTTTAAAAAACTGGTTATTAGTTTTACCTTATTTATGGTCAGAGTTTTCTGCACTTGCAGTTTTTCGCACTTACCTGGTACATTCGCTTTGAATTTATTTTTTTTCCTACCACACCATGCGAAAAACACGCACTAATTATACCTGTACGCTTCTGCAATTCAGCCATTATTAAATACGTTAAACATAAGCACAACACACAACACCACACACAAATTGTTCACCGGACACAGGTTAACTTGGTCTAAGCGATGGCCTCTGATCATTCGTCCGAAAGGGGTCCGGGTTCAAATCTCGGTGAGGCGTGGATGTTGTGTTTGTCTTACGGCACTGGTTCTCTCCCTTCCATAAATTAGGGACGGGAGACTGCTTATAGCCCATTGAGTTGCTCACGGTAGTCGTTAAACCTCTAATCAAAAAAAAAAAAAAAAAAAAAAAAAACTTACTCAACAGGAAGAACTGCTGCTGCGCCCGTCACTTAATTTGGCCACTGTCTCCGGCGCTGCTCCTGATAAAAGAGATGCCGTGCAGACCACCGTCTGACCTGTAGCCTCACTTCCGCCTTTCTAACTCACAACATTCCCACACCCTGCTCTCCATGAACGCAAAAGCAAATGCCAATTCTTTTTATTGTCACTGGTGAGCACAGCCCATTTAAGAGGGGGCTAGGGAAACTGAAGCACCGAGGCCCACATTTCCAAGGGGCCCAAGAATTATGCAGGATGCTTGAAGATTTGACAGAGTTCTATAGGGGTTTTTTTTTTTTTTTTTTTTTTGGCGATAGCACAGCAAAAACCATATTTATTTATTTTTATTTTTTTTCGTTTTTTTTAGGAGTCCGCGAAAAGTATTGTCATCCCTAGTCCATCCTGAAATCTTTCGAAAGCATTACAGGTGGGGTTTTCTTGGGGGGGGGGGGGTTGTACACATCTCTAATTGGGGGAAATTTTCATACGTTAAGAATTCGTTTATTTAGATCGCATTTATCCACTACTTCGGTATAATTTCAACAAAGTGAACCCGGGAATTTGGGGCGGGGGGGGGATTAAAGTAGAACTGAACTGGCATCCATTTTTCAACCATGCATTTTCACATTTTCTTGCTAACACTGATTCGTCCATGAATCATGGCGTACACACTTCAATATGGCGAGGATATTTTTATTCTTTCCTCATATTTTGGGAATGTTTTTTTCCTGAGCATTTTTATTTGGCCACCCTAGTGAAATCCTTGATGTACCACTAATACTGGGGCCCCAAAACTCTTTCCTGCCCCAAGGCCACCTATCTCCTGAAATGTGCTCTGCCGACGAGCGATGAATATTCGCGAGTATCAAATTCTCAGCAGCATTGAGCTGAGTCTTTAGCTTTGTGGTTCTCAGAACACATAAAAGACCGCGTTTGCGTTAGTTGTGAAACATTAACTCTATATTTGACTAGCGTACAAAGTTCAGTTTTTTCGGAATCAAATTTTTCCGGGTGGGTCAGGCAAGTTTTGGATAGGTCATGGCCCACTAAGGTCCACTCCTGGTCTTCATGCATCGGCTTTAGACTGCTAAACATCAACGGATTCGCTGTTCTTTTGCAACAGGCTTGAAAACCGAATATTTTCAATGATTACTACGTATTAACTAATAAAACTTAAGGCTGAAACAGGAAAAAAATTAATTAAAGAAACTGTCCTTACCGAAATCATATCCATAAAATCGTCCTCATAGAATTCATACTGGGAGATTTTCTTCACCAATTCTTCGTCGTCAGTCATTGAACACACATACATGGTATGAAGGCCCAGAAGGAACAAGATGCCAATCGCTTTCATCATCTAAAAGAAAAAGAATTGATATAGTCGCTTTGAGGGTAGTGAAAGTTACGTATTGAGAAGTACATAAACTATCTAATTACACTAGTCAACAAAAAAAATTGTCCCACGGTTTTTGATGGGTGTTTGAAGTGCATTCTTATACTGAATCCAAATATGAAATCAAATTTTTCCTGTCAGGCTTAGTTTTCTTGTGACCGCATGTTAACATTTTCGTCATCTAGCGTCACCCCCGTGTGAGACACCTAACCACGTGCTTTGAGTTCTCCGGAAAAGCACGCTCGAGTCACAGGTATGCGTAACGCAACCTATGAACTTTATTTAGTGTGTGAAGTGTGTAACGATGACAAGAGTTGGACCCCTCACATTTGTTGTGTGACTGCTTACTAGTGCAAGGCTACTCACAGCAGCGGAATATGCTAAGTTCACAAGGCCAGGATACCATGCTGACGTCACAGATTTAGTCAGTTGCGCCTGTGCGATAAAAGATACCGAAAAACGATGTATTAGGTGTGCAACTTAATTCTCGGCCACAGGCACGACACGTTTACAGCAAATTATAGCAAATCGAATACGTACCTAATCAGGGAAATAATCCCTGTCGTGGTGGATACATTTGAGCCATCGGTCAGGGAGCTGCCGAATGCCACAGCGGAAAAAAGAGGGCTGTTTCAAGTTGATAAAATCATCAATACTTCTGTGGACCTCCACGACCGAAGTGAAGTGCCTTTCACTCAGGTGATGTTGCAAGGAGCGAAAGAGGTGATAATCCGACGGGGCGAAGTCTGAAGATTATGACGGGCGGAACAAAATCTCCCATCTCAGATCGGTGATCGTGTTTAAAGTCGTTTTCGCGGTGTGAGGACGCGCGTTATCCTGAAGCAACAGGACCGACCTTCTGCCCTTGCCGGTGTATGTCCTTTTCGCCTCCATTGCGTCGCTCACACGAATGAGTTGCTGACAATAACGCTCAGCATCGACCGTTTCACCAGGTTTGAGCAACTCATAGTGTACGACACCGCGCTGATCCCACCATATGCGCAGCAACAACTTCCTGGCATGGATATTCGGTTCGGCGGTACTGGTGAACTTAGCATCTGGGGAGATGCTAAGTTCAAAAGGCCGGGATATCATGCTAACGTCACAGATGATATGCCTCTACTAGGATAAATCGTTATACATAATATCACTATGGGCAGAGCAGATGTAAACATTGGGTTTTTTGAAGCAGTCAGCAAATTCGTGTAACTGGTGTTTAAATAAAGCAGATGCAAACATAAAAGACTGATTAGTATATCTTGTTTCTGCGTGATCTCCATTTGACCAATGCGGAAATAAAGCAGATGCAACAAATAACTATTCGCTAGTTTGCATCTTGCAACATTTCTTTATCCCAATGTTCCTATTTATTAGCATTATTCACTGAACAGTCATATGTGAGTAGATCTAATGGTGCCAGACAACATTGCTTGGGCAGTGATCATTTAAATAAATCACTTCTTAAGGAAAGTTGTCTTTAATTCGCAGAATTTCAGTAAGTTTCTGATTTTAAATATTCCTCATATATTTTATAGAGATTCTCATTCGCGACAAAGTTACAAGAACAGTTGTTTTTTGCTAATGACTAGTGCATACCATTGATGGCGACATATGTTCTCTTGAATGGGGTGTGAACTGAAAATTAAATAACTTCGGAGAACTTTTGTGTTGCGTTGCTTTGTTAAAGAGAATAGTAATTCGATAATTGACATTAAGTATGCAGGACACTATTATTAATAAAATTAACGACATTGTAAATTACATAGATATTGGTAATTCCACTAAAACTATAGTAAATAATTTTTAAAATAATATTTTATTAAGATCAAAAATTATTTTTTTTTCTCCGTATTTTGATCAAAGTTGATCAAAACCGGAGCCAAATGAAAAGGTGTGAAACTGTATTCTGGGAACGTAAAACTCCTGCCGGATTAAATAATTTTAGTTATTCGAGTTTCGACTTGTTGTAACCAACCGGTAGATGACGCCGCATGAGATGATCAAACCCTTTCCCAGTTGTCCGACACGATTTAGCAAGAAATAACATCATTGTTAATATTATTATTGAGGTGGTTAGTAATTACTGTATAATAAAAATCCGTAATAACACGGTAAAAATTAATTTGCGATGTTTAGCTTCGTTTCATAACTTAAACATTTCCGAAAACGGAAATATTTGCTGCAACAGATAGAGTAGATGTTTGCACGGGCCTTAATTTGAAAAGTCCGACTTGGCCCGTATATTTCTCCTTTTTCCAAGACCCAGGCCTCCTCGTAAAATTTCAACAGCTACTAAAACACGAATTTGACACCTGGTGCACTCGGTCATTCGACTCCTGAAGTGTTTTCGTTTTCTTAATTGCTACACGTATTCTATTACAGTAAACGTTAATTCGGAATATTTCTGTGATTCTGTATAAGTCACATGACGTCTGAGGAGGGGGGGGGGGGGGACTTGTGTACTCAAAAAAATTGCATGTAAACGACAATTTCCAAGACTTTCAAATTTTCTGGGTTTTCAAATGATCATTGCCTACCGCCGGACCCGGAATATCCTTGGTGATAAGGTGGGGGGGGGGGGGGGCGAAAAGTACGAAATATCTAGAATTATGACTCCGATCGTTCTACTTTACATTGTCTACAAGTACATATTCTCCGGAAGCGATTTTTTCGCGACTTAATTAAACTCCATAATAAGTATGGAAGAGTATTTATCAGCAACACTGAACTGAGCATATGCTAGGGAAAACAATGACAGACTGCTCAGCTAACCAGTGTCACAGAATTTTTGAAAACAGCTGGGCATGGATACCTAACGGTTCATTTGCCATCTGCTGACTCCCTGAAAGTAGAAATGAAAAAAAAATATGGCACAGATTTATACACAGAAGTAAGTTTCGTCCAGCCCATTTCTCCCGTGCCATTTAAGACAACTTAAAAGCTTTTCACACATCTAGAGAACAAAGCGCCGCCGACCAGAACAATAAAAAAGATCGTCTGGGAGCGGGTGGCTCGGTTTATAAATGCTGCCGTTAAAAGCCTGCCCTGAAGCATGAGAGGAGGGTGAAAGTTAGTGAGAGAGAGAGAGAGAAAGGACCACATTCACATTGAAAAACAAAGGGAGCTGACCCACTCCAATTGTTTTGTAGGAGGAGGATGTCGTAAAACTTCTATTTTTTCCAACAGCGGAAATATTTCAATCTTATCCTGCTGCTGTATGTTGTGAGATTTAAAAACGAGAAAGGCACCGTACAGCGATTGTTTTGCTCATAAAGAAAAAAACACCCTGCTCGGCCCGTGTCTGTTTTACATTAAATATTGAAGGCCCGGGCCCGGCACGTTTTTCCAACTTAGAAATGAGCAAAGGCCCGACCCGTCCCGGGCCCGTGTAGACCTTTAGTGAGAGTCACCTAACCACGTGCTTTGAGTTCGCCGGAGAAGCACGCTGGGGTCACAGGTATGCGTAAGGCACCCTATGAACTTTATTTAGGGTGTGAAGTGAGTGATGATGACATGAGGTGGGCCCCTCACATTTGTTGTGTGACGGCTTACTAGTGCAAGGCTCTCACAGGAGGGAGATGCTAAGTTCACAAGGCCAGGATACCATGCTGGCGTCACAGATGATATGCATCTATTACCGATAAACCGATATAATATCACTATGGGCACAGCAGATGTAAGCATTGTGTTTTTTGAACCAGTCAGAAAATTCGTGTAACTGATGCGAAAATAAAGCAGGTGCAAACATAAAAGACTGGTTTGTATCTTGTTTTTCTGTGATCTTCATTTGACCAATGTGAAAATAAAGCAGATGCAACAAATAACTATTCGCTAGTTTGTATCTTGCTCCATTTCTTTATGCCAACGTTCCTATTATATTCATTGAACAGTCATATGTGAGCAGACCTAATGATACCAGACAACATTGCTTGGGCAGCGATCGCTTTTAAATAAATCACTTCCTAAGAAAAGCTGAAGTAGGATTTCAGTAAGTTTCTGATTTCAAATATTTTTCATATATTTTATAGAGATTCTCATTCGCGACAAAGTTACAATTAATGAAGTACAGTTATTTTTTGTTAATGACTAGTGCAGTACTGCATACCATAGATGACGACATACGTTCTCTTGAATAGGGTGTGAACTGAAAATTAAATAACTTCGGAGAATTTCTGAGTTGCGTTGCTTTTGTTAATGAGAATAGTAATCCGATAATTGACATTACTGTATTTGTAAATTACATAGATACCGACATTGTAAATTACATAGATATTGGTAATTCCACTAAAACTATAGTAAATAACTTTTAAAATAATATTTTATCAAGATCAAAAATGTTCCTATTTTTCTCCATATTTTGATCAAAGTTGATGAAAACCGGAGCCAATTGAAAAGGTGTGAAACTGTATTCTGGGAACGTAAAACTCCTGACGGATTAAATAATTTTAGTTATTGGAGTTTCGACTTGTTGTAACCACCGGTAGATGCCGCCACATGAGATCAAAAACCTTTCCCACTTATCTGACACGATTTGCCATAAAATAACGTCATTGTTAATAATTTGGTCAGTAATTACTGTATTATAAAAATCCATAATAACACAGTAAAATTTAATTTGCGATGTTTAGCTTCGTTTCATACTTAAACATTTCCGAAAACGGAAATATTTGCTGCAACGGATAGAGTACGAATACCTCAGTAGATTCAAGTCTTTCAGCAGTTTTCGTACTCTTCCTCCGATTCTAAATAACCAGAAATTAAGCCATCTTTATCAATATTGTATTCCCTCAAAAATTTCTGGAAAACGTCCTTTAAAGAAACCTCCATAATCTTCAGAAAAACTTTGAAATCGCTAATGTGAGTCCCGTTCCACGGTGCACCATCTGATGAAGACCTCATCGAGTGCTTGTACACTGAAGAGCAATTGAATTAGACAAGGTCTTTAGATATATCTGGAATTAGAGACAGCTGGCCTTATGCAAATGTGGCGCTGTGGGCGGCCCTGTAAACGGAAACGATATGACGTATGCAGCGAGCCGACGAGAATCAGTAAGAGTCGGACGCAGTATGGGCAAGACGAAGGATCTGAGCGCATTTGATCGTGGGCAAATTATCGGGGCCCGACGAATGGTTCACTCCATCTCGGAAGTCGTGCAGGCACTGGGATTTTCAGAAGCCACTGTGTCACGGGTGCACCGTGAGTACATCGAATCCTGTAAAACCATCCGTGCAAGGGCCAACTGCCGTGGACAACAGCCTGTGGATGAGCAGGGTCATCGTCGGATAGCTCGCATTGTAACAGCCGATAGACGGGCCAGAGTGCAAGAAATCACTCGGCAATTTAACGCTGGTGCACAAAAACGTGTAGGCAGCCACACCATCGAAAACCATCTCCTCGCTATGGGGTACAGAAGCCATTGTCCCACGAGGGTACCCGCTGCTGACCACACATCACAGGGTGCAAAAATTAGCATGGGCGCGGGAACATCGCTACTGGACCCTAGACATGTGGAAAAATTTTGCCTGGGCTGTGATGAGTCGAGATTCACGTTGGTACATGCGGATGGCAGGAAACGAGTACGACGCAAAAGCACATGAAGCGATGGATCCTTCTTGCCAGCAGAGTACTCTTCAAGCTGGTGGGGGTGGCATTCTTGTCTGGGGACTGTTTACGTGGACTGAAATGGGACCTCTGGTACGTGTGACATCGTCCCTCACAGGTCAACGTTACCGGGATATCCTGGACGACCATTTGCTCCCGTTTGTGCGTCTTCAACATTCCACTGGGGACCTCATCCTGCAACAAGACAATGCACCGTGCCATCGCTCCCGAACTGTATCCGAATGGTTGGATGAACACTCCACCGACGTGACCTCGCTTCCTGGGCCAGCTAAGTCACCTGACCTCAATCCCATCGAGCACATCTGGGATGTCATCGAGAGAGATGTTCGAGTCTCTGACCCCCCTCCATCAAATCTTCGTGAACTGTGGGAGCTTGTTCAGGGGTTGTGGATCCGTATGGCTTCCGAACGCTTCCGGTGTCTTGTCGAGTCCATGCCGAGACGAATCGCCGCCGTCATCAGGACGAAAGGTGGTGCTACACGTTACTAGACAGGTATCTCTAATTCAATTGCTCTTCAGTGTATATCGTTTTCCGATATCTTTTATCGCACAGGCACAACTGACCAAATCATCTCCCACTCACGGGATGGCTTAATGGTTCACGTCACATGCCATTTGCTGTTCCAGTTATTTGGAAGGAACCCAACAGACTGCTATTTCTGCCTTGAAAGTACAAAAGTGATCACAACAACAACAAAGATGACACAGAATTTTCGGATGTAATGAGCACGTCTTTTTGAATCCATTCTGACGCGAATTAAATTTATCAAAGCTATTCAAAGTGAATGGAACGGGCGTGGAAAACAGTAGTATCTGACCTAAGAAAGAAGTTTTTTCAGTCGGGGTTTTAATCCCGCAGATATTGCTGTTAACGGAATCGCGAACTTACATATTCTGGTTGCAGATTTGTGCATTAAGAAAAATTTGAAATAATATAAGAAACATTTCGCAGCGGAAACGCTCTCCAACAAAGAAAGAATTTTTCAAATAGGACTCATAAAAGCAGATATATAGACAAATATAAGATATGCATCTACGCCCCTGGCGGAAAAACATGCATTATTTTAAGAAGAAAGCATTCTTAAAAGATTTTTTGATGTGAGCGGTATTGGTCCACGGAGGAGTTTTTGCAGTCGAGTTTCCAGGAGCTCAGATTTTGCTGCAAATACATCAGAAGCAGAAATTGACACTTATGCCTCCTGGTGGCGAAACCATTCTTTACCAAAAATTAGAAATTATATTGCGAAACATTTCCCATTAGGAGCTGTATCCGCAGAAGAAACTTTTTTCAGATCGGAGTTTTAAAAGTAGAGATATCGGGGGGAAACGCAATTTACTTTTACGCCCCTAGCGGAAAATCTATGCGTAATTTGAAAAAAGTGTTTATACCTAAATTACTCTTCGACACAAATGGAATCGAAAGGTAAAATAACTTTTTGTGTCGGATGTTTAGAAGCAAATACAGTAGTGGCCAAAATTGTGGAAACCTACGAAATAGTGTATTTTGGTTTGATGGCTTATAACACCACTTTTCTTTTGGAGTAATACCATAAAACTATATATCAATGGAAAGATAATTTCATCAAGAATGTAATGCAATAACTTTTATGATGGATTTTGTACTAGAACAGCAGTTATAAAAAAGAAAAGTGAAACACATAGAAAAAAAGAGATATACAAAAGTTCTCACCGTGTCAGTTAATACTTAGTTGGGTAACCTTTAGCGTTAATTACGGCCTTACAACGCCTTCCCATGGAGTGAACCAAGTTTTTTAGTTCTGCAGCTGTTATAATGTGAAACCAAGATTGAATTATTGCTTCTATTAATTGAGTTTTATTGCTGGGTTGCTTCTGACTAACAAATTTCTTTAGTCGGCTCCATAGATTTTCGATGGTGTTAAGGTCTGGGCTATTCCCAGGCCATTCCAGCAGTGGAATATGATCATCTTGAAACCACTTTTTGCACACTGCAGCAACATGACATGGAGCTGAATCCTGTTGAAATATAAATGCTTCATTATCTTGGAAAGGATCACGTGCGGAAGGCTTCAGTTTGGGCTCAAGTATTTCATTAATGTATTTTTGCCCATTTTTATTCCCATTAATCACGCAAATTCTGCACACCCCTTTTGCTGTCATACAACCCCAAATCACAACACTAACTGGGTGTTTCACGGTACATGTAATGCAATCAGGATGCAAATCAACTCCGATTCTTCTCCTTAGGTATTTTATGGCATCACTACCAAACAGGGAGATTTCGGTCTCATCACTCCAAATAATACTGTACCATTGTTCCCCTGTCCAGTTAACATGGGTTTTAGCCCAGTTTAATCTTTTCAACCTTTGTTTGAGAGATAAAAATGGCTTTTTTCGTGGAATTCTAGCTTT
The DNA here is from genome assembly GCA_039090855.1 of Macrothele yani. Lineage (NCBI taxonomy): Eukaryota > Metazoa > Arthropoda > Arachnida > Araneae > Macrothelidae > Macrothele > Macrothele yani. The sequence goes on from CM077018.1 coordinate 80,387,768, forward strand.
TAGACCAAATTCCTCCAGTCTGCGCAGAACAGTCCTTGCACTCAACTTCACATTGCATTGCGCCATTTCATCTTCTATACACCCAGATGATTTTCTTCTGTCACCTAGGCACAGTCTCTTAAGTCTTCTATCATCACGTGCTGTTGTACACCTTTTCCTGCCTTTACCAGTCTGGTTTTGTAGTGACTGAGTCTCCTTATACCTCTTCAAAAATTTAGAAATGCCACCTTTGGTTAAGTTTCTACCAATTGTTCTTCTAATTTCTTCATAACTGAAGCCTTGTTCACTTAATAGTACTATTTTACAACGCTTTCTGGGTGACCAGTCAACTCTTTGCGCCACTTCTTTAATTTTATTACGTTTTACAAGCTCATTAAATGAAAGAACACAAAAAAACCACAACCAACTTGATAGCAATCACATAATACACCGACAAATGTCCTCCTCTCAGCTCCAATACATGGCATTAATAGATGAATCCTACTGCAACCTGACTGGCTTATTGCCAAAACAAGATGACACCTGATTGGCTCTCTAAACACTGATGCTCATTGGCTACATTCAAATGAAGGAAAGGTACTTCATATCAACCTAAGCAAGTTGTGCTTCCTTTTTCTGGTTATTTGGCTATAACTTTTCATAGAATACAGATAATTGAACAAACTTTATTGCATTACATTTTTGATGAAAATATCTTTAAACTACTCCAAAAAAGGAGGTGTTGTGAGTCATCAAACCTCAAAAATACACTTTTTCCAAAAAGGTTTCCACAATTTTGGCCACTACTGTATATGGAATAAAATGTATTTTGAATTCGATATCATTTGCATTTACGCCCTCTAGCGGCGAAATTATACATCGTAAAAAAAAAACGAAGTAAAGGATCATCATTCGCATATTTCAAGCTTCCCAATGCGAAAAGAATTTTTCAAATCGGACTAATAGTTGCAGAGATATCGTGTCTACAGACGGACGGACGGACAAACTGATATCATAAGCACGATCTTTTTTTACAAAAGACGTGCAAACAAAGAGCTTAGTGAAATACCCTAATCTATAACCATCTGCAATTAGACCAGTTACCCACAGTGCAGAGCTTCCAGTACCACATCCTCCACATCCTGTTACTTTCAGTGATGAGGAATCAAACAAAGATGGAGCATATCATGAGGAAAAACATGAAGATATACCTGATTCAACATACCTAGAGCTATCTTTTCTTCGAATAAACCGCATTTACTGTCACAGGAAGCTCTGAATGACCTTGTTCGTGATTTGGATTTACAGAAGGTGAGTCGAAAGTTTTGCAATATTTGCATAAATGCATGTGCTGCGGGCGGGTATGTCACGTGCTTAAACTAGTTCAAGTCCCGCACTGCATTCGGTCAAAAGGGATATAAAATGGTAGTCGTTGCTGTGAACAGCATTGCATGTCGTCGTTCTATTTGTGGTTGGGACACCTAAAAGATGAACAGCCACAACCGGCTAATTAGGGAACTTTAGCTTTACGAGTTTGAACTCTGCCATACCGCTGCTCAAGCAACACGAAACATCTGTCATGCGAAAGGGGAAGTTTCCGTGTACCACAGCACCGCAACCAGATGGTTCAAGAAATTTCGCTCAAGTGACAGAAACCTCGACGATCAGCCAAGGTCAGGTAGGTCGCGAACCATGGATTCGGAGGCCGTGCTCCAGGCCGTGGAGGCAAATTCGACAACCAGCACTCGGATATTATCAGGAGAGCTGGGCATATCACAGATCACCGTGGTTCGTCACCTTCAGGACCTCGGCAAGGTCTACAGGAGCTGCCGCATTGTCCCTCACTAACTGACGCCAGCTGAAGCAAACCGCCGAGTGGAAGTGCGCACGAAACTCCTAAAAAACCCGCGCGATGTGCGTTTCATCTAGAGAATTATTAAGTGCGACGAAAAGTGGATCAACTTCCCTAATCATATCACACATAGGCAGTGTTTGAAGCCGGGCCAGCTTCCTGAACCTGTTGCCAAACGAGGGCGCTTCGAGCACAAGGTGGTGCTCTGCGTCTGGAGCGGATGTATGTCGTTTTGGAGGAGAAGTACCCGGTACTGCTGAACAGAAAGCGCGCTCTCCTACAGCAGGACAACGATCGGCCTCATACAGCGCGAACAACATGGGCAAAACTCCAGGAACTTGAGGGCATCGAACTGATGCCACAACCAGCATACAGTCCGGATCTTGCCCCGTCAGATTATTACCTATTCTGATCCATGGTCCACTTCCTTCGCGGGCGGAACTTCAACAACCAGGATGTGGCGGCAGTTCGGGTGAAGGAGTTCTTCGCCTCGAAGGACAAGAACTGGTACCGCAGCGGAATCGAAAAACTGGCAGGCAGATGGCTAAAGACGGTGCAACACGATGCCCTATTACTTTAAATGCTAGTCAGCTTTCGTCGTAAAGGTAGGTATGAAGACATAAAGTGATCCAAATATTGCAAAACTTTCGACTCACCCTCTGTATTTAAGAAGCACGCTGAACTTTTAGGTTCGAGATTTAAAAGAATGGATTCTACGGCAGCGTGATACTAAAGTTTTTTGTTTTTTTTTCGCAGTCGCCATAATTAATTTGATGAATACTGCTCCCAAGAAGATGGATTTGTGTTTTGTAAAGATGTTAAGCCGCCCCCGGTGGTGCAGTGGTGTTTTGTAAAGATGTTAAGCCGCCCCCGGTGGCGCTCGGTTTATAAATGCTGCAGTTAATAGCCTGCCCTGAAGCATGAGAGGAGGGTGAAAGTTAGAGAGAGAAGGGACCATATTCATATTTAAAACCTAAGGGGGCTGACCCACTCCAATTGTTTTGTAGGAGGGGAGGATGTCGTAAAACTTCTATTTTTTCCAACAGCGGAAATATTTCAATCTTATCCTGCTGCTGTATGTTGTGAGATTTCCAAACGAGAAAAGCACCGTACAGCCATTGTTTTGCTCATAAAGAAAAAAACCTGCCCGGCCTGTGTCATTAAGTGATCCAAATATTGCAAAACTTTCGTCCGAAAAGGGTCCGGGTTCGAATTTCGGTGAGGCAGGGATGTTGTGTTTGTCTTACGGCACTAGCTCTCTCTCCTCCCTGGAACCAGTGACCCTAAATTAGGAACGGGCGACTGCTTATAGCCCATTTAGTTGCTCATGGTGGTCGTTAAACCTCCAATAAAAAAATAAATAAATTTAAAGCAGTTATGGGGGCTCTTGGCCATGAACACAACGTGGACGAGTGGTTCTTATTCATTGACTCCTCAAAAGTGAGTTTGAAAGCGGTCCTTTTTAATTACGGAAATAAATTTCCTTCTGTACCTATTTTGCACATGCTGCAAACATGAAAGAGTCATACGACAACATGAAGTTGATTTTAGGAAAGGTTCAGTATCAGAAATATAAATGAAACATCCTCATCGGCCGCCACCGGGAATCGAACCCAGGGTCTTCTAGTTACGCGCCGGACATGCTACCACTGCACCACAGCTGCCTCGAATTCTTCAGACTCACATACGACTAACTGCCAAACGTCATGGCAGGCTGCTTCTTGGAGCCCCGCACAATGCTGGGGATTCATCAAAGATGGTAAACAGCAACTTAACGAATAACCAGGAGGCGAATGGATAATTAATACGCACAATTGATGTGGATTAGAAACATCAAACAGAAGTCATCGCTCTTTCCACGTTTATTTTCCACTGTTTGGCAGTTAGTCGTATGTGATCCTGGAGAATTCGAGTCCCCTGTGGTGCAGTGGTAGCATGTCCGGCGCGTAACTGGAAGACCCTGGGTTCGATTCCCGGTGGCGGCCGATGATAATTTTTCCGTGACTCACTCATAAACGTGGAAAGAGCGATGATTTCTGTTTGATGTTCCTAATCCACGTCAATTGTGTGAATTAAGTGAAACAACTGTGGAGACCAAAAGGTCATTACACTTTTGCCAGGATTGCAGCTAGGTTACCAAAAGTATACTGTTGTTTTTTATGTGAGTGGGACAGTAGGGACAAGCAAACTCACTGCGTTCGAAAGGTTTGGCCAAAACGTACCTTACTTGCTCCAGGCAAGAAAAATGTGAACAGTTCACTTGTTGACCCTCAAGCGTGAACTTATGAAAAACTTTGTTAAAGCGATGGATAAAACGCAAACTGGATTCACGTACTTGAGAAACAAATTACCCTGCATCAGTGATGCCAAAATTAAAGAAGGTATTTTTGTAGGTCCTCAAAGCAGAGAATTGTTAAGAGATGAGAGATTTCGAGGAGAGTTGAATGAAGTGGAGAAAGCTGCTTGGCACAGTTTCAAAAGTGTTTGCATAAACTTTTTGGGAAATCACAAGGTCGAAAACTATCGTGAATTAGTGGGTGATCTAAAGTCTTGCCAAGCAATGGGATGCAATATGTTATTAAAGATTAATTTTTGGACTTACGTCTGCCCCCCCACCCCCTAAAACCTGAGTACAGTGAACCAGGAGCGCGTCCAAGGGGAGGGGTCCCCGGGTCCAGACCAGAGTTGAGCAAAATCGTAAGTGAATTAATCGGTAATGTACTACAGCGTAATGGTAACAAGAACTTAGCGTTACCATTACATGGTAATGGTGAACTGGTCATTAGAATTAAATCGTAATTGTAATGACATGTAGCAGTTACCCATTATAGTCGTAATGGTTAATGGTTAACTAAATGTTGGTAATTAACCAATAACTTATGGGTAACAATACAACTTGAATAAACCAGCAACCAGTACACCCTTACACGTTGTGTAGGTTATTTGACAACTGTTCCACTCCTCGGACCTCAAATGCGTGTATGTAGGTATTGGAGATTGTACGTGTATGACACGTACAATCTCCAATACCTACATACACGACATAACAACAAAACAACAACACATTCGCCTCACTCAGGACCACACCGAGCCACAGTCCGGTACATACGAAATGGAATTAAATCATAACAAACAATAACAACACATTCGCCTCACTCACGACCACACCAAGCCACAGTCCGGTACATACTAAGTGGAATTAAATCATAACAACAAACAACAACAACACATTTGCCTCACTCAGGACAACACCGAGCCACAGTCCCATACATACTAAGTGGAATTAAATCATAACAACAAACAACAACAACACATTCGCCTCACTCAGGACCACACCGAGCCACAGTCCGGTACATACTAAGTGGAAATAAATCATAACAACAAACAATAACAACACATTCGCCTCACTCAGGACCACACCGAGCCACAGTCCCGTACATAGTAAGTGGAATTAAATTATAACAACAAACAATAACAACTCATTCGCCTCACTCAGAACTACACCAAGCCACAGTCCGGTCATACTAAGTGGAATTAAATCATAACGAAAAAAAAAAAACATTCGCCTCACTGAGGACTACACCGAGCCACAGTCCGGTCATACTAAGTAGAATTAAATCATTTAAATCATAACGAAAAAAAAAACATTCGCCTCACTGAGGACCACACTGAGCCACAGTCCGGTACATACTAAGGGGAATTGAATCATAACAACAAACAATAAGGTTTACTAATTCCTCACATTGAGCTGTACTTATGTGGATTAATAAATGTCGTAAAACCAATGAAAGAAGATATCTGAGTCATTAGTTTTTCTAAAACAATATTTAGTTATTATTATTATTATTATATACGTATTATTCAGATTTAGACGAACGTAAGAAACGATCCTGACACCCATGAGCACCTGCAGGAAATTTTTCAATGGGGGTCAAGTGTAATTAATTAAGGTTTGGCTAATATGTAGAAAACAGCAATTCGGGAAAATGAAAGATTAATACTATTACTACTACTTACTTACTACACTAGAACACTACTACTATTATTATTATTATTAATTGATGCTGCTCTTGAAGAAAGTGTATGTTAGTAATAGACATGTATTATCATGTACATTGATTAGTAACTGTTTCCAAAATAATGAACAGTGTCGAGCAGGGCCACGCCAAGCCTTTTAAGTTCAGCACACACCACCCTGAGCGGAACTTGTTTGGGCGTACTACCTTACGGTTTGCTAGGTTTTCCGCTTTCACGTTATCGTTTTCCAATTCCAAATTTCCAATAAAATTGGGATATTAAATTAAACGCCGCAAACTTTATCTTTCCTTGTGGTCCAGTTCTGTGAGTGTAAAAAAAAAAAAAAAAAAAAAAAAAAGTAATAAAATAAAATAAAATAAAGGGGGAAATAATTCTACAGGGGGTCAAATGAGTCCTGTGACACCCCTTCCCCTGTCGGCGCCCATGCCGATACCAATGAAACGTGATTTCGCTGCAACAGTCCATCTGAGCATGCGCAATCTGACCTCACAATAGAGAGGAAAGCAAAATCGAGTGTTAGTGAGGTGGATTGGTAAGTTTTGGTCTAGGATGCCTACAGATTACACCCCATCATGTTATACATCATCTTAAATGTTAGTCGATAGTACTTGTAGATAACCCAAGGAGGATTTGGGCGGGGGTCGAAAGGAAGCCAAATTTCGCTGCGACGCACCGTTTTCATAGCATCGAAAATGCATTTTTGTTATAGCTTTTATTACATTTCGCATTAGGTTCTCGTAATTTACTCAGATTGCAATGAGATATTGTTACGTTTATATACTGAAGAGCAATTGAATTAGAGACAGCTGGCGTTATGCAAATGTGGCGCTGTGGGCGGCCCTGTAAACGGAAACGACATGACGTATGCAGCGATCCGACAATATAAAGAGTGATGCGACGAGAATCAGTAACAGTCGGACGCAGTATAGGTAAAACGAAGGATCTAAGCGCATTTGACCGTGGGCAAATTGCCGGCGCCCGACGAATGGGTCACTCCATCTCGGAAGTCGTGCAGGCACTGGGATTTTCACGAGCCACTGTGTCACGGGTGCACCGTGAGTACATCGAATCCGGTAAAACAATCCCTGCAAGGGCCAAATGCCGTGGACAACAGCGTGTGGATGAGCGGGGTCATCGTCGGCTAGCTCGCATTGTAGCAGCGGATAAACGGGCCACAGTGCAAGAAATCACTTGGCAATTTAATGCTGGTGCACAAAAACGTGTAAGCAGCCACACCATCCAGAATCATCTCCTCGCTATGGGGTACAGAAGCCGTCGTACCACGAGGGTACCGCTGCTGACCGCACATCACAGGGTGCAAAGATTAGCATGGGCGCGGAAACGTCGCCACTGGACCTTAGACATATGGGAAAATGTTGCCTGGACTGATGAGTGGAGATTCACGTTGGTACATGCGGATGGCAGGACCACATGGAGCGATGGATCCTTCTTGCCAGCAGGGTACTCTTCAAGCTGGTGGGGGTGGCATTCTCGTCTGAGGACTGTTTACGTAGACTGAAAGGGGACCCCTGGTACGTGTGACATCGTCCCTCACAGGTCAACGTTACCGGGATATCCTGGACGACCATTTGCTCCCGTTTGTGCGTCTTCAACATTCCACTGGGGACCTCATCCTGCAACAAGACAATGCACCGTGCCATCGCTCCCGAATTGTATCCGAATGGTTGGATGAACACTCCACCGACGTGACCTCACTTCCTTGGCTAGCTAGGTCACCTGACCTCAATCCCATCGAGCACATCTGGGATGCCATCGAGAGAGATGACTCCCCTCCATCAAATCTTCGTGAACTGTGGGAGCTTCTTCAGGGGTCGTGGATCCGTATGGCTTCCCAACGCTTCAGGTGTCTTGTCGAGTCCATGCCGAGACGAATCGGCCCCGTCATCAGGACGGAAGGTGGTGCTACACGTTACTAGACAGGTATCTCTAATTCAATTGCTCTTCAGTGCATGTAAAACGCGGTGAAATAATAACGTTCAGCGATAGTCTAGTAAAATATATTGTTGAGTAACAACGAAATTAACTATTGTTGGCTTCACTTCACAGGACAGCACGATCAGATTCGAACAATTGTTTTTGACAATGCCGCAGCGTTACATCGAAAGTTTTACTCAGGATTTACTTTATTACTGTCGGGAAAGATGCATGGCATCAAAAATGTACTGGCTACTGAAAACAGGGGGCTGGCACCTAAACAAAGGGAGCAGGCGCCTGAAAATTCTAGGGTTTTGTCCATCCTTGCTGTGAAGTACAGGTATTGCACTTTTTCAGGATAATGCACATTTTAAATTCCACTTTATTGCACTTTTTCAGGATAATGCACATTTTAAATTCCACTTTATTGCACTTTTTCAGGATAATGCACATTTTAAATTCCACTTTATTGCACTTTTTCAGGATAATGCACATTTTAAATTCCACTTTATTGCAGTTCAGTAACTACCTTAAAAAGCTGGTTGATCCTTCGGTTTCCGAACTTGATACGTTTGCTTAAAAAGGCATCAAACGGAAAGATCCCATGAAATGATTTGATTAATCTGTCTCTCCCTTTTCAACAAGAAACCAGCCTTTCTCGAATACGTAATTCCAGATAAAAAAAATAATAATAAAAGAGCAACATGCCAATATTTCTGTCTCTGAAAAAAAAATGCTTTTACTCGTGCTACACGTTTTTAAGTTTTCTTAGGGGCCGGAAGATGATTTTAGTAGCATCTGAAACTCTCTTTGAATAAAATGTTAGACTCTTGAATAATGTTTAAACAGACTAAATTTCAGAAAACATAATAAAATAACTTACTGGTTCTATGTCTCTTCAAAAATCAGGAACCAAAACAGTTGTGGCGAATATTTCCTCGTCGTTCGAGAACGTTCGAACGTGTAACATTACTGAGAAATATTCCGTTCCTTTTATATACTCTGCTCGAGATTTGACGTCAATGTACGCAATGATGGCGACAACAGTCACGCATTTCTTCTCGCTAAACGTTGCATATTTTTGTCTTTTTCTTTACCGATGAAAATTATTTGAGAATATAACAAGGCAAATTAGCTCACACTCTCTTCAAAACGCTATGCAGTTAATGACAAAACAATTAGTTGCAATACATACGAAACCAATGTTTTCGAAACATTTTATTTTTTACGAATTTCAATGGTGAATGAAAATCTACTTTGACAAAAAGAAATGGTGCAGTTTTGATTAAAATACTACGGCGTATTCGGGCGCGTTCTTACCCCTTCCCATTTGTATCTCCTTTTAATTTTACTATGGAGTCAAATTTAAAGAAAAATACTAAACGAAATTTTGCAAAAGAATTGAAATGTCAAGGTCAAACCTATCATTCAATGCAAATAACGTTTTAGGGAGACACAATGAAACGCGAATAAGTTTCTGTGGGGTTTCTTCACTTCAACCTTCTGGGATTTTTATTTATGATTTTGTTTTCTATGTCAGCTTGTCTACATCGAAGGATTGTCGATGTAATCCTGTGAGTTCAATCACACCGGAGCTTCAGGAAAAAACTGATTTTAAACGCTTTGTCTGCTATCGTCAGTGAGATTTTTTTTCAGGGCTTTAATGTAAACACGTATTGCGAAGACAATAGTCTTCACTTCACAGCTCCAGAATAATCACCGAGAGTGTACCTGGAATACGCCATTTCTTGAATAACACGGCATCGTGGAGAGCGTAGCAAGGTGGAGGACGAACGTGGCCGTCGACATACACTGTATTGACAAAAATCACCGGACACCTATAAGAGAAACACAACATAGTATTTATTGACATACATTAATACGGTGTCGTTCCACCTTTGGCCTTAATGCATGCACTGACCCTTCGAGACAGGCTTTCGACAAGGTTTTGGCACACAGCGATAGGTATGCGCTTCAATTCAGCACATAATGCTGCCGCTAACTGTTGCTTAGTAGTAGGCCTAGGTTACAAACTTCTTATGCGGAGCTCTAATTCATCCCAGAGGTGTTCCATGAGATTAAGATCAGGGCTCTGTGCTGGCCAGTCCACACACGATACGGAATTATCGTCAAACCACGCTGTAACAGTCCTTGCTTTATAGCTCGGTGCATTATCTGCTGGTACCAACAAGGCTTGTTTCCTTAGTATTGCCACAAATTTTGTAGGACATAATTATCCAGAATATCGAGGCAGACGCGCTGGTTAACAGGTTTGTCCACGATAACCAATATGCCGGGACCATACCACGAAAAACACCTCCACACGAGTACACTGCCAGCTCCAAACTTGACTGTAGGAACAGTACACTGTGGTAAATGGCGTTCCCTAGGCTGCCGCCATACCCACACACGGCCATCAGAATCATGGATCGTGCATCTGGATTCATCAGTCCATAGGACCCGTTTCCATTGATTTACGGTCCACGATAAATGTTCTTTACACCATGCCAAACAACGAGTAGCATTCCAAGTGGAGATGAAAGGCTTATGAGCAGTCGCACGACCACGGTAACCCATGGAATGAAGTTCTTTGCGAATAGTACGTGTACATACCGAGGTTGAGGTTCCAGCATTTTTACTCACCTGTACACTGAGGTCTTGTGCAGTACTCCGTCGATTAGCTGTAACGACTCTCCTGAGGCTTCGACGTCCTCTATCACTGATTTTCTTTGGTCTGCCGGTGCGTTTTGCTGCTTCAGGCACGCCATGTGTCTTCCACTTATTCAGTATATCCAAAACAGTTGACTTGGGTATGTTTAAACGCCTCTCGGTTTCTCTTATGGACAACCCACTAATATAACACCCAACAATCTTTCCTTTCTCAAAGTCAGTTCAGCGACATTTTCACTCAACCTCACAGTGCGATATGATCGCGGTCAGCTGCAGGCTTGTTTTTATACCGTTTGCAGCTGTACCGCGCATCTTAACAAAGCAGCGGATCCGTTCATTTGCTTTTGAATGGGTGTCCGGCGACTTTTGGCAATATAGTGTATGTCTCACATAGTTGAAATCAACCGGAGAGAGACAGTGGTATAAATCACAGCAGACTTCAACAAAGGGGGTGCCAGAAACGTCGCCACCAAAACCATCAGACGATCATTAACCACAATAGGTTAAGGAGGCGCCGACCAACCAGAATCCCATCACAGGACTGTAAGCCTCAACTGAGCGAAAGAACATAGGAATTGGAGACGGGTCTCCTGGTTCGACGAGTCCCGATTCCAGTTATTTCCCGCAGATGGAAGGGTACGGATTTGGCGGAAACCGCAGTGACTCACTCTGGACTTTACAAAAAAAAAAAAAAAGCGCTATAATTTTGAAAAGGGAAGAATTTCAAACTGAAACTTGAAGACGAAGTGCCGTACGTTCTGACATTCGCATCCATATCTGCGCCGTTTATCTCGTATGCCCAGATGGCGCCACAATTCATGGCATCTGGTGGGAATGGTTTCGCGCTATTCTCTTTGTCCATCGGCTAGCGTCGAGTACGATGGTGTTTACGATTGCTGAGCGCGTGTTTGTCGTTCTAAGTTATTGGAATTCCGGCTCTTTCAAGGAGTGTCAGAAAGAGTTTAAGATGATATAATATTGAACTGCAGAATGGCTTCTTCCAACAGGACAGTGAGACTTGTCATACTTCCAATGCCAGCATGGCTGAGATTCGAAGTTTCTTCGGCGAGCAGGTTATCTCCAAAGGTTTATGGCTGGCCAGGTCTCCAGATACAACTCCACGCGATTACTTCTTATGGGGTCATCTAAAAGGTACTGCATACTGCAATAAGCCTAGGACTATTCGGCAGCTTAAAAACAACATCACACAGGAAATTGAAGCAATAAATACCAACATGCTGAGGCGTACATTTGACAATATGCAGCGAAGAGTTGATCTTTGTTTGGATGCAAATGGCGGACATTTTCAACATCTTCTCTGATATCGATGTGATTGTGAAAAGGTAAGGCACTTCGTCTTCAAATTTCAACTTGAAATGTTTTCCCCTTTTAAAATTATAACGCTTGTTTTTGGGTAAAGTCCCGAGTGAATCACTCTGTAGAAACTGTTCAGGCTTGTAGATGCTCGGTTATGGTTTGGGGCATGTTCAACAGGCACACGTTGGGACCTCTGGCACGTCCAGATGAATCTCTGAACGGTCCACGCTACACGTCCATGCTTGCAGACTATAAGCATCCATTCATGATCATCATGCACCCACAGGCCAATGGACTCCTCCAGAAGAACATTGCTCCTTCTCACAAAATCGTGGTGACTAGAACATGGTTAGAACAACATTCTGCAAAAGTTCCCACCCTGGAATGGGCTCCCAGTTTACCGGACATGAACCCTTTGGAAAATCATTGAGATGCTGTGGAAAGATCCGTTCGAGATTTGGATCCTCCACCCAGACATCTGACAGAATTATGGACAGCTGTGCAGCAAGCATGGGTAGAAATACCTGTGGACCACTTTCGAGACCTAGTGGACTCAATGCTTCGCCGCGTGACTGCCTTTATCCTGACGAAAGGTTGGCCTACCCATTATAGGTATCCCATGATTTCTGTCCACTCAGTGAAATTAGCTCCGCTTCGTGCTCGAAATCTCGGCAATTCCCTTCGGAATTTTAAGCGAAATCTTTGAAAGTAAGATTTAAAAAAAAAGATAAAGAATGACGCGCAGTTATGATTTCCTAACAACTCACTTTATAAATTGTGATGTTTTCTAAAGTTCACTTAACCGCTGATGTAACACAGAAAAAATTAGCCACTTACGGGAGCAAATCCTCGGAAAACGGTTTATTCCTTTGTGAGCTAACTAAAGTTGAACACCATCATACGTCGTAATCTTAACATCACTACAACTCGTAGGCGGTGTAACACTTATACATTTTCATACTAAATACCAACATCAGTAAAGTACGAAAAATCGTCTCATACACACAATAACTCTTAATTAATCTTTATCCCTTTGCTTTACCAGTTCAATGATTGAAGGACATTTTGCAACGTGGCGTTAAAGCGTTTGGGAGATATGGTGTCACCTTGTATCACTCCCTTTCCAATTTTTATTGGTGCTGCATTCTCAAATAACCGAACCTATGAAAATGCAAGAGCAAAGGTTCGGTTATTTGAGGATACAGCACCAATAAAAATTGGAAAGGGAGTGAGACAAGGTGACACCATATCTTCCAAACTGCTTAATGCCACACTGCAAAATGTCTTTCAATCATTGAACAGAAAGGGATAAAGATTAATGGAGATTGTTTAACTCACCTTCGTTTTGCTGATGACGTAGGCACTTTTGGAACTGCCCCTTCAGAGCGGCAGAGTATTATCCAGGAACTTGCTGAAAAGAGTAAAGAAGTGGGATTAAAAATGAACTTTCAGAAGACCGAACTGATGTACAATGCTTTTACAAGAAATGAAGATTTATCGATTGATGGAGAAAAGCTGGGAGATAACCGATACCTACATTTACCTTGGACAGCAGATATCAAGTAAAAATCCAATTGAAGAAATTAATAGACGTATAAAACTTGGTTGGAGAGCTTTTGGAAGAAACAGTACAATTTTTATAAGAGCAATATACCATTATGTCTTAAAAGAAAAGTGTTTAATCAATGCTTCCTTCCAGTGCTTACATATGGAGTGGAGACATGAACCTTAACAAAAAAGACGTACGATGACTGCAGACAACTGAAAGAAGCATGGAGAGATACATGCTTGGTGTAACCAGGAGGGATAAGAAGAGGAACTCGAGGATCAGGAAAATGACAAGAGTGGAAGACATCATGATCAGAGTAAAATCCCTGAAATAGCAATGGGCTGGACACGTTGCCAGAAGAACGGACCACCGATGGACAACAGAAATTTTAGATTGGATTCCGAGGGACAAAAAAAAAAGACCCAGAAAGAAGACCACATGGGAGATGGGTGGATGAAATTCGAAAGCATGCGGGAGTGACGTAGAGGAGACTAGCGCGAGATAGACCGTTGTGGAAGAAACCTGCGGGGAAACCTTCATCTGACAGCGGATTGATAATGTTTAATGATAATGATATCTCAAAACTCAACATCACGTGATAAACAAAAACAACACTAACGTAGGAAGGAGCCCCGTCAGTTCAATACAAGCTTCTCGGTCCGTTATCCTGACCTGAATGATTGGCAGTCATGACACACGCCAGAAACACGTAGGAGTTCAGATCTGAAGCTCAGTACGGAAAACATAACAAGCAGCAGCAAAAATTTACTTAATCGAAAGTCAACAAAAATTAGAGGTTAAAGAGGAAGTACGCGCTACCAAATTATAGAGTTCATTAATTATAAAACTTCAGCAAATGCCTCGTTTTCAACAATCGTATCCGCGCCTTCAATTTGAACCTTAATTGCCGCACCTGGAATTGTAAAACAACGTATAATTAACGATCGTTGAATATTTTCATTTCTTTCCCCATAACGTGGCTAACTTGTGTAAAACACTGATTCTGATACTCATTAATCGCCAAAGCAAATGCCAGTCGGACGGAAAAGTGGATTTGGTGTAATACGAATGTCATGACAGGACCACCCGTTTACCCAATTGCATTATTTGTATGAACATAGTTTTATTTTTTGTTGCGTGTTAAAATTTAGCAACAAAATATTTATGCAAATAATACTTGTGACGTATATCTGTAATTCGACCTTTTTTTGAATTTCGATTCTTATGTAAATTTTGTTACTTCTCAGATTTTCCTTCTGAACGGCTCGTCGCCTTTTCTAATTTCTGTATCGGCAGCACTGGTCATAGATAAATAAAAATTACGTCGAGAGCAAGACGTAGTAGTGGTACGACTAATGTGCGATGTTGATTTACTGATTGTACATGTTAACGCACTCCGTTAAATTAGTGTGATTCACGAATGTGATGTTATGATAAACTACGAATCTGAGAAAAAGTGTGTATGTTCTATAAGAGTGTTCTTCGACAATAAGATAAAAATAAATTTTGTAACTTATATTCTTTGATATTCTTTGCTTGTCGAACCCTGAACGGTTAGTAATAAAATTAGTGTTGGTTTTAATCTTAAATAGTATTTTACCATACAAAAATCTAAAATGTTCATAAATATAACAAAAACATCACATGGGACAATGAAAGAGAAATTGCCGAAACTTAGTTTAGAAAAAGGACAACTAATAATAATAACGCAAGGAACTATACACCAACTATATATAAGATGGAACAACTATACTAGTTATCCGAATTTATTGGCGTAGATAAAATCAAGATTTCCAAGCTTTCGCACATCAACCAGATGGCTTTCTCAATGAAGGTAGACTGTAAACTGGATAATAGAACGTTTCAACAATTTGAACGCGGTGACTTGACAATGAACAAAAAGATGAGAACGTAATTCAATAAAAACACGAGGCATCCTGTTCGTTTTGCACGCGGAATCCTTGGAGAAAAACAAAAGGCATTCATTATTTGAAGAATTGGTTCCAAATTCGTGGTAATTCTAGCGAGACGCTATCATTGCAGGCCTCATCGTTGGTAATGATCTCCAATGTTTCCCGAATGGCAGTGGATTTAGGAGTAGAGTAGGCAGCTAATTTCTTTATGTAATCCCACATAGGATCGGCAGACTTGAACGGGACCTCTCTGGATAGGGCCGTGGTTAATTTGCCGTTCTTTATGTCCCTCTTATGCTCGTTGACTCTAATTCTAAATGAACGTTTAGTCATCCCAATGTAGTATCGCTGGGAGTCATCCGGATATTGTATAGAGCGATGACATAAACACCTGCTTCGTTGGAAAGTGGGCGCTCGTCAGTATTGAGTTTATAGGAAACATGTTTCCTATAAACTCAAGAACGCACTCAGAAAAATGAACCTTGGTGTCGGCATAAGATCTCCGACATCTTTATATGCTATGCTTAAGCGAAATACTAACGAGCTCCCACTTTCCAACGACGCAGGTGTTTATGCCAACTCTCTACAATATCCGGATGGCTCCAAGCGATACTACATTGGGATGACTAAACGTTCATACAGAATCAGAGTCAACGAGCATAAGGGGGACATAAAGAACGGCAAATTAATCACGGTCCTATCCAGAGAAGTCCAGTTCAAGTCTGCAGATCCTATGTGGGATGAGATAAAGAAATTAGTTGCCTACTCTACTCCTAAAACCACCGCCGTTCGGGAAACATTGGAGATCATTACCAACGATGAGGCCTGCAATGATAGCGTCTCGCTAGAATTACCACGAATTTGGAACCAATTATTCAAATAATGAATGCCTTTTGTTTTTCTCCAATGATTCCGCGTGAAAAACGAACAGGATGCCTCGTGTTTTTATTGAATTACGTTCGCATTTTTGTGTTCATTGTCAAGTCACCGCGTTCAAATTGTCGAAACGTTCTATTATCCAGTTTACAGTCTACCTTCCTTGAGAAAGCCATCTGGTTGATGTGCGAAAGCTTGGAAACCTTGATTTTATCTACGCTAATAAATTCGGATAACTAGTCTAGTGGTACTATCTTATAACTAGTAATAGTTCATCCTAATACCATCTGTTTGAGAACGATTTGAGGTTGGTCCAAACGTCGGGCTTCGTCCACAGTGGAGTTAGTCTGCAACACGACAACCCCACTTCTCACAGTTCCCAAGTAACTCTTCAAACTATTGAGGAACTTAATTTTGAAGTCCATCCAATCCACCTCACTACCCGGGCATACTTTCGAGTGATTTCTGTCTTTCTGGCCCACTTAGACAACATGAAAGTAATATCCTTTCTGGCCTGAGCAAAGGGGAACTTCGAGGAAACGGCTTGAAAGTGCAACAAGCAAAGCACGAGTGCCACCATCTATCATATCATTTTGTATAGTTTGTTTGGTACCTTTTGTAAGCTAACACCGCACTGACTCGAAATCAGGAGCCAAAAGTTATCATAACTGCTTTGATGATAATGCAATATCGTCAAGACCGAAATCCTACCCTTAAAAATGTCTGTATGTTTACTGACAAGAGCATCTAGCTACCCAAGGAGAGTTCTTTTTGTGCACGAAAGAATTTGAATGTTGGCGCTGAACGTCAGCTTAATAGATAGCTTGAAGGTATGATTGATTTATGGCATTTTTTGGTAAATGTTGTTAAGAGTTCCAAATCCAGAGATTTGTAAGATTTCCCCTTGCCCGGTTGTCAGGAATCTTGGAACATCTCTCTTCCCTCAAAAATGCGAGAGCATATTAAGATCCCTTTCCGAAGAAGTTATAGAAATATATATATATATATATATACATATATATATATTTATTATTGGAGGTTTAACGACCCCCGTGAGCAACTCAATGGGTTATAAGCAGTCGCCCGTCCCTATCACTGTAAAAAAATTGACCGTTAATTTTACGGTTTTGGACCGTTAACAAGGTTGCCATCCTTTGACCGTAAAAAAACGGTTTTGTACCATATTATTTACGGAAAACAACTGTGAAGGAACAGTCAGGAACCGTAATTTTTTACACTTTTGTACCGTATTTTTTATGGAAACCAACTGTGAAGGAACAGTGATTAACTGTAATTTTTACAGTTTTTATTTTTTTTATTTTTATTGGAGGTTTAACGACTACCGTGAGCAACTCAATGGGCTATAAGCAGTCGCCCGTCCCTAATTTAGGGTCACTGGTTCCAGGGAAGGGAAAGAGCCAGTGCCGTAAGACAAACACAACATCCATGCCTCACCGGGATTTGAACCCGGATCCCGTTCGGACCAATGATCAGAGGCCATCGCTTAGCCCACTGCGCCACCGGTGCGGCTTTACAGTTTTGTACCGTATTATTTAGGGAAAAGAACTGTGAAAGAACAATTAGCAACCGTAATTTTTACAGTTTTATTACCATATTTTTTACAGAAGAAACAACAGTCAGGAACCGTAAATCATAGTTTTAAGATAATTAACCTAGCAATCAGATATGACTGAATCGTGTGTTTTTTTTACTGTTCAATACATAATATCACATTAGAAAACTTGAAAATTTTATTACATTTCACTCCAGGGCAACGTAATTTTAAAGTTTTCATATGCGATATTACCTATTGAATAGTAAAAAACAGGCAATTCAGGCATATCTGGTAGCAAGGTTAATAACCCTGTGACCTTGTTCTACATAATTAGTGAAGAATGTAGCTTCCATTGAATGAATTGTAAAACTCACTTTATATAATGTATTATTTTAATGCAAACACTTGTCAACCATGAAGTATGTGACGTAAACAGTATACTAACACCAAGTTGAAAAAAACTTTGATGATAATTTATAACAATGACTGCGCATTTATTTTATTGCGCTTATATTAAACATAGGCTACTTATAAGCTTGCTGTTTTGTGTGCTGGCAAATTCAGCATCATTAGTCAATTCTGAACATGATTCAGTGAAAGTGGGATATAAAAGCAATAAAAATGTGTTCTCTGAGAACTGCAGTCAGTGTGGCAAGGTGTGGAAAAACCGCAAGGGTTGAAAAAGCAGCTGATGCTCAAATTTTCAGACTAAAACGTGAAGGGAAAGCACAAACGCTGCAAATTAAGCTGTTAAAGAATGATCGTTGATTACATCTAAAGTGTTAAAAGCATTGTTACGACCCACCCCCGCCATTAATTTAGTAATTAATGGGCGTGGTGGATGTATGAAATTAATTAAGTATTAATTATGTTCGAGGCTTGATTGAAGTTTAAAAGTGTAAACATCAGATAAAGTTTGATCTGCTGGTTAGGACAGAAAAGAGGCGAAGAATTCTCCCCCTGGCTGGGTGGTCTCAGAATAGCTCTGTTAGGTCATAAATATCAGGGCGCAGCTGACGGGAAGCCTAAGCAACACGGAAAGGGAAAGAGGTACATTTCGAAGAGGGGTCCACTTGAGTAAATGAATGAAGATGGGGACAAAAGGTTTAGCGAATAATCGTAAATTCGTCGATTGTTTGAGGCATTTTTGAGAACAACTGCTCTCTGTGTGGTCCGTGCAGAAAAATAAGATTTCGCACTTAGCGTGAAAATAAGGAAGGAAGTTTAGTTGTCTGTACGCTCTCCAATGTGAAAGGCTGGGCTGGATGCCTTGGATCTGCTATATGAATTGGGCGATGAAGAGCGAAACTCCCTGCATTTGGTAAGAAATGGAGACGACAACTCGGTGCTAGTTTGCCATAAAGACAGCAGAATGCCTAAATCCGCGTGATAAAGCAGCAATTTCTAGGCTGGAGCCTAATGGAAATTAGCGACTGGTTGGCCCAGTGAAAGCAAAGTTACAGACGAATTAAGAAATCTGCTAGTGGACAGTGGTCATTCCAATGAGAAGCGAAGTCGGGTTCGAATGCCAACCACTGCAGTGTGGAATCATCATCCCCCATTCATCCCCTACTGTGGAGGAAGTGAAGCGAGGCTCCCTCAACAAACGCTTGGATGTGTGTGTGTGTGTGTGTGTGTGTGTGTGTGTGTGTGTGTGTGTGTTTGTGTGTGTGTGTGTGAGTACGGTAGCGCCCAGGGGACGCAGCTCCTGCAATGAACTCTTCCATGTAAAAAAGGAAAGTGTGTTTTACTTCACTAGTGCAATCACAATTTGGATTTATTCTGGACAGCATCCATGTAAGTAGAAACATTTTGTTTTTATTGTTACATCTGCTACGCAGTTAGTTGAGGAACTGAACTAATATATTGCAAGAACTGAACTGAGAAATAGTAAGACTGAACTGTGGAATTTAAGTTCATTTAAACTATCTCGCGGGAACTGATTTAGGTCCAAGTTGACCCAATACTTATGTTCAGAAGACAGCTAAATTTTATTCATGTGTGCCATTGTTATGTTTTCATAGCCAATTAAATATTTGTTTAGGCAGTCAGCGCAGTCATAGAACACATTATTCATGTGTACGCATGTGATTGTTTCAAATTGTTTAAGTGTATGCCCATATAATACAGTTTTCGCGCCAAGAACTACGTCGAAGGAGATCAGTAAAGAAATATATTTATATCGCTCGGCACGTTCTGATCAATTGGTGGTCAACGGTGGGGTAACTACCCACGGTAGATCTGATCAATTGGTGGCGAGCGGTGGGATGATTAACCCAGCTCGGCACGGTATTCAGATCAGTATCTAACTTTCTACATAAACCTAAGTCGCAGTATGATGCAATAACACAAGACAATAGACAGATCCTGTCAGTATTGCATTACAATTTAGCGGCTTGAACAGTATGTAGGAGTGATAGGGAATCAATTGTTGGTACTCAACAACATAACACAGGTTGCTTTACGGTAATAGGGACTTCATCCTCTGTATTCTCCAGACCTTGCAACGTGCTTTTTCGGAATGTTTCAGAGATGAAAAGCATTTTAAGAAAGCCACAGAGTCATGGCTATAAGAGCACGATACATATTTTATTGCCACATAACAATTAAGGAAAATATTTAAAAAAATTATACCAATGGTTTATTTTCCCTCTTCACAATATAACATTTTTAGCCGTGTTTTCGTATTTATACACTGTGCATAAAGTGGAATAAAAGGGCTACTTCATTAAGAAAAATAAAAACATGAAATTCTTCTGAA
The DNA here is from genome assembly GCA_039090855.1 of Macrothele yani. Lineage (NCBI taxonomy): Eukaryota > Metazoa > Arthropoda > Arachnida > Araneae > Macrothelidae > Macrothele > Macrothele yani. The sequence goes on from CM077018.1 coordinate 80,408,213, forward strand.
TTTTCATCACCAAATCACAGTTTCTGCGATTACCATCCTAACCATTATAACTATGAGGTGCCGCCCCGGTGGCGCAGTGGTCTAAGCGATGGCCTCTGATCATTCGTCCGAACGGGGTCCGGGTTCGAATCCCGGTGAGGCATGGATGTTGTGTTTGCCTTACGGCACTGGCTCTCTCCCTTCCCTGGAACCAGTGACCCTAAATTAGGGACGGGCGACTGCTTTATTAGCCCATTGAGTTGTTCACGGTGGTCGTTAAACCTCCAATAAAATAAAAAAAACCTATGAGGTACAGTAGAATTCCAGAATTTCAACCTCAGTGCAGCTTGTTCAAAGGTTTAAGCTTGATATTTGTCATTTTCTTGTAGGACTTCCGTCCACAGTGAGTAGAGTTTAGGTCCCAGCTACCTACAGCGAGATCGCCTTTTGGGCAGGACACAGAAACGGAAGGAATGAGAGCAAGTCTAGCGACTTTGACAGAATAGTTTGTAGTGAGATTAGAGTACAGTAGATGGCGCCACCGTACAAGTACGATTTTGCACATAGAGGGGTGAGAGAATTTCAGGGGGGGGGCATAGGAAAGGATACCCATTTAACCAGTAGGTCCAGCCTGGGGGCCGTCACTTAACGTGCTCGTCCTATGCACGGCGGATATTCTGCGATTGTTAGTAAATCACACCATCTCTGAAAGATCAGCCCAGGCTTGAACCTGGGGACCTTGCATCGATAGTCTGAACTGCTAACCACTAAGCCATCCGCTGCCTGTTCAAAGGATTATGCATTAAAAATTACTTTTATATTGATCTGTTACAATTTTGAAGTGGTGACAATGTTGAAAGGCCCAAGAAATCAAAAACAATAATTGCCTTTTGTTGCTATCATAAGGCATGTTTGCATTCCCACAATAAAGATGTAGACCACAGATTCAAAATAATTTCTCTTTCAGATAAGTTATGTGATATAGTACGAAAGTTACATAAGATGGGTAAATCAACAGAAAAAATATTAAAAATAAAACAGACCATCTTTTAAAAAGAATGTTTTTATTAAGTGGTAAAGAAATTGTGATACATAGTTGAAATATTAGTTTTAGTGCTCATTAACACTTGTGTCCACTGAAAGTCAGTCAAGTCATTCATTAACAAAAGAACTTTTGGACTGTATAAGGGTCTTTTTTTCCCCCTCTCCACTTCGATTCCGTGCTCAGGGTTGATGTTGAGAAGGCACCGATACAAAAAAGTATCAGGTTTATGAAACACATGGAAAGTTATATATATATTTTCATTTATTTTATATCTAAATGCTTACATCTAGGAAATACACCACATACAACATTAGCAAATATATAAACATTCCAATCTAGGAGCTGCACACTTGATCACAAAATGAATTTGTTTAAACAATGTGGTTAGGGACAGGCGACTGATTATAGCCCATTAAGTTGCGCACGGTGGTCGTTAAAACCTCAATTTAAAAAAAAAAAATCCCAATGTGGAAGAAATATTCTCGTAATACGTGACCAATACGAGTTTAGGACTTTTGGGCACCGGACATTTGTGCACCCGGACATTTGGGCACAAATCTTGAGGGGCCGTACAAAAATTGCTGTTTTTTTTTTTCGCTGTGAGGGCAATTAAATGGAGAAAACGTTTCCAGTAAGACAAACGACAATTGGGTGTCCAAGGGGAAGAGCCCCCCCCCGTTAATATAGCCAAATTTTTGATAAATTTAAAACACTAAAATAGACGAAACCTTTTTTTTTAATGTTTGACAGCCTTGAAGGAGGTAAGGATTTTTCTTAGCGCCCCCCCCCCCCCCCCAGCACACATAAAATGTCCGTAATTTCGTATTTTCTTATTTACGATATTTTTCTATAAACTATAACTAAACAAATTCTCTGCTAGTATGAGGAAACCCAGGACTCTTGTCGAGTGTGTGTGTCGAGGGGGGGCTTAAAACCTGAAATATGAAATATAAAAAATTTCTGGTCCGATCGGGAGATTTTCAGCGATATTTTTCCATAAACTATAACTAAACAAATTCTCTGCGAGTATGAGGAAACCCAGGACTCTTGTCGAGTGTGTGTGTGGAGGGGGGGGCTTAAAACCTACAATATGAAATATAAAAAATTTCTGGTCCGATCGGGAGATTTTCAGCGATATTTTTCTATAAACTATAACTAAACAAATTCTCTGCGAGTATGAGGAAACCCAGGACTCTTGTCGAGTTTGTGTGTGGAAGGGGAGGGGGGGGCTTAAAACCTAAAATATGAAATATAAAAAAATTCTGGTCCGATCGGGTGATTTTCAGCCATTACAAGCTACAAGTCATCGAATTGTCTGAGGGCATCTGCTGCCTCAGGAAACTAGGGGGAGGAGAGGATACCAAAAGCGTAAAATATCAAGATTTCTCATTACTCTTCCGATCGGGAGATCTTCAGCATTTACAAGCTGCAACTCGACAAATTTTCTCTGAGCATGTGCACTCTCTGGAAACCTGTCGGGGGGGGGGGATACCAAAAGTGTAAAATATGAAAAATTAATCTTCCCATCGGGAGATTTTTGGCATTTACAAGCTACAACTGGACACATTATTTTGAAGGCATGTGCCTACTCAGCAATAATGTGTATGTGAGGGGGGGGGGGGGAGGATGCCAAAAGTGTAAAATATGAAGACTTTCTCGTCCGATCGGGAGATTTTCAGTATTTACAAGCTGCAGCTCGACAAATTTTCTGTTCTGAGCGTATGTGCCTACGCAGCAAACCCGTCCGGGGGGCGGGGGGGGGGGTAATTTCAAAAGTGTAAAATATGAAGAATTTCTCGTCAGATCGGCAGATTTTCGGCATTTACAACTGGACACATTATTTGAGGGCATGTGCCTACTCAGGAAACCTATCGGACGAGGGGGGGGGGGGGTTGTAGCTTGTAAATGCTGAAAATCTTCGGATCGGACGAGAAATTCTTCATATTTTACACTTTTGAAATTACCCCCCCCCCCCCCCCGACAGGTTTGCTGAGTAGGCATGTGCCCTCAAATAATCTGCCGAGTTGTAGCTTATAAATGCTGAAAATCTCCCGATCGGGAGAGAAATTCTTCATATTTTACACTTTTGGTTTCCCCCCCCCACACACACACCACCACCACCACCACAAGTTTTCAGGCACGTGCGCTCAGACAATGTTGCGAGTTGTAGCTTGTAAATGCTGAAAATCTCCCGATCGGACGAAAAACTTTTTATATTTCACACTTTTAGTATTACCCCCCAACCCCCACCCCACCCCGACAGGTGTGCTCACAGGGCCCCGCGCTTAAAGGGCGTTTGTGTGATGTTTTTGAATTTTTCACAATTTTTTTCTTGTATTAAAAATAAATGACACTAACGATGTAAAAATGGCATTTTTTTTAATTTTTATATCATTACACTTTATTACCTTAGTGAACCGAACTCAAGTATATTGGGCCCATCGGGATGATTCACCGTATCACCGAGAGAGAATTTGCATTAATGACATCATAGTATAATCACCAAGTTCATAATCACCCAGATCTCTTTGGAACGTTGACGTCACAGCTACGTCGGTATTCTGCCGCAATCACACGCGGTCAGTTTTTAGGCGTGGGTAGGCGGCGAATCTAGCAGATTGTTTATCAATAAAAAAAGTGAAAACGTATCTTTGCGAATTTTTTATGACTGGCTGAAATTTTAATGAATATCATAAATCGCTCATAGGAACATGACCTCCAAATTTCCCCTGAATCGGTTAAAAACTTTTTAAATTAGCCGTCAAAATTTTAATTAATCGTTTCTGCGTATATATTTCTGTTAAGCGATGAATTAAAAGTTTTTAATCGATTCCGGTGAAAATTTAATCGATTCCGTTTCGTTAAGATTTCGCAAAGTTCGTTTTTGCTTTTTTTTTTTTATGCACAGTTCCGATTCAATATAACCAAAGTGAGCAAAATTGCATCTAAAAAACACGTGTCGCACCAAATGCACATTGCCGATACTCGAAACCCCAATCAGGTGAAAGTTTGTTTACACGTAAACAACTGGACTTTTTTTTTTTTTTTGATTGGAGGTTTAACGACCACCGTGAGTAACTCAATGGGCTATAAGCAGTCGCCCGTCCCTAATTTTGGGTTACTGGTTCCAGGGAAGGGAGAGAGCCAGTGCCGTAAGACAAACACAACATCTATGCCTCACCGGGATTCGAACCCGGACGCTTACGGACGAATGATCAGAGGCTATCGCTTAGACCACTGCGCCACCACAATTTACTTTTGGTTCTCAAAATCATAAACATATTGATTGCTTGTAAAAGTCAGAACCTAGAGAATTTGTAAAAACTGATTTATATGGAGTTAATTTAATTTCAAATGTGCGTAATGGATTAGTGCTTTTCATCTGAAACTTGCAGAAGGTTTTGCACTGCTAAGACAGTTTGCAAAAGCTTTGGGTATTTCATATTGTAAAGTATCAGATATTAAAATTGCTTAGGTCTAAATTAATGAGCTGAATAATGTGCTTTTATGACTGTGATAATTATCTAGTTCTGCATGTTTGTTTAAATACCGGTCTATATTTTTAAGTGCGAGTTACCTTGCTAATAATAAGATTTAATAAACGTAGATATAATTTCCTATTTTTCCCTGCACAGTGTCCCATTTATTAAATCAACTTTTAAATTAATTGATAACATTTAGTGGCAAGAAGTGTACTTACTCTTTCAACAATGTGGACGGGTGGGGAGGCCTCATCTTATGCTGTGCCTAGGGCCCTATTCTGTGTAAATCGAACCCTGATGAGGATCCCAAACAGAGGCGTAGCCAGAAATTTCTTAAGGGGAGGTCCACGGATTTGGTTCATTGGTGAAAGTCTCATATCATCATCATCATCATCATTGTCAACCATTATCAATCCACTGCTGGACGAAGGTCTCCCCAAGTTTCCTCCACAACGGTCTGTCTTGTGCCAGTCTCCTCCATGTCACCCCTGCATACTTTCGAATTTCATCCACCCATCTCCCATGTGGTTTTCTTCTGGGTCTTTTCCTGTCCCTTGGAATCCAATCTAAAATTTCGGCTGTCCATCGATGATCTGTCCTTCTGGCAGTATGTCCAGCCCATTGCCATTTCAGGGATTTAACTCTGATCATGATGTCTTCCACTCTTGTCATTTTTCGGATCCACGAGTTCCTCTTCTTATCTCTCCTGGTTACACCAAGCATGCACCTCTCCATGCTACTTTGAGTTGTCTGCAGCCTTTGTATGCCTCTTTTAGTTAAGGTCCACGTCTCTGCACCATACGTAAGCACTGGAAGGATGCATTGATCAAACACTTTTCTTTTAAGACATAATGGCATATTGCTCTTGAAAATTATGCTGTTTCTTCCAAAAGCTCTCCAGGCAAGTTTTGTACGCCGATTAATTTCTTCATCAATGTGACCCTCACTAGATATCTGCTGTCCAAGATAAACGTACGTGTCTGTTATCTCCAGCTTTTCTCCATCAATCGATAAATCTTCATTTCTTGTAAAAGCATTGAACATCACTTTTGTCTTCTGAAAGTTCATTTTTAATCCCACTTCTTTACTCTTGTCAGCAAGTTCCTGGATCATACTCTGCAGCTCTGATGGGGTAGTTGCAAAAATGACTACGTCATCAGCAAAACGAAGGTGGGTTAGATAATCTCCATTAATCTTTATCCCCTTGTTTTCCCAGCTCAGCGACTGAAAAACACCCTCCAATGTGGCATTAAAGAGCTTCGGAGATATGGTGTCACCTTGTCTCACTCCCTTTCCAATTTTTACTTGTGTTGTATTTTCAAACAGCCTAATCTTTGCACTTGCATTTTCATAGATGTTATTAATAATATTAATGTATGCATCTTCAATACCGCAGGTTTTCAGAGCCATTGTAACTGCTGATGGTTTCACCGAATCAAAGGCTTTTTCATAATCGATAAAAGCCATGCACAATGGAAGTTCATATTCCCTCGCTCTTTCAATTAGTTCTCTCAGCACATGGATATGATCTATTGTGCTGTAGCCACTCCTGAATCCAGCTTGTTCTCTCGGTTGAGCCATGTCCAGTGTTACCTTCAAGCGGTGTGAAAGAACTTTAGTGAAGATTTTATAAACTACTGATAGGAGGCTGATAGGTCTGTAGTTTCCAAGATCCTCAATGTCACCTTTCTTATGTAGCAGGATCATTGTAGCGGTGTTCCAATCCTCAGGAATCTTTCCTTCATTAAGGCATCGAGTGAAAATTTGGGCGAGTACTGTTTCGATTTCTCCACTTGCTTCTTGTATGATGTCTACAGTAATTCCATCTTCTCCTGGAGCTTTTCCCCGCTTCATGTTCTTGATTGCATGTGCAACTTCTGCTGGAAGGACTGGAGGAACTCTGGTACTGGTATCTTTCATGATGTCTGGAGTGCATATATCATCCCTTTCATATAATTTGGAGTAGAAATCTTTCACTCTTGTCAAAATTTCGCCTCTATTTCTTGTTACAGAACCATCTTCTTTTCTCAGTGCCATAATCTGTTTTCTTCCCTTACTGAGATGTCCCTTTGCTATCTTTAGGCTTTGGTTGTTTTCAATTGCTTTCCTCACTAGTTCACAGTTGAATTTCCTCACGTCTTCAGTGATACTTTTTCTTACTGTCTTGCATAGCTCTATATATTCCACTTTGGAAGTCACATCTTCTTTAGTTGTCCTCATCTCTCTTCTTTTTTGCATCAACATTTTGGTTTTTCCTGATAATTTGTTCACATGCAACTTGTTCTTAGACCCAGCTAATTTTGTTGCTGTTTCCATAAGAGCTTTGGTTACTTTTCTGTTAACTTCAGAGATGTCCACTTCTTCCGATGTTAGGCCTTCTAAAGCAGAGAACCTGTTCTTCAGTTCTAACTTGAAGGTATTATGGTGTTTTTTAAGGTTGGTTATGTCAATAGATTTTGTTTGTCTTATGAGCTTGCCACGTTCAAGTTTAGTGTTGAGGTGCATCTTACATCTCACCAATCTATGGTCACTACCTGTGTTGAACTTGTTTAGCACACTGCAGTCTTCTATGACGAATTTTTTGTTACACATAATAAAATCAATTTCACTTGTCGTCCCATTTGGATGTCTCCATGTCCATTTCCTGTGTGGCTTTTTCTTGAAGAAGGAGTTCAAGATGAAAAACCCTTCTGCCTCTGCAAACTCAATGAGAGTATTTCCACGCTGGTTTCTGTTGCCATGACCGAACTTACCTACTGAAGTTTCATTCTGTTGCCGTTGCCCTATTTTTGCATTGAAATCTCCCATAATTATTTTCAAGTGCTGCTTACCTTTATTATTTAGACGACAAATTTCCTCATAAAATTCTTCAATTTCTTCTTCAGGATGACTTGTGGTGGGTGCATAAGTTTGAATAATCTGAGCCTGGTATCTTTTCGAGAGTTGGATAACAAGTCGTGCAGCTCTGTCAGAGGAACTTTCAACTTCTACAACTTTATCCTTCAGTTTCTTGTTTATTATAAATCCAACACCACTAGTTCTGCCAGTATCTGTCCCACGATAGTAGAAGAGATGTCCACTTTTCAGTTCGATGAGATCTTCTCCTTTTCTCCTTACCTCACTTAGCCCCACGATGTCCCACTTGATCTTTTGTAGTTCCTCTTCCAATTCAAGAAGCCTTGAATCAGAAGATAGGGAGCGTCCATTGTAAGTAGCCAAGGTCAGCATCAGATGGCAGCCTAGTCCGGTCCTCCGGGGATTCTTAGCACCCTCTGCCTTCATGTCGCACTGGCCGCTGCCTTGGCCAGGTACATTCCAGCTGCCGGAGACTGAGGGCCAAGATTTAAGTTGTGGAATCATTTTGGAGGGGTTTGGCCATAACTCACCACGCTGGCCAAGCGGGTTGGTGAGTGTGGGATAGAATTTCCTCTAATCCCGATGGTAATATGTACATATATATCGCTTTAAATTCCTACTCAATCCCCCTCCCTCCTCCTCCTTGTGTACGCCTCTGACCCCAAACGAAAAGATCATGATCGTATGTAGAGGATTTTAGCAAGGGAGTGTCTGACCCCAGGTCTTAAACAACCCTTAGAAATAGGAAACTATAGGAGATTTGGGCTAGAGCGCCCGATAGGAAAGGAACACGGATGCGAAGCAGAAAGGGGGAGGAAGACGCCCTTATTTATTACCGGGGGCCAGTACCCGGGGCCCGACGGCTTAACGTGTCCATCCGACGCACGGCGGGTATTTAGGGAATCGAACCTGAGGCCCTTCCCGTGGCAGTCACGAACGTTGCCCACTCGGCCACCCGCGGCCCCAACAAACGAAAAGAGAACTGCCCATTGACTGAAACATGTTCAGGGCTGCAGGTGTACGAACGTGGCGATATCTAGCGCCGTCTCCGCCATATACGCAAACTCCAGCGTCAGGAATGTAATTCAACAGATTGTTATTTAACAGCCCCCATTTTAAGGACAGGGCCGGATGGAGCTCTTGCGGGGCGCAGAGCAAAATTTCATTGTGGGCACTAAAAAATAAATCTCATATTTTAATAAAGTGGTTTCTGAAAATTATCGTTCGTGAGGAAGACACACGAACACTACCGTAAAGACAAAATGATAATCTCAAAGTATTTGCTTTAAGCTTAAGAAAAAGAATATAATACGGACATACGGACTGAAAGTTCAGAGAGATAGAGAAAAAGAGAAATAGAGACAGGAGGGAAGAGAGAAAAGAGATAGAGAGAAAGAAATAGAGACAGGAGGGAACAGAGAGAGAGAGAGAGAAAGATAGGGATAGAGAAAGAGAGAAAGAGAGAGAGAGAGAGAGAGAGAGAGAGAGAGAGAGAGAGAGAGAGAGAGAGAGAGAGAGAGAGAGAGAGAGAAAGATAGGGATAGAGAAAGAGAGAAAAAGAGAGAGCGAGAGTAAAAAGTGTTAAAATCTACGAATTTCTTTTCGCGGGAGAAGAGGTTTAGGTTGCATTGTGACTCTTATAACAGCTTATTCACAAAATGATAAAAAGATACCTGCTTAGCGAATATTTTCGCATTGCGAATATTTTTGTATAGGAAATATAATAAGGATCCCTCTAAAATAAATTGGTATAAACAGTTTTTTCTCCTGATACATCTTTAGTGATTGATTTTTAATGCACAGTGGAGTAACTGACAAATTAGTGACATTCTAAAATTTTACATGCCTTCATATATGAAAGCTGCCTTTTTTTTTTATTTCTTGTAAATGTTGGAAAAGTGGCCTCCATATGTAGTCCAAAAGTAACTTGAATATTGTTTTTTTTATTTCCTTAAATTTAAGTATCAAGTTTTCACACAAATTGTTGGATATATGCATAAAAGTAGGGGACCACAAAATGATGAAATTCAATTTGCTATTTCATGAATGTGGAAAAGATTAAAATGGTTACAAATTTCATTTCGAATCTGCAAATCTCAGTGTCCGTACGACGAACAGGGGGGATAACGTATTCAAAAATGCGGAGATTGGAAACAAAGAAAAAAACTTCAAAAATATATTTTTAAGGGCCTTGCGCCCCAAAAGTTACAAAAACAAAATGTAGTTAAATTTTTTACCGAAAATTATTTTGTTTTCTAAACTGCGGGGCCCCCTGAAGGCGCGGGGGCCCGGGGCGACCGCCCCAGTTGCCCCCATAGGATCCAGCCGGCCCTGTTTATGGGATATAACGTATTAACACCAGTGGGTTCGAGAACCGGCGGCTCCAGACACGAAAGACTGCATATCTGATTTTTATTACGGTCAATTCCATTTCAAATCAGGCACAGGCCTGTCGGGTGACCCTCAGGAATTTTCCTGGGAAAAAACTTTATTTGGAAGCCCTAGTCATAAGATAACAGACAATACCAGTTTTACTTCTGAAAAAAAGTTTCGTATGCAAATTAAAATATTTCCAAAACGGTGCGCTGAAGTAAAGCCTTCACAGCAGAAGGAAATTTCTGATTTTTAGGAATTATTAACATTTAAATTTTTAAAGCTACAACTGAGATATTTTTCCCCCGGTAGGAAGCACAATGTGGGATCTCTAATATTCACAATTACTTTTAATATGGTTGTGCCTCATGTTTAGGAAAAAGAAATAGCAAAATGTAAAAACATCCAAAAAATGCAACTTTTAAAATTATTTATTTTTTTAGAAAATTGTACAATTGTTTCACCTTGAATACTCATGTACAGATGGTTTCCCTCTCTACTGATGTTTGTATAGAGGTGAGCGATTCAGAGTTAAGAAGTGAAATGCGTCGTGCGATAAAATTTTGCTATCGTTTGGGTAAAACGGCTCCAGAAACAGTTGAGTTAATGAAAAAAGTTTACAAAGATAAATGTTTGGGTGAGTCAACGATTTTTAGATGGCACCACGATGTGAAAAAAGGGCGTTTGTCGGCAGAGCTCGCTCCTAGGCCTGGTCGACCTGAAAGTGTTGTTACGGAGCGTATTGTTAACACTGTTTGGGCAATTCTGCAAGAAGATCGACGAATTATGTGGGAAGACATAGTGTCAACTAACATTTTAAAAACGTCGGCATTCCGCATTCTACGCGACAAATTACTGCTGCATCATGTGTGTTCCAGATGGGTACCTCATCACCCGACGAGAGAACAATTGTTAGCCAGAGTTCAGGTGTGTCGTGAGTGGGATTGCAAACGATCCAAACTTCCTAAACACAGTAATAACTGCCGATGAAACATGGGTCCACTATTTCGACCCCCTCACGAGGCGCACAACGAGTGTCTGGAAACACACAGGCTCGCTTCTTCCGAAAAACGTCTGCCAAACCAAATCAGCTGGGAAGGTGATGATAATTTTCTTCGATTATAAAGGTATAGTCTACCAGCATGCCGTTCCTCCACAAATTAAAGCTGAGTATTAGATTTCAGTTCTGAAGCGTCTGCGATGACAAACATCGATTAAGCGACCGGAACGGGTGAGCAAGTGGACACTACACAATGATAACGCCCGCCCACATGTGGCTGCCTGCGTTCAACAGTTCCTTACGAAATGCAGTATTAAAATCATGCCACAGTCTGCCTACAGTCCTGACCTCGCCCCGTGCGATTTCTGGTTGTTTCCAACAAGGAAGGAGAAGTTCCGTGGCGCAACATTCAACACAGTTGCCGACGTTATTCAAGTTGTACAGAGGTCGCTAAAGCAGCTTCTACAAAATGCCTTCGCCACATGCTTTGAAAAGTGGACTGAACGATGGGACCGCTGCTTATTATCCGAGATACTTTGAGAAAGAATAACATATTTTGCTGTACCTGTATTTCTTCATTTTGTGTGATTTTACTCTGTTTTTATGGATCGCCCGTTGTAATAACTATCTCTAAGAAAAGCTGTCCCATTGGAAAATTTACTTTCTGAAGTACAAAAGTGGATGCTGAAAGGATCCGTAATGATTACATTCATAAACATCAGAGATGCGGCATTTCAGAAGAAAAAGTGATAATTTACTTCTGGGTTTTGCACTTGGCTGATTTTGCACGAGAACAAAATGAAATCCAGACATATCACTGGGAAAATATAACCCAGGGATCAATACTCACAAGTGTAGCAAGTAGCATATTACAAAGGAAAGTTTTTCCGCAGTTCCTTAATTTCTGATGACATGCTACCCGATTCTGTCCAGGCTCTTCTGTTCTTTCCATTAGCAAAACTGAGAGTAGTTATATCCAATGATCAAACTTAATTTAGACAAACAGCTCATATTAAAAGTTGACATCAGCTCAGTCAGTTGGGAAAAAATGGCAATAACAGGAAGTGGTTATTAAATGCAAGTAGCAATGGAAAAAAGATGTTGCAATGGTGAAGTGTGTCTACTGAAGCACTAGGAAACTCAGCACAATCTTTTAAAATCTAGAAGTACTTGACAACATAGAGAACAATTCCTTTGTGAGTATTTTCAGTAAGAAGCTATCAATATACACAGGGATTGTCCAAAATAATGGAAACACCTCGCTGAAAACAGTGACTTTGGTATGTGCTGCTTTTTGAGTAAAACGAACATGTAGCTACAATTTTTTTGTAAAAAAGTGTTTCTAATAGTCTCAAGGGTCTGTGTGATAGCATTGTAAATCGGTGTTTGCATAAATTCGTTCCAGAATGAGTGACCTGTCGGAGTTCCAAAAAGGGCAGATTGTAGGAGCCAGTCTGGTTGGTGCATCGGTAACCACAGTGGCACAGGTATTGGGGGTATCGAGAGGTACCGAGTCAAAGGTCATGACAGCATACAGTGTTCACGGCACATCATCATCTGCGAGACACAACTGTGGAAGGAAAACCAAACTCACTGCGAGAGACAGGAGGACATTAAAGAGGATTGTGACCGCAAGGAGGAAGACCACGGCGACGAAAGTGACTGCTGAGCTTAATGCACATCTTCAAAACCCAGTGTCGATCCATACCTTGCGAAGGGAATTGCATAAGCACAATATTTACGACAGAGCTACGATTGCAAAACCCCTGGTGTCACAGGTGAATATGAAACGGAGACTACAGTGGTACCAGGAACATAAAACGTGGACTACAGATCAATGGAACATGTCTTGTTTTCCGATGAATGAAGTTTCTCACGATTCCTCACCACAGGACGGGTTTACGTGTGGAGAACCACCGCAGAAGCCTACAACCCAGACTGTCTCCTTCTTACAGTGAAGCAAGGGAGCGAGCGGTTCCGTAATGGTTTGGGCCATGATCTCGTGGTTTGCAGAAGGTTCCATTATCACCTTACACGGACGGATCCCTAGCGATGACTATGTCACTCTATTGGTCGACCATGTGCATTCAATGGCGCAGACATTGTTTCCGTCAGGGCACTGCCCCTTTCAAGATGATAATGTCCCGATTCACAGAAGTCGAACTGTTCAAACATGGTTTGAGGAACATGAGGATGAAGTTGCACACCTTCCCTGGCCTGCACAATCACCGGACTTAAACATCATTGAGCCCTGTGGTCTGTGTTGGAAAACATAGTGCGATCCCGTTATCCTCCTCCGGCGTCTTTCAAGGAATTGGAGCAGTTTCTGCAGGAAGAATGGTACAACATACCACTTACCACCATCCAGGACTTGCATGCGTCCATTCCAAGGAGGATTCAAGGAGTTTTAAATGCCCACACTATATTAGGTGCGTAACACCTATTGTTTCAAGGTGTTTCCATTATTTTGGACAACCCCTGTAGTTCTCCTGTGTCATTCTCTCCTACAGATTAGAAAGAAACAGTGAGAATGTTGGAAACACATAAAACCATGTCTAGGAATTAGGACTTCATATGTGTAGATTACTGATAAAATAAAAATAAGAACAATAAACCATGAACTGGTATAGGTGTTGATTGAATCTTGCCCTAAAACTAAGAATGAAGTGTTAACTTGCATAATCTTGCGTGGTTAACGTAATAAAGTAAGGATAATATTAGCTATAAGCGATAATTTTTATGCAATCCTTTTAGATCTCTTCAAACGCTTTATTCTTTTCTTAGATGCAGAAGGTTGTCCTCAGCTTTTCAATTGTTCCTCTGAAACCAACATTTCCTCCCGTAAATCGCCTTTTCGTTGCCTTTCTCTTTCTTCGCTCATCCCCTCGCTTATCCCTCGCGCACGTGGAGAAAAACCTCTCCATTTCTCTGGCTAGCTTAAGACGTGCATGCCCACACCTGAGGTATTTCCTCGCCTCCTCCTCCGACTGGTAGCTTCTAAATCCTCGAAGAGACTGTCTTAGCTACCCCCTTGCTTCCATGCAAATTGACCCCTTTTCCACAAAAACCATGGGAAAACGCCGGCGTCAGCTTACAAAACTTCAAGGTTGAAATTAAGAGGGCTTGCGCTTTCTGTCGGCTGCTTTGAAATTAACAAAGCAAAATATCAAATGAGCTAGACAATACCAATGCGTCTATGAAATTTTGTAATACAAGGGCAAAACTTCATAGACGCATTGGTATACAAGGGCCCAGACCCTTAAGATGCGACAAACTGGCGTCTCTAAATAAACCGTGCTTCCGATGATATTATACCTTAGTGCCGAAGCAAAATTTTCTCACGCATTGTGGAAAGAAAGGAAATGGAACACTAAAGCGAAATAAAAGTTGCGAAATGAGATTCAATATCTTTGCCTAAAATTCCAGTATTAAATCTCCGTAACAGAAGTAGTAATTAGTAGCTTAGCAACAGATTATTTTGTTGCATGTATTTATAAGGGAAACTGGTGAATTGGGCAAATAGTAAAAGTTTCGTATGAAAACAAAAATATAACAGTTAAATTTATGAATCCTCGTGGACCAGCAAATAGTTTTAGATTACATTTACATGATGACATGTCTGTGACGTACTAATTATAATTAGGCCGGTCGCATGCAACGATACTAAATTATCTGAAGTTACGCAAAGCTTACGGTCAGAGGAAGTCTCCAGGGCGACCAGAAAAACTAAAAAGACAAAAAAAGAATGGTTATGAGAAAACTACAAGTCGGAAATGTTGGGAAAGGACCCAATGTTATCAGTTCCCAACTCGACTTTCTCCAAGGTTGCCAGGAGCTGCTGCTATAACTTAGCCTACGTGAAACGAAAATCACAACCACGAATGACTGATCTGCACAGTGAAAATCGGCTGAAATGGGCAAGATATCACATGTCCTGGAAACAACAATTTGAAAGAGTCGTCTTTACTGATGAGAAAAAGTTCAATTTAGGTGGCCCGGATAGATGAAAAAAATATTGGCACGATATTCGTAAAGAATCTGGGATTTTTTCCAAAAATCAACAAAGTGGTGTGTCCTGAGTTTGGGCTGCCTTCGGATTTTAAGGTAAAACATGCCGTAGCTTTTGTATCAGGTAGAATGAAGGCTACTGATTACCAAGAGCACCTTGAGACAATCTGCTGCCGTGTGCGGATGAAATTGCTGGGCCTAAATGGATTCTGCAACAAGATAACACAACGATTCATATGAGGGTCGTTCAAAAAGTATAACGAGACTGATTTTACATGGGTCAGAAGTGCAATGCAGTAAACATACTTACGCTTACATACACGGTCGTATCAGAATAATCTGACCACCTACCTAACAATGGGAATAACCATCCTTGGTCCGAATGAAAGCGGCAAACGGCGTGGCGTGGACGCAATGAGGCCCTGAAAGGTTGACCGAGGAACACGTGCCCACTAGGACTGCAGCAGAACACGGAGGTCGGCACGTCAAACCTGTTGATCTAAATAGTCCACAAGTGCTCTACAGGATTCTGGTCGGACGATTTCGCCGGCCAAGGAGGAAAGGAGACATCGTTGTCGTGTTCCTGGAACCAGTCACGCACCACCCTTAGCGACTTGGCAGGGTGCATTGTCCTGTTGGTAGACACCATCACCACCAGGTTAAACATTTTACATGAAGGGATGCATGTGGTCAGCGAGGATGGACATGTAGTCATTGGCATTCAGGGACCCATACAGTGGTACCAGCGGTCCCAGGTCATACGAGGAAAATATCCCCCGGAAATGCACACTGCCACCCTGAAGCCCTCGTTTAGACCACTGCGCCAGCGGGGCGGCGTTTTATAAATATTTGGATTAATGAGAAATATTTTCCCCTAGCGATTATTGTTTTTCTTTTTGTATAAAAATTGAGGTAAAATATGTAAACTTTTTTATTGAAAAATTTGTCCTTCTGTCTAGGATCTGAAGGATTCCTAAAATGGAAAGCCCCGCCCAGTAGCTGTGTACCCTTCGGGAGAAAAGTTATACCCACTGCATGTGCTTCTAAAAGTCCTATTTGCATTTTTTTTTTCTTTTATTGTGGGTTTAACGACCACCGTGAGCAACTCAATGAGCTATAAGCAGCCGCTCGTCCCTAATTTAGGGTGACTGACTCCAGAAAGGGAGAGCCAGTGCCGTAAGAAAAACATAACATTCATGCCTCACGGGGTTCGAACCCGGACCTATCTCGGACGAATGGTCATAAGCCAGCGCTTAGACCACTACGCCACCGGGGCGGACGCTTTTTTTTTTTTTTGCCATCCGGCTTGTTGTAACTATGATCATGATTACCCGTGCATTTTCCAGACTTTAAAATACAAGTGTTAGAGGGAGCAAAACAGCACTGACTGCGTACTTTGAAATAAGTAAATAAAAAAACAAAACTGAGATATCTTTAGCATGGAAGGTTTCGAAACTTTAGTCACAGGAAAACCTCACTATAACCCGAGAATTAAATTCCTTTCTTCCTGGTAAGTAGCGGATTTGAGAATTCTGATACCAGACATTCCAGTGTCACCTTCCTTGTTTGAAGTTCTTTCCTGAAGTAGAAAAAAAAACGATCTCTGGATTCCCCTTCTACGCGTAGGCTTCATAAAGTCGTAAGCATCGTCATGTTGCACCTCTTCTCAGAGTAAAAGGGTGGGGGGGGATATTTCCTTCATTGCTATTTTCGTCCCCTCTCCCACTGCTTTGATTTGTGTACGTGAAAAGCTTTTTTTCTTCTCCAGAGAATACTTCCCAGAAATTTGAGCGAAAGACTCACTCGGTTTATATGTTCAAGATTCCCACGGCGTTGAGCACATTCGAGAACTCAGGGAAGATCGTCGACTGTTTATGATTTCGTACAGTTCATCAAACCAGCAGCAGCACAATGCATTGGCGCTTTCTTGATAATGCCGATTTATCGTTAAGGGAGAGCATTCGCGTTCTTCTCTACAGGGTGTCCGAAAAGTCTGGAACAAATTAGCATTCACACTGCATCCATATAATACTGGGTAGAATGTATGTTCTCAAACTCCTAAACCATCTGGCCGATCTGGACCAAATTTTGTATAGTTAATCTTTAGGACCCTGTGTAAAATACAGGATACCACAGGCGTGCAGTCGATGCCTGGCGGCGCCAGACTACTTTTTACCTAACTGAATCGATTTTTAATTTATTTACTAAATTGTCGCTCATCGAAATGGACATTTTTTTAACACAAATAATCTTAACCGAGTTTGTTTTTTCTTTGTCTTCTCTCTCTCTTTTTCTTTTTTTCTATGGTGGCTATGCACAAATTCCAAATGCGTAGATCTTTCGTTTACCGAAACCACCCCAGAAATAACCAGCGAAGTACCACGCAGTATATACACAGGGTAAGTCGAAAGTCGCAGGACACCCTTGTATTTCAGAAATGGGAGGGAAACTGAAATATCTGAATACCCCAGCAAAGAATCGGTGAGGGGTTCTACCTTTTAGGCTATTTCCGGAACATGGCCGCCATATTGGATCAAGGTCAAATTTTTCAAATGGTAAGATGGTCATATTGCATATCAAACAAGACCAGAATTTTCTCAGAAATTGATTGCCGTAATCAGATTTGACATATGTGCTGTGGTTCACAAGTTATCAACACTGAAAGTTGAAATAACCACTGTTTGTTGCAGGTAACTGAAGATGGCATTGACGAAAGAGGAGAGAATTGAGGTGATCGTAATGTCTGGGGAACGCAGCTGCCGTATCATAGCCGCAGACTTCAACAACAGACACCCAGAAAGACCACCAGTTTCACACACAGCACCAATTCCACACAGTGACCATAACCTAAATGCTTAGCGCTATCAGGAAATGCCACAGAAAACAGTATTCCCTTTCCTTCTGAATGAAGACGACAGTTTCCCCTGTTATTTCCACGGAACAACTGTTCGTCAATGGCTAGATGTTCAATTCCCTGGCCATTGGATTGCCTAGCGTGGTTCCGTGTAATGGCCACCCAGATCTCCCGACCTCACACCACTCGACTTTTATTTGTGGGGTCATCTGAAACACCTGGTTTAGGCTGATAAAATTCGCAACAAACACCACCTTCAGCAACGCATCCTGAAGGCCTGTAACCGCATTTCTCCCAATATTCTCATGCGGGTGCATAACGACTGGATCAAGCGCCTTCAGCTCTGTATTCAGCAACAGGGACAACACATTGAACACATCAAATAGCTGCGCATCACAGGGTACTTTAGAGATTGTTATTTCAAATTTCTGTGTAGATAACTTGTGAACCACAACACATATGTCAAATCTGATTACGGCAATCAATTTCTAAGAAAATTTTGGTCTTGTCTGACATGCAACATGACCCCCTTACTATTTGGAAAATTTGACCTTGATACAATATGGCGGATTTCAAGATGGCGGACATGTTCCGGAAATAGCCTAAAAGATAGGACCCCCTCACTGATTCTTTGCTGGAGTTATTCAGATATTTCATTTTCCCTCCCGTTTCTGAAATACATGTGTGTCTGAGACTTTTTTACTCACCCTGTATATTCGATTTCAAAGGCTTGCTGCTCCCCCTTTTTTTCTATGCATACCTGCTGGAGTCTATAACGTCTGAACCGGCCTTCGGAGCGTCTGGTCACTTCTCTTTTTAGGACTACACCACTGGGCTACCATGAAATTTGGATATCCCATTCCCTCCCCCTCATTCCATTCCCTTAACACTTCGCGCCTAAACCCTTTGACTGATCTGGACCAAATTTTGCATAGTTATTCTCTAGGACCCTGCGGAAGATGTAGTGTACCATGAAACCTGGACACCACACTCCCTATCCCTGATTTCATCCCTTTGACACTTTGCGATAATTTACGTTCAGTGCATGACTGCGCCAGTTAATTTTAAGATATTATATTTTGACACAGTTATTGCAATAAAGGAACAAACGGATTTCTCTAAGAACCAAATGAATTTCAGCTAATTATTGTAAACTTCTATGCTTTTTATGTAATTTTAACTTAATTCGAAATAACAAAAATCTATTGGATAACTAAATGCAGAAAAAACATTCGTGCACATGAACCATTAGGATGAATACCGTCTTCACACGATTTTAATGATCTTAAAATATGAAATATATATACAATTAAAATACTCTAAAACACACTAGCACTTTCAGAGCGACAGTCGCTCCATCATCAGGTGTGATCATGTGATCATATGTAGAGGATTTTAGGAGGGGAGTATCTGACCCCAGGTCTTAAACAACCCTTAGAAATAGGAAGCTAGGAGATTTGGGCTAGAGTGCCCGATAGGAAAGTGACACGGAAGCGAAGTAGAAAGGGGGAGGAAGACGCCCTTATTTATTACCGGGGGCCAGTACCCGGGGTCCGACTGCTTAACGTGCCCATCCGACGCACGGCGGATAATTAGTGGATCGAGCGTTCGTACCTGCCTGGGATCGAACCTGAGGTCCTTTCCGTGGTAGTCACGAACGTTGCCCACTAGGCAACCCGCGGTCCTTGTGCCTCCCAAACCGTTCAGTATAAATATCTGTAGTGCGCCATAACAGCAATCGACGTAACAGAATCTTACGATATACGCGCCATCTGTCCCGGCGGTTAAACCACGATCAAAGCGACACCACATCACAAATCGAAAACATGATTATAACTGCAATATTAAGTATTAAAGTCTAAAAAAGTAAGATAGTTCTGAGGATTGTCCAACACGTGTAGACAAAAGACGTATCCAAATATCTGGTACATCCCAAGGGCAATTATCATTACAGCAACTTCCTTTGAACGGATTTTGGATTGATTGGACAAATCAATTCAAAATCCAAGAAAAATGTTCGGAAATCGCTGGCCCAGAAGCTGATTCATGCACTTTTAGTTAAACCAGGGCAACGGCGGATACCTCCTCCAGTAGCGCACTCAGAAATTTCCCAAGGAGGGGGAGGGGGCGTGCGCCGCGGCACACAGAATTTTCCCAAGGTGAGGGTGACCCCTCCTAAATTTACCGGGGAAAATAGTCAGGTGCTATAACGATTAAAGAGGTTGACGTTTGTACATTTCTTCTTGCCCAATTACTAGTAATGTTACAGTACAAGAAAATTAAATAAATAGAAGGAGTAGATGAAAATGTTTTCCTGTTTAGATTTTTCTAAATTTATTTAACAGAACTATTCCCTTATAATTATACGGTACATGGTTACGAAGTATATGTAGATCGCGTTTCGTGACTTTTTGTTTCAAACTTCGATATAATAAATTCTCCGCCCTATCAGCCCAAGGGGGTGCCCCGGGCCCCATCGGCCACCCCCGTGGATGCGCCACTGACCTCAGATACATGTACTTGGAGTGCCACTTTCCAAAATAAAAAATCAACGCTGCCAAAGTTATGTACTAGTTTTGTACACCCAAAAGAAAATTTTGTACACCACCGGAAGTGGCACTCCAAGTACATGCTAGAGTGCCACTTTTTCAAAATCGAAAATAAATACTGCCAAAGTTTTGTACTAATTTTGTACACCCAAAAGAAAATTTTGTACACCACCGGAAGTGGTACTTTTTGACTCTCCATTGTGGCCCTCGAGCATGTACTTGGAGTGCCACTTTTCCAAAAACGAAAATAAACACTGCCAGAGTGTTGTCCTAGTTTTGTACACCAAAAAGAAAATTTTGTACACCACCGGAAGTGGTACTTTTTGGCTCTCCATTGTGGCCCTCGAGCATGTACTTGGAGTGCCACTTTTCCAAAATTGAAAAAAAAAAACACTGCCAGAGTGTTGTCCTAGTTTTGTACAGTTTTGTACACCAAAAAGAAAATTTTGTACACCACCGGAAGTGGTACCTTTTGACTCTCCTTTGTGCCACTTTTCCAAAATTGAAAAAAAAACACTGCCAGAGTGTTGTCCTAGTTTTGTGCACCCAAAAGAAAATTTTGTACACCGCCGGAAGCGGTACTTTTTGACTCTCCATTGTGGCCCTCGAGCGTGTACTTGGAGTGCCACTTTTCCAAAATTGAAAAAAAACACTGCCAGAGTGTTGTCCTAGTTTTGTACAGTTTTGTACACCCAAAAGAAAATTTTGTACACCACCGGAAGTGGTACTTTTTGACTCTCCATTGTGTCCCTCGAGCATGTACTTGGAGTGCTACTTTTCCAAAATTAAAAAAAAACACTGCCAGAGTGTTGTCCTAGTTTTGTACAGTTTTGTACACCCAAAAGAAAATTTTGTACACCACCGGAAGTGGTACTTTTTGGCTCTCCTTTGTGGCTCTCGACCATGTACTTGGAGTCCCACTTTTCCAAAAACGAAAATAAACACTGCCAGAGTGTTGTCTTAGTTTTGTACACCCAAAAGAAAATTTTGTACACCACCGAAAGTGGTACTTTTTGACTCTCCATTGTGTCCCTCGAGCATGTACTTAGAGTGCTACTTTTCCAAAATTAAAAAAAAAAACACTGCCAGAGTGTTGTCCTAGGTTTGTACAGTTTTGTACACCCAAAAGAAAATTTTGTACACCACCGGAAGTGGTACTTTTTGGCTTTCCTTTGTGGCTCTCGACCATGTACTTTGAGCGCCACTTTTCCAAAAACGAAAATAAACACTGCCAGAGTATTGTCCTAGTTTTGTACAGTTTTGTACACCCAAAAGATAATTTTGCACACCACCGGAAGTGGTACCTTTTGACTCTCCATTGTGGCCCTCGAGCATGTACTTGGAGTGCCACTTTCCCAAAATTGAAAAAAAAACACTGCCAGAGTGTTGTCCCAGTTTTGTACACCCAAAAGAAAATTTTTTACACCACCGAAAGTGGTACTTTTTAACTCTCCTTTGTGGCACTCGACCATGTACTTGGAGTGCCACTTTTACAAAAACGAAAATAAAAACTGCCAGAGTATTGTCCTAGTTTTGTACAGTTTTGTACACCCAAAAGATAATTTTGTACACCACCGGAAGTGGTACTTTTTGACTCTCCATTGTGATCTAAAATAAACACTGCCAGAGTGTTGTCCTAGTTTTGTACTTGGAGCGCCATATTTCCAAAATCGAAAATAAACACTGCCAGAATGGTGTACTAGTTTTGTACAGACAAAGAGAGTTACGTGACCCTCCGGCGATGGTTCTCTTTGGTTGTCCAGCGTGTCATGTTTCGAAATTCGGAAGTAAACACAGTGCTATCTCTTTCCAGTTCATTACATACTTTTACTCCTGTTCATTATACATCTGTACACAACAAGCTGTTTTCGTGTTCATTATACACAACTTTTATTTGGTCAAGGTCGCAAATTTCCGAGCGGTTGTCTTGCATAAACTAAGAAATTGTCGGAGCCTTCATTTTTATAGTAAAGGAAGAAAAGAAACAGTTTTTTGTTGCTTTGTTAAGCAATGCTTTCAGCAAAAGCATTTCGAAAATGCGAGGAAGAGGAATTCAAATCAGCGCGTATCATCGCTCCTCGGCGCATTCGCAGTGGCGTAACTAGCACAACTTGTACCACCCCAAAAAGTTTATTTCAGCTCCCCTAAGCATAATAATTTTTCCAGGATTTCGGACACTAGGGAGGATGTGTTTTTCACGGTGTTTGATTTGGGAAATCGGGGATGTCAGGAAGGTTTTTTTTTTTTATTGGAGGTTTAACGACCACCGTGAGCAACTCAATGGGCTATAAGCAGTCGCCCGTCCCTAATTTAGGGTCACTGGTTCCAGGGAAGGGAGAGAGCCAGTGCCGTAAGACAAACACAACATCCATGCCTGACCGGGATTCGAACCCGGACCCCTTACGGACGAATGATCAGAGGCCATCGCTTAGACCACTGCGCCACCGGGCCGGCTGTCAGGAAGTTAGGGAGACCGTCTGGAAAAGTAAAGGAACTACCTATACAGCCCTGTAGTTTTAACTTTTAAAATAAATTTTGGAACAGAAGTACATAATGCAAGGTCATCAATCAGCCAGTCAGATTTAACACGGTGAGCTGTCAGATGCATAATCATGAATATACGTTTTATCGCATTGAAACGAATTCGGTAAAATATATTTAAATGTTTAAGGTTAACAACTATGAGACTTTAGTGATCGTTATTGGATATGGTTGTATACAAAGAGGGAATTCAGTATTCTGCACTGCAAGAATGCAATATGGATTTCGTAGCTGCAGATATTAATTTGCATGTACAACAAAACTTCAATGCAGGCCAGGAAAAAAAGAGTGCGTGTGGAAATACAATGTGCAGGAATGTGATGTTTACAAATATACCAGTACTATACCCAGTGTTCGAAGTGGGCCGGTATGGCATACCGGTAGTTAAAAAAATGGAAGTGAGAATACCGGCAGTTAAAAAAACGTTATTAACCATCCCGGTATGTAATAAATTATAAACCCTTCACAAACTAAGTAAAGAAATTAGGATGAAAGCACAAATTTTAACGCAAAAATTGACTAATGACATTTTTAACGGATAAAATTGATAATTAGCAGAGACCACAAACCCTTCAATGAAGGTTTTTTAATTTTTACATTAATTTTTTTAATATTATATACATTAATTTTTCAATACCCAAAAAAAACAATTTTACGGAATGGTATGTATTTCTTTCGAAACCTCCTATTTATACTATGTGGATCTATGGTCTACACCATACCGGCAGTAGCTCTGTGCCACTTCGACCACTGAGTGTACCATATAACTACATGATATAGATATGATATAAATTATAATTATATGATTAAAATACAAGTGGAAAACATTTTTTATGGGATAAGTGGAAAACATTTTTTTATGCGATAAGTGGAAAACATTTTTTTATGCGATAAGTGGAAATTTTCATGTTTTTAGTCCTAAGTCTTTCTTTCTAGCCTTTATTTTGGCGAAATTATTAAGCATTTAGGTCCAATCTTTTGGCAAACTGCCCTTTCTATGCCGTGACAATTCTTGCAGCCTATCTTGTGACATGATGCTCCTCAAATAATTTTTACAAATTTTAATTTGGAAAACGATCTCTCTACAGATGCTACTGTGACTGATAGCCGTGAGTGTTAAGAAAAGCATCAAGGCTATATATAATTACATAGTTTAGTACAAGCACCGACAATTGTAGGATCCACATCCTACACGAGGAATCTCCATGTGGCCTCGCACTTTCCTTCAGCAGTGCACCGATAAGGTGATTGCAGAGCGATCGTATTACAACCCGGAGCCAAAGGGCCGAATAGCTTCAATGTGTAAGACATCCAGCAACAGAAAAATTGTTATGCTGTGTGTTGGTAAAACGTGGAAAGAGCGATGTATTTGTTTATTCAACTGACACCACATATTTGGGGGATTTTCACTTAGGATATCAGTGCTTCCAAAGTGAACTTGAAACTCCTGGCAGCTGCTTTAACTTCTATATTGCCTGCCCCCACCCCCTCTCCCGCAGCTGCAGAAGTAGTATTGCGTACTCAGAATGCGGTTGCTCAGATGAGACCTGCCATATTTTCTGGCGTCCCACTTAGTTCCGTGTAATGACACTAGGTTCGTATCATCACTTCCTTGTTGCACGCTAGGTACTGTATTACTAGTAGGCGAGCTTTATCTCGATGGACTTTGATAATTTTATGAAGAAGCGTCGCGAAAGGTTTACGCGTTCTCAAGCTTTCGTTGTCGGGTGCATTCATCACTTGGTTTCCGCTTGATTACAAAAAAAAAAAAAACTTGTTAATGTTACTGTGATTTTCGAGCAACTACGATGCCGAGGCCTGCGTCGATCCCAATAGAAAAACTCAAGCATTTTTTTCTTTCGGAAGAATCTGCTATTAACAAGGGCAATGGAAGAATAGCTACCAGAAATGACATTGTATGGAAGCGCCTCTGTGATGCCATGAAAGATGAATACAGAACAACACCGCAAGCCTTGTACCTAAATGTGCGCATGAATAGGCATGGTTTACATTCTTTACTGGGCATTTGTGTTGCACAACTCCCGTTAGAGAGTGACACAAGGCCAAATGAATGGAACAGTTCTACCACATCTTCAGAAGTTGAAGAAGTCAGCAGTTTAGAATGAGAGGATGACGATTCTGTTCATCGAGAAGTACATTTTCCTGTCAACAAAGCAGAACAAGCTGGTGATCTAACAGAATATCAGGAGGAATTCACAATATCATTCAGTGCTAAGGAGTGGTCCGAAATGGGACCAGAGAGAGTAACGTACACTTCGGAAGTGTTTAGAGCACACAAAAGCGAAGAGAAGGACTTATGCAGTGTATAGCGTAAAAGTCTCTTCGACGCTATTTTAAACACATCAACATACTAATAAATTGTTCCTAAATGAAACAAACCTAAACAACCAGACGAAACATATAAACAGAAGTCAACTTACGGAAAATGTCCTTTATTCACGATGGAATGCACTACACTCTCCACATATTTATCACACCACTCTTTTTAGTATTCATCAATTCATAATACAACGTTCTCATACAACTCTCTCGACGGTACAACGCTCGTAGTAATCGCTCTCAATAATCGCTCTTATCAACACCTCTCCTACAACAGATCAGTCGTCGCTTTTTATCTCTTGTTCTTATCTCATAACAGGTATACGTCACTTGCATTCAACCTCAATTGTGTTGCCAAACGTATTCGTTTGAGAGAAAAGATATTTCGTTAAGCGTGAAGAATACTGAGAATAAACTCAAGATTTACATAGGGAAAGAAACTAAAAAAGGAAAGTTAATCTAGAATATACGTCACAAGGGTTGAAGCGAAATGTATGGACACATATTATCCATGGTCATTTCTTCGAACACACACGAAGACCCTGTAAAATGATTTACAAAGGTGGCCAGGTTAACACAAAGGGAAAGGGGTCCGGGTTCTAATCCCGGTGAGGCATGGATGTTGTGTTTGTCTTACGGCACTGGCTCTCTCCCTTCCCTGGAACCAGTGACCCTAAATTAGGGACGGGCGACTGTTTATAGCCCATTGAGTTGCTCACGGTGGTCGTTAAACATCCAAAAAAAAAAAAAAACACAAAGGAAAATGTTCTCTATGTGTCTATTCGCGGTGTGTCTACGTACTGTGGCTCAATTTTGAAAGGGATTATTGAAAATGAACCGAAAGAGAGATTTTGTGCATATGAAATGCAAATTCAAACGAAAATTTCGTCAAGACCATCCAAAAAATTACAAAAGAAACCTGTCGGGATCCCTCAGAGAGAGAGAGAGAGAGAGAGAGCAGTACACAGATTAACCCGGGAATCCACGTCAGCTAGTGCATTTAGGCGCTTGGGGGCTGAGCGCATCATGGTGTTTGGTGACCGTGAGCCCAGTCATGTGCCAGCACTAAACGCTCTTCGACTAGCCAAGTCCCGTGAGATGCAACGAGGAAGGATGCACGAAGATCCAGTGTTGGCCATAGCTAAGTGTAAATATATAAGCCCATGTAACTCTTACCTCAAAAATGTAACATATGATAAGTTAGTGATTCATTACTGAGGCGATTTTCAGAGCTTCAAAGGTATCAAGAATATGCATAGATGCTACTGGTGGTTTGGTGAAAAAGATCAAAAGAACGGAACACAGCAAATCGGGGCACATTTTTCTATATGGGGCTACTGTAGCGCCCTCAGAAGAAAAGGAACAGTATTTTGTGTTCGACATGCTAAGTGAAAGACATGATACAGAAACCATTCGGCATTGGTTAAGTAGATTTCTTCAGGAATGTAAGATCATGCCAATGGAGGTTGTAATAGACATGTCAGTAGCCCTCGTGTCAGCTTGTGTACAATCGTTTACACATCTGCCCTCACTTGCGTCATACCTAGAAAAGTGTGCAAATGTTCTTGGCATCGAAGAAGGAGACAGGTTCGATCTTCCAAATTGTTTCATTAGATCAGACGTTGCTCATGTGGTCAACTTATTTGCTAAATTTTCGAGCTTGAAAGGGAAATTTGGAAGGACTCGTCAATTTTATTTAAGATCTTTGTGCGCAGTTGTTCAGTCAACAGACATGAATGACGTAAGGACTTTGTTAACTCACATTTTTATTGTAGCGCTGAATGAAACCGAAGGTAACGACGAATTTTCTAGCGAAGAGACCTCGTGCGAGAACAGTAAATGCTATCTACTGCGCCGTATATCAGGTTTCGCAACGGATGACACAGTTATTGAAGAGTCTTTTCTCGATGACACTATGGAAATTCTGAAAGAGAAAGGGCAGAGAAATGCCTTTCGTACATGGGCTATTAGCGTGGAACAGAATGCTAGGAAATGTATTAATCCACATGGTGATCGTAGAAATCAGCAGTATGCTCCAGATATAGTAGATGACATTCTGAAGGTGTGTCACCTAATTCCTTTATGGACAGCTGTAATGGTCCCTCATTTTGGATATGGAGCCAGAAATGCTTCGAGTGCCTCTGTTGAAAGTAATTTTAATGACTTAAAGAAGAGAGTATGTCAAAACCTTAAATTACCTGCCCGAATTGATGATTTTTGCTTACGCATATAAAAAATCTCAGTGGAATGATGAAATTAGCTTCCGCTTCCGTACCTCCAGGCGCAGACAATAATTCCAGCTGCCTTCCCGCTGCAAGTGAAAGTGCTAGTGGAGAAGACGAAGAAAAACAAGAGATTGGTTTGGACGAAATTCATAATCTTTATCAAAGGGAACGCGGTAAATCAGAAGTAGAGATACTGACACTTTCTCCCAGAAGAAATGTACTAGCAACAGGATTAACCGATGCAGAAGTAAGTGATGGAAAACTTACTGGAATACTATTTGAATCCAGTGGAGAAGTGGGTGCACTAAAAAAAGAACCCACAGAAAAAAAAGTCGGGTTAGCTACAAAAGATAACTGCATGAAGAAGACGATGCATTCGAATAAAGACAAACAGAAGGAGAAAAACCCATCAGACATAAGAACATATTTTCTTAGGCACAGAGAGATCATCGAACTAGAAAGGAATTCAGAAAGCAAAGCTTTCGAGAACTGGAGAGGGCTTGCGGAAGAAAGTGAACATAAACGACCAAAGAAATCGTATCTTGAACCAAGTGCAGAAATGCTTGTTATAGACTTCAGGTCACCAAACAAATGTGTTCCAATTGGTCTTCTGAAAAATGGAAATTGTATTGGTCTACGTCCCATTCAGATAGATGAAGAGCAAATTACAGTAAAAAACACTTGCGCATACGACACACTCGTCCAGTTAGCTTGCGTTGGTTATTGCGATAGTGAGAAATACAGGGAGGCGATAGACCAACATGCCCAAAACAATGCAATGGCTGACATGGTATCGAAAATGATAATGACTGGTCCGACAGCTAAAGTTTACAGATTGCGGCTGTAGCGCTTAAATGCATTATTAAAAACGCGAAGAAATTATTCTGTGGTTAGGTGTCTTTAGACGCTGCACTACCAATAGCACAGATGATACTAAGATCATGGGAAGATATGTGTACGGCCCAGGAGTTTCAAGAATGCACTTCTTCTGTATGCTCTAGGAGGAATGTTATTCTTCCTGTTGCCGTAGTGACAGTGGGAACTACCAACGGAAATCTCAGTATTATTCCAGAAATGGTTAACAAGAATTTGACAGCAGAACGGAGTGGTATTTGTCGATCAGCGTTGGAAGACATAGATCGCACAGATTAGGACGCATGCATTGATTGGGAAAACTCAAAGAAACATCCCCTGTGTAATGGAATTAAAACGATATGGGTGAAACCGTCATTGTATCACATTTTTGTAGAAGTAATTGACAAAAATGATGAAAACGTGATAAGTCTGAAAACGGAACCAGCGCAACTGCCTCGAATGCTTGCCTTTGGTGAGCGGCAGTACTATTTGAGAGGGGCAGTTAGCTACACTGGAGGATGTAATGTTGCCAGTGTAGGTCACTATAGGGCGTATTGCTTACGTCAAAACAATGAATGGGAGGTGTATAATGACCTTCATCAAAAAATGTACAAGGCCAATCCCCTGAAGGAAGAGACCTTCCACGTGCTCTTTCTTCTATACGATATAGAAATTTATTCACGTTGCAAATTTTACCGTTGACTCCCACTTTTTCTGACCGATTCGTAGCAAGCAAAAGATACTCTCCAACATTGTATTTGACATTTTGGCTCCATCATATAGTCTGAGTTCGGTGAGCTGAGTATGCGAATTCGCCGCTAGGGGTGCTGAAGTCGAGCTGATAGGATCAGCTTTTTGTCACTTACACCAATATAAATGGTTCCACTTCATTATGAGTCTCCGTTCGGCCGTCAAGCTGCTGTTGAGCAATTTATTACATCCACCCTGTATGTCTCTGTGAGACCAATCGATACTCTAGAATCGAAAGTTCAAACATTGAGTCAACCTTATCGTTCAAACAGTGACTTCGGATTTCTTGCCCTTAACAAGGTTTAGTCGCCTGAACGATCGCTGATCACAGCTCTGTCAGACGGTGAAGACGTGATGCCGTAGGTCCAACCGTCTTTAAAATTAGGAAGAAACTGGTGCTTCATAGGAAATATTACAATGGTAGAATATTAACATCGCCTCAAGGGCATGATGCTCAGTAATAAAGCAAACTGAGTCATTTCATAAGATGTTTATAAAGTCAATTAAATTGTAATATATTTAATGTCCCATGGCATAGATTAAAGTGGAGGGTTCTGTAGTTTTATTTCATTTGATTTGCTTTTGCGGAGGATTTAGTTAGGTTTTGTTGATATTGTTTCAACCAGGGTATCTGTAATTATTTTATTTTTCATTGATTTATATTATCAATTAATTTATTATGGTCCTGCTTTTATTATTTTATAGTCCATGAGATTCTGAGTTTCTAGGGAAGTTACTTTAGTTATAAAATAGTCATTATGTTTCAGCTGTCAGGTTATATATTACATTTTTAGTCTTTGTCTTATTTTTTTATTTATTGGAGATTCATGACACCTTTAAGGGCCAATAAATTTAATTAGTATACTGCTCTGTTTGTATATTAGGTTTGTTAACAGTAATGTTATTGTATAGTGTAATGTTCACATATTGTTCTTGCATTATGCTGTTTATTTATATTCACAGTGTGAAGAACTAGTTTTTGCACAGTGAATAATTTCTTTTTATTCATACTTGTAATTGGTGAAATGTCATGATTGCGTACGATTGTAATGCTGTAATATGTTTGGTGTAATGCTATTGTTGCTCATGAACACCAGTTGCAAACTTAGTTAATTAAAAATTAGTATAATATATGCTAGTGTATAATTATTTCTTACTGAGCATAAGTTGATTATTCCGTATAGAATCTTATGGTGTTTAGCAGTGATATTATTGTTTATTGTAATGTTTACATATTGTTGTTCCTGCATTATGCTGCTTATTTATATTCGCATGATGAAAAACTGGTTTTACGCAGTAAATAATTTCTTTTATTAACACTTGTAATCATCATCATCATCATCATCATCATTGCCAACCATTATCAATCCACTGCTGGACGAAGGTCTCCCCAAGTTTCCTCCACAACGGTCTGTCTTGTGCCAGTCTCCTCCATGTCACCCCTGCATACTTTCGAATTTCATCCACCCATCTCCCATGTGGTCTTCTTCTGGGTCTTTTCCTGTCCCTTGGAATCCAATCTAAAATTTCGGCTGTCCATCGATGATCTGTCCTTCTGGCAGTATGTCCAGCCCATTGCCATTTCAGGGATTTAACTCTGATCATGATGTCTTCCACTCTTGTCATTTTTCGGATCCACGAGTTCCTCTTCTTATCTCTCCTGGTTACACCAAGCATGCACCTCTCCATGCTACTTTGAGTTGTCTGCAGCCTTTGTATGTCTCTTTTAGTTAAGGTCCACGTCTCTGCACCATACGTAAGCACTGGAAGGATGCATTGATCAAACACTTTTCTTTTAAGACATAATGGCATATTGCTCTTGAAAATTATGCTGTTTCTTCCAAAAGCTCTCCAGGCAAGTTTTGTACGCCGATTAATTTCTTCATCAATGTGACCCTCACTTGATATCTGCTGTCCAAGATAAATGTACGTGTCTGTTATCTCCAGCTTTTCTCCATCAATCGATAAATCTTCATTTCTTGTAAAAGCATTGAACATCACTTTTATCTTCTGAAAGTTCATTTTTAATCCCACTTCTTTGCTCTTGTGAGCAAGTTCCTGGATCATACTCTGCAGCTCTGATGGGGTAGTTGCAAAAATGACTACGTCATCAGCAAAACGAAGGTGGGTTAGATAATCTCCATTAATCTTTATCCCCTTGTTTTCCCAGCTCAGCGACTGAAAAACACCCTCCAATGTGGCATTAAAGAGCTTCGGAGATATGGTGTCTCCTTGTCTCACTCCCTTTCCAATTTTTACGTGTGTTGTATTTTCAAACAGCCTAATCTTTGCACTTGCATTTTCATAGATGTTATTAATAATATTAATGTATGCATCTCCAATACCGCAGGTTTTCAGAGCCATTGTAACTGCTGATGGTTTCACCGAATCAAAGGCTTTTTCATAATCGATAAAAGCCATGCACAATGGAAGTTCATATTCCCTCGCTCTTTCAATTAGTTCTCTCAGTACGTGGATATGATCTATTGTGCTGTAGCCACTCCTGAATCCAGCTTGTTCTCTCGGTTGAGCCATGTCCAGTGTTACCTTCAAGCGGTGTGAAAGAACTTTAGTGAAGATTTTATAAACTACTGATAGGAGGCTGATAGGTCTGTAGTTTCCAAGATCCTCAATGTCACCTTTCTTATGTAGCAGGATCGTTGTAGCGGTGTTCCAATCCTCAGGAATCTTTCCTTCATTAAGGCATCGAGTGAAAATTTGGGCGAGTACTGTTTCGATTTCTCCACTTGCTTCTTGTATGATGTCTACAGTAATTCCATCTTCTCCTGGAGCTTTTCCCCGCTTCATGTTCTTGATTGCATGTGCAACTTCTGCTGGAAGGACTGGAGGAACTCTGGTACTGGTATCTTTCATGATGTCTGGAGTGCATGTATCATCCCTTTCATATAATTTGGAGTAGAAATCTTTCACTCTTGTCAAAATTTCGCCTCTATTTCTTGTTACAGAACCAACTTCTTTTCTCAGTGCCATAATCTGTTTTCTTCCCTTACTGAGATGTCCCTTTGCTATCTTTAGGCTTTGGTTGTTTTCAATTGCTTTCCTCACTAGTTCACAGTTGAATTTCCTTACGTCTTCAGTGATACTTTTTCTTACTGTCTTGCATAGCTCTATATATTCCACTTTGGAAGTCACATCTTCTTTAGTTGTCCTCATCTCTCTTCTTTTTTGCATCAACATTTTGGTTTTTCCTGATAATTTGTTCACATGCAACTTGTTCTTAGACCCAGCTAATTTTGTTGCTGTTTCCATAATAGCTTTGGTTACTTTTCTGTTAACTTCAGAGATGTCCACTTCTTCCGATGTTAGGCCTTCTAAAGCAGAGAACCTGTTCTTCAGTTCCAACTTGAAGGTATTATGGTGTTTTTTAAGGTTGGTTATGTCAATAGATTTTGTTTGTCTTATGAGCTTGCCACGTTCAAGTTTAGTGTTGAGGTGCATCTTACATCTCACCAATCTATGGTCACTACCTGTGTTGAACTTGTTTAGCACACTGCAGTCTTCTATGACGAATTTTTTGTTACACATAATAAAATCAATTTCACTTGTCGTCCCATTTGGATGTCTCCATGTCCATTTCCTGTGTGGCTTTTTCTTGAAGAAGGAGTTCAAGATGAAAAACCCTTCTGCCTCTGCAAACTCAACGAGAGTATTTCCACGCTGGTTTCTGTTGCCGTGACCGAATTTACCTACTGAAGTTTCATTCTGTTGCCGTTGCCCTATTTTTGCATTGAAATCTCCCATAATTATTTTCAAGTGCTGCTTACCTTTATTATTTAGATGACAAATTTCCTCATAAAATTCTTCAATTTCTTCTTCAGGATGACTTGTGGTGGGTGCATAAGTTTGAATAATCTGAGCCTGGTATCTTTTCGAGAGTTGGATAACAAGTCGTGCAGCTCTGTCAGAGGAACTTTTAACTTCTACAACTTTATCCTTCAGTTTCTTGTTTATTATAAATCCAACACCACTAGTTCTGCCAGTATCTGTCCCACGATAGTAGAAGAGATGTCCACTTTTCAGTTCGATGAGATCTTCTCCTTTTCTCCTTACCTCACTTAGCCCCACGATGTCCCACTTGATCCTTTGTAGTTCATCTTCCAATTCAAGAAGCCTTGAATCAGAAGATAGGGAGCGTCCATTATACGTAGCCAAGGTCAGCATCAGATGGCAGCCTAGTCCAGTCCTCCGGGGATTCTTAGCACCCTCTGCCTTCATGTCGCACTGGCCCCTGCCTTGGCCGGGTACATTCCAGCTGCCGGAGACTGAGGGCCAAGATTTAAGTTGTGGAATCATTTTGGAGGGGTTTGGCCATAACTCACCACGCTGGCCAAGCGGGTTGGTGAGTGTGGGATAGAATTTCCTCTAATCCCGATGGTATAGTTATACCGCTATTGGCGGTCGTCAGAGCCCCTTTAGTGGGAACAGGATGCACCACGAGAAGGCGGGGTTGACATTTGTCAAGGAGAGGCTGTGATGTTACGCATCACCTGACCTTACATCCCAACACTTGTAATACGATCTGTAATATCATTTCACTGATATAATTGTTGATAATTTGATTGAGTTGCTGAAGAAGATGTTAAGCTGATTATTATTGCTATGTTATTCTTTAAATCTGTGAGTAACTTCAATTTATTATCTGAGTGAGTAGCGTATTCTTCACACTTGTGAATAGTTGTAAGGTTACAATGTTATGGTGATTTTTGAAATTGAATGTGAAAGCGTTGTTTTACTTTATTTGCTAATGTTGCTGTGTATGTATTGTCTTAACATATTATGTGGTATATGTGCTTAAAAATTTGGTTGTAAATATGTTCGTTGTGTTCTTCACAGTGTGAATAACTAGTGATTTACACAGAGAATATTTTCTTTTATTCACTCTTGTAAATGAATCTGCAAAATCATTTAGAGTAATTAATGTTAAATTTGGATATGGTAAATAAAGTTAAAAGAATGTTGGGTCAACTGGTGCTATGTTTGGTAAGATTGGTATCCCTTTTTAAACCAATGAAATGAGTCCTGAAAAGGGCCTTTTAGTTTTTCTGATATTTTCACATGTAGCTGCTCTTACTTTCTTCGTGTCAAGCTGGAATAGCCTGAATAGGTATTGCTATTGCTTGGGTATCTTACGCATAATATAACAACCCTTTACAATACAATAGGAAGTGCTTGATGTGGTATCGTACACTTAGAGGCAGCCCTTACAAGCGGAAAAGAAATGTAGAATTTTAGGAAAATGCAGAAGAGAATAGTAAAAAAACTACTAGCTTCGTCTCGTACTCTCTAGAAGGCAGCCCTACGCAAGTAGTATAGATAATGAATTTACACTGCTGGCCACCCAAAATACAATACCAAGAAAGACGCATCCGATTGGCCTGAAATTCGCAGCATGCGTCCCCCGCGACATGACATGCAAACGATTAGCATTGCAGGGCATATGCAAATCATGTGCGCCCATCACGCCACCGAGAAGCACTATAAGAACGATGCACATCAGGCGGGTGTAAGTAGTGGACCTGTGCGTGGGAAGCTTCCTGATGCCTCGTTGCAGAATACGGCAGTCATTCCAGTACATTTCGGAGTTCGACAGAGGACGAATAGTGGCTTATCGCGACAGCGGTTTATCGTACCAAGACATCGGCGCCCGTGTGGGACGACATCCAGTCACAGTGAGGCGAGTATGGATTCGGTGGGTGAAGGAGGGACGGACGGACCGACGTCAGCGATTGCCACAACCGCGGCACACCACCGAACGAGAGGACCGTCGTGTTGTGCGGTGGGCATTGACGACTCGCACCGTCACATCACGAATGTTAGCGCAGGAATTACAATGTGTTGCGCAACAACCTGTGTCAGCACGTACCGTTCGACGTCGTCTACAGGAGTGCGAACTTGTCGCACGGCGCCCATTGCTTCGATTACCATTGACGTTACACCACCGGCAAGTGCGGCGGCAGTGGGCCGTTGAACACCGAACCTGGACTACGGAATAGCACGACACTGTCTTCTCCGACGAATCCCGCTTCTGCCTGCAGCACCACGATGGTCGGATCTGCGTGTGGCGGCACCGCGGAGAGAGACTGTTTGACGCCTGCATTATGCATCGCCATACCGGTATGTCGCCTGGCGTTATGGTTTGGGGAGCAATTGGATATCACACGCGCACCACTCTGGTACGCATCGCCGGTACACTCAACAGCCACCGCTACATCTCCGACGTTTTGGAGCCTGAAGTCCTCCCTTACCTGCAGGACCTGCCAGCTGCCACGTTTCAAGAGGATAATGCGTGCCACGT
Organism: Macrothele yani; assembly: GCA_039090855.1. Taxonomy (NCBI): domain Eukaryota; kingdom Metazoa; phylum Arthropoda; class Arachnida; order Araneae; family Macrothelidae; genus Macrothele; species Macrothele yani. The sequence continues at coordinate 80,443,386 of CM077018.1, forward strand.
GCGGGCACGAATCGTGCAACAATTCTTCACGGCCCACCAGGTGTCACTTCTGCCGTGGCCCGCCTGTTCTCCCGATATGTCGCCCATCGCACACGTCTGGTCGCTGATCGGCAACTGAGTGGTCCGGTAAGCACTACCCGCCGCTACGCCTGATGAACTGTGGTAACGTGTGGGAGCAGCCTGGACCCAAATACTCCAGGCCCACGTCCAAAGCCTCTTTCGTTCGATGCCGCGGCGTGTAGCGGCCGCTATTGCCAGCCATGGGGGCCACACAAACTATTGATGTCTGCGTGTTCCGCAAATCGCACGGTCCTGTAAGCTCAATCGTTTCATTTTTGTATCTGTTATGTGTCCAGTAAATTTGGCTTTGCTATCTGGTGTCCTTCTTGGTGTTGCATTTTGGGTGGCCAGCAGTGTATAATTACCTTTAGGTCATGAAGACGACTAATTCACGAAATGCGCACACCTTTTTGCGTAGATCCAAGGCGGTGCGAAGACCAGCTAACCATAGGGTGTCACAGACACAAAACACAAATTCCCGAGGATTTGCCTCGTTCTCTAAGGATGGCGAAAATAAATTCCACCAGCAACGAAAACATTACACGGGGTTAATGCAGTAAGGTATTACTTGCTTCATGCAAATAAACTACCACTCATCCGTAAAAGAATGATCTGAATTTCGCCGCGGGGCCCCCACACCACGTCAAGTTTCCAGATCTCATGGGAAGGGGGGGAAACGGGTCACTTGACCCCCGGATCAGACCACTGTAACAGGGTGAAAGTCACGAAAAATTTACGAATTTCGTTCAAAGGTCAAAATTTGTGTGTGTGTTTGCGGGGGTGGCGTCAGCTCTGGAGAATTTAAGTTTTTTCGTGAGAGTCCAACGAGAAGACTTCTTATTCCAAGTGTGCCATTAGCTCCCACTGATTCATCCCTTGTGGACGACTGCAGTATTGAGAGGCATGGGAACAGGGGCCTAAATCGAAGGGTTTCTTCATGCCCACCTGCTCGTTGTGGGGTTCTGCCGACCTGAATGCTTTCGCCGCTCTGCACATCATATAAAATTGAACGACTGAGACATGGAGAAGAAAAACAGCTTCTAGCAGTACGTTTTGAACCCGAGATCACTGGAGTCGTCATCATGGTCGTCTTGCCTGGTCCACCATCACTAGCAGGAAAATCCAAAGTGCTGTTCAGCTTCCTGGGTTTTGGCCAAGCGCACTGTTGCAGCAGGAATAAGGATGATATCCCATTTACCCGCTCCAGGTCAGAAGGTTCATAGCGAAAAAAAAAAGTGGGAAAAGACAGGGACATGCAGACAATTTGGTTGTTCCTGGGCAGTGAACTCTGAAGGGTTTGTGTTTTAAAAAGGACACTAGCTCAAAGGTAATGGTTTAGTTCATATCTTTTTTGTGTTAATACATAAGCTCCCAAGCAAGTACTTGAGCTTTGAGCTGAGCATAAGAAAAAAATGTTCGCCTCTGGTTGTGGCTGTGGTGTCGTTCTGGTTCAAAATTTTATTAGTCTCTCAGGTACGAGTTCATAAGAAAAAAAAAAAGTTCTTCCCGAGAGCCCAAATCAGGAAGGGCTCAAATTTTTGGCTGTGACAGTAGTATTTTGTGAAAGCTCAACTTTGTGCAATTCTGTGCTAAAGTAAATAGTTTTGCTTGGCATTTTTTTTTAATATTATGTGCGGTTACTTTAAAATTATTTTTGCAGTGGAGCAGTACATGTTAAACGTACATATATTTCTATGATTTTTCGAGGCTAACTGGGTATAGGAAAGTTGTCAATATCATTGTGTCAGGTCTTGTATTTGTGGTCAAGTAATGGTGAGCATGGGAAACTCCTGTCATTGTTTTTTTTATTTCTTGAGCTAAGCTATAAAAGGATGTAATGTTGTTGTTGTTTTTGTTGTGTAAAGAGAATATCTAATATCATAATGGTGTTATAAGCTATTTTGAAGAATAACCTCTCAAACCAGTAAAATTGTATTAAGGAAATTTAACTTTCTTTGTGCTTGGTAGCATTTAATAATATATAAATTGCATTTGCATTTATAAACATACAGGGCCATGTATAGTTAAATTTTGACCTTAGAGGTAGGTTATGGTGATTTTTCAGTTTTGCAAATCATGGGTGAAAATATGTAACATTTTGTAGTAATTGTGGCTAGAGACCATATCAGCAAATGTATTTGAGAATTCGATTTGCATAAGGAGGAGGATGTCAAAGTGGGTATGCAAGCAGACAAGGGTTGTCTGAAAGTGAGCCCTTTTCATTACCTTTGTACAGTGATATTTCTTCGCAAGGGGTTTGATTTCTGGAAATAGAGAGTGCTTCGGGAGGTGATAATGATTTCTAGAAATAGAGAGTGATTCGAAAGGTGAATAATGATTTCTCCCGTGATAATGATTTCTGGAAATAGGGAGTGCTTCGAGAGCTGATAATGATTTCTGGAAATAGAGATATGATGTGTTTTCTGGAAAGTGAGATTTATGTGGATTTTTTCTAGAGATAATGTGAGTTTTCAGATAGTTTTTCTCTGGGAGTTGTGTGACTGCGGAGTAAGAAAATTTGGAGGCAAGAGAGCTCTTGCAGGAGGTTTTTCCTTACGTGGACATACTTCGGGTATTGAAAGAGTGCTTATGAGGATGAATTGGAGGATTCGTCTTCGGCCCCGAGTAAAATCGTCGGCCAGTAAGAAGCAGCTCCTGTCAAGTTGCATGCGTTCGAGTGTTGTCCCAAAGACAGTGAGCGAGGAAAGAAATTACAAGGGTAATAAGTCACACATATTGACTAACCATTTCGTTGCTTAGGCTTGAATTGGCTTCACTACCCAATTTCTCGCCTTTAGCCTGATTGATATTTTCTTCGGGATGTAAATTTTGTTTTCGAAGAAAGTGAGTTTGATAAACTGAGATGTTTTGCCTAGCCGTTACCTCAGTGGTTTACTACATGGGTTGTTAAAATTAGTAAAAGCTTGCATGGTGTAATTTTGAGAATTTGAATTAATTTGTTTATAAATTGCTTGCCAGAATTAGTTGTGTAATTTTAAATTGTGATGAACAGTAGGAGCGCAGATAAGTATGAATCTAAGTCCAGGAGTGTTCAGAGTTGGTGTTTGCCTTTTATTTACATGGTAGGATATTGAGTACTCAGAGCAAGTTGGTGTTAATAAAGTATTTTGATTTTTCCAGATGATGGTGTGAATTTTAAGTTCATTTGTCAGCATTGTGGTGTAATGATAACTTTTGAGATAATTAAGTAAGGTATTTAGTGCAGAGTGTTTAGAGTGATTTTGTATCAAGTAATGCTAGAATGTTCAGTATATTTAAATGTAAGGTAAATATTCCTGGGGAGTGTAGAACCATTTTTTAATAACTTTTATTTGTGAATTTTGGTCAGTGGTTGTAATGTCTGAAATTAACATGTGTTAGGAAAACATGTTTGAGGGAGATGTTTGAAAGAGGCTAATCAAAACTATAATACATATTCTTATATTATAACACTGAGGGGAGAGGGAGAAGACACTTCACTTCAGCAACATATGATACAAGCTAAAGAGTGATATGTGCTGCATTAGGCTTGCTATGGTAATCTAAAATTTGGGTGTAACTTCTTGTTAAGCAAGATCATTTTGTAAAATAAAATCTCACACTTATTTAATAAACATTCTATTTTTATTTGTGGATGAAGTTCTGTTTCTTGTGAAGCGATTAATCTAAAGGTGTCATCTGAATAAACATTCAGATTAGGCCAGGGGCCAAAGTTAGCAATTTTGGAGATCTGCTAAATTGCATCAGCAAAATTTTGCAGACATTGTGTTGTCTTGGTAAGTCTCCGACTCCTTAAAACATTTTGTTGTGTTTTTTTACGCTTTCCAACCGTAGGTTGAAGAAGCGTATATGCTCCAGCTTTGTCCGTCCGTCTGTCCGCACGATAACTCACGTAAAAATGGTTCGATTTCAATGAAATTTTAGTATGTGGTAGGGGACCACCGGGGGCGAACCCTATTGAAAATGGGACAAATGGGGTCAAAGGTCACGACGTAGGAGCGGAATCATTCCATTGCCCTTATGCGACATAACTTGCGTAAATATGGTTCGATTTCAATGAAAGTTTACTATGTGGTAGGAGACCGCCTGGGGACGAACCCTATTCAAAATGCGTGAAGTGGGGTCAAAGGTCTGGACATAAGATCGGGATGCATTCCATTGCCCTTATGCGTCATAATGTGCGTAAAAATGGTTCGATTTCGATGAAATTTCAGTATATAACAGGGGACCACCTGGGGACGAAACCTATTGAAAATGGACGAAATGTAGTCAACGGTCAGGACATAGAATTGCGATCCATTCCATTGCCCTTATCCCATATTATTAAGGGGGACGTCAAGTAATTTTGCTTCCTATACTTCCAATGGAAAACCTTTTGTAAACATTTCCTTCACAATTAATGTGTTCCCAAGGATGAAAATTTGAACATCCATTAAAATAAATGCATATTATAACTTGGAAAACTTAATATTTTCTAAAACATAACCATAATTATATTAAAAATCAATCACTTTTCCTTTGGTGGTGTTGAAACCAGAGAAAAGATGGCGCGACCTGTACTTTGATGACGTCAGTGGACAAAAAAATGTTGGATTGCATAATTACAGTTATGGTTTAGAAAATATTAAGTATTCCAAGTTATGAAATGAAGCTATTTTAATCGATGTTCAAATTTTCATCCTTGTGAACGCATTAATTGTCCAGAAAAAAGATGGCGCGACCTGTATTTTCATGGCGTCAGTAGACAAACAAATGTTGAATTGCATAAATATGGTTATGTTTTAGAAAATATTAAGTATTGCAAGTTATAAAATGAAGCTATTTTAATCGATGTTCAAATTTTCATCCTTGTGAACGCATTAATTGTCCAGAAAAAAGATGGCGCGACCTGTATTTTCATGACATCAGTAGACAAACAAATGTTGAATTGCATAAATATGGTTATGTTTTAGAAAATATTAAGTATTGCAAGTTATAAAATGAAGATATTTTAATCGATTTTCAAATTTTCATTCTTGGAAACGCATTAATTGTGAAGAAAATGTGTACAGAAGTTTTTCCATTGGAAGTATAGGAAGCAAAATTACTTGACGTCCACCTTAAAGTAGCAATTCTTGTATGTATGTATGTATGTATGTACATTTTATTTTGAAAACGGCTCTAAAAATTTTGATGAAAGTCGTTAACCTACCGTTTTCTGGTACTAGAAATCGATTTAGCTTGATCTCGACTTTAGGAGAATTCGTTTAGTGGGTTAAATAACCACCCCGAATTATAACGTTTTCAGTGATGGCGTTGTTCCATTAATGTTACCAATGCTTAGAAATCTTATGTTGCCGCCCCGGTGGCGCAGTGGTCTAAGGCGTTGGCCTCTGATCATTCGTCCGAACAGGGTCCGGGTTCGAATCCCGGTGAGGCATGGATGTTGTGTTTGTCTTACGGCACTGGCTATCTCCCTTCCCTGGAACCAGTGACCCTAAATTAGGGACGGGCGACTGCTTATAGCCCATTGAGTTGCTCACGGTGGTCGTTAAACCTCCAATCAAAAAAAAAATCTTATGACGTCATAATCTCGCCTTTGAGAATGTTGGCACGCGGTCACGCCATCTGTCTCCTTACGTCACGCATTGTGTGTTGATCTTATTAAAGTTTTATGACGTCACACTTTTGCGGCAAGCAGATGGTCGCGATTCCCATCTGCCTCATTACGTCACGCGTTGTGTGCGTATGTCCGTCCGCAGGATAACTCGCGTAGCAATCGTTCGATTTCGACGAAATTTTAGTATCTGGTAGGTGATCACCTGGGAAGGAACCCTATTTAAAGTGAACGAAATGGGGTCAAAGGTCAGTACATAGGAGCGGGATTCATTCCACTGCTTTTATGCGTCATAACTAACGTAAAAAAGGTTCGATTTCGATGAACTTTAGTATGTGGTAGGGGACCACCTGGCGACAAACCTTATTGAAAATGGGAGAAATTGCGTCAAAGGTCAGGACATAGAAGCGGAATCACTTCCATCGCCATTATGCGTCATAACTTACGTAAAAATGCTTCGATTTGAATGAAATGTTAGTATGTTGTAGGGTCTTGCCTGGGGACGAATGCTATTGAAAATGGGCAAAATGGGGTCAAATGTTAGGACACAGGAGCGGGATCTATTCCATAGCCCCTTATGCATCATAACTTACGTAAAAATGCTTTGGTTGCGACAAAATTTTATCATGTTATTTCGGAGGTATACCAAACCGGTTCTCTGTTGAATATCATCGAAATGGGATCAAAGGTCAGGGCACAGGACCGAGATTTATTCCACAGCCATTATTCTCATAACTTGAGTAATAACTTGAGTAATGATTTCTGGTATGTTGGAAAGCGTATTATAATCAATGCATTGCATGATTTTACTAACTTGTTTGTTATTGTGGTTAAGTTTGTGCAATACATGCAGGCCAAGTGGCCTTTCAAAAACCCAAACCTTGTGCAGTGAAGAATTAGATGACTCAGTTGAATTTCCTCTCAGAGTCATATGTTCATCCACCTTAGCTTGCCTAAGGTAGGAGACCTACCTCTCTGGAGTTTTGTTTTTATTTAATTAATGCATTTTGTCCTAACCACTAAACTTGGTCATCACCGCCTCCAAAAGTTATTACACGTGTACATTGTATACCATCCATTTTTTAGTGTTCACAAATTTGGTACACATGTAAACAATAATTACTTATTTTACACTTGCAGGTGTCACAGCTCATCGTAAATTCAAACAACGCAAACTTTCAATAATAACTTTTGGAATGTCCTAATATCAGTTTTCCATTGCATTTTATTTTCATTTATCATGGCCTTAATTGATTGAATTTACTTTTTGTTTCGAAATGCATCCACCCGTCTCCCAAATTTTAATTTTTACCTAAAGTCAATATTTACCTTAATTTTACATTTGCTAAATTTAACTATTAATTACACACATGAGCAAAACCTATTCATAACAGTTTGTAATGTGGTCAGGAAGGAAGAAACAAGATGATGGATGTGAAGACGAACTTTAGGCGTGCTCAAACACACTGATCTGTTTCCTTCTGTTGGATAGGCTATTTTTATTGCTCAAACATTACCAGTAACAACCTGCCCAGTGGAGAGGTCCTTGAGCACTATGAGAACGGTTAAAAACCTGGTTAAGTTCAAAAATGACAGATGGGCGTTTATCTGACAGTGCATGATGAGTATTCATCAATAAAAGGTTTTTGAGAATAAACATGAACTCATTCAAAATGTGATTGATAGATTTGGACAAAACCCAAGACGTTTGCAGTTTTTATTTCATAGTATCTCTTCTAAAGTGCAAGAAACAGAAAATTGACGGGGGTATAAAAATAAACAGATAAATGTCTATAAAAAAAAGGGGGGTTTATAATCATACTCAATAAAGGACGATGGAGCAGTGCAATTGTTTTATGTAACCCCAAGTTAATGTTTCCCTACAAAAAGACTGTATTAAGTTGATTATTAAATTCAGCAAGAAGCCTACAGTAAGGTTAAACTTTTGACTCAGATATGAATAATCAGTGGCCAGTAATTGGTAAATGACATAATTATTATCATTGTCCGTATTTCAATACTAAATATTGATTATAGAAAGAAATATGTGTCCAAGTTCCCAAACTTTTCGGGGGGGGGGGGGTAACAGTGCTCCGAACCCACTCCCTAGCTTTAGGGGCTCGCTGTACTCGCCTGACCCAACCCCTACTATGCCATACAAAGACGCAGGGGTACTATAAATTTAAGCAATAATTATGATAGTGGGAGTATGCCCGTTTTCCCCTCCCCGGAAAAGTTGCAGCGGACGCCCATGCTCATGGGGTATATCGCTGCGGGGAAAAGTTTCCGGCCCTTAATATGCTTTTTTTATCACCAAAATGGCAGTAAAACAAGTTCCCAAAGTTTGGCCAAATATTTTAAAAACTACATGACAAAATGATTTTGTACAATTTCGCATTTTCAATACATGAAAAAAGAATCTTTACTTTTTAAAAACTTTTTAGTACATCCGAATGTTATTTTGTTTTATATTCATACCCCTATTACTCCTTCTTCATTAGCATCGCTCTTTTCAAAGCAAATTGTTTACAAGTTGATTTCTCAACGGTATTTGAGTAAAATATTCTCTAATCTTTGCTTGTTTAAATTCGATCAAAGCCAGAGAAAAAACATAACTATGAACGTTATTAAGTTTTGCACCATCTATTTCATGGCTGAAGTACAGCAACAAAAAAACGTCCGCACCATGCCAGTAGTAAACATATACCCTCCTCTGATGGGATGAAGGTTCAACTTTGGCTGCACCAAGAACTCAGTAACGCTGTCTCGATTCTCTCAAACTTGTGATATACCGATTACGTATGCGTAAACGAATCAAAGAACTGTGAGTTTGTGATAATCTGAAATTACAAAATTTATGTACATCGAAAAAAGCGTAAAAATGAATTAATTAGCTATTATCGAATTGAAAAAGCTTAGAAACTACAGTAAAATATCGGGACTAATGCAGAATTACGTATAAATGTCAAAAAATATAACTGGAATACGCATAGCCGAAGTTTCACTGAACATCTTTTTATTTCTACAAAGCAATGCTTAAATTTAAAAATTTTGTTTAAACTGTAAACCACTAGATTGAAAAAACATTGCGCAGAAATTCAAATTGCTTGAGTTTCAGCCTGTGACGTATACCTGTAACTTAACCCTCCTTTCGAGTTGCTTCTAAACTAAACATTTTCCCACGGAAGAGTTCGTTACTTCTCTAAACAGCTTGCACATTTTAGCGACACTGACAGTGAGTCACAGCAAAATTTGTAAAGACAACCTTGATTGTAAATAATGAAACAATAGGAGGGGGGGGTGTAGAGAGAGAAAGATTGCAAGTAATTGTGGGGAACGCATATAAAGAAAGAGATTTAAACGAATACGTATTGTTGCTATATATATGTTGATCTAAGAGCTATTTTGTGTCAATTGATGAACCACAATCTGACGATTTTTTATATAGATGACCTTCGAACTTTCATTGAGTGGAAAATTAAGGGAAAGGAGATTTTAAACATAAATCCTTTTGCTGATTCTTTCAACTTGGCCATTTGGCTACTGGGTTATTACAAAAGTGTGTTTTATATGCAACAAACTAGGAATATTAATCAAATTAGTTAACCATTCAAGCTACTGCTTCGAAAATCAAAAATTCTACAAGTAATTTATTAATGCAGTCATGGGGGTATCCACAACTGAGGATAGCCGTTATACAATCCCAAAATGTACGAATCTGTAATTAAAAAAAAAAAAAAAGATATAAAAGCAGGTGCAAATAACTTCATTAAAACAAAAATTGGAAATTAAGAACTGTAATCTGCTTACATACGATCCGAGATCATCTAATTTTACCTTTGAGGAATCATATAAAATGATTTCTTATATTTCAAAATGGAGCACGTTTCTCGCACTTACAAACTAGTAGAAAACGTGTGTGAATATTTCGGATTTGTGGAATGGTACAAGAAATGTATGTCTGGTACTGAACTAAGACGGATGAAAAGTACCACTTCCGGTGGTGTACAAAATTTTCTTTTGGGTGTACAAAACTGTACAAAACTAGGACAACACTCGGGCAGTGTTTATTTTCGTTTTTGGAAAAGTGGCACTCCAAGTACATGCTCGAAGGGCACAAAGGAGAGTCAAAAGGTACCACTTCCGGTGGTGTACAAAATTTTCTTTTGGGTGTACAAAACTGTACAAAACTAGGACAACACTCTGGCAGTGTTTTTTTTCAATTTTGGAAAAGTGGCACTCCAAGTACATGCTCGAGGGCCACAATGGAGAGTCAAAAAGTACCACTTCCGGTGGTGTACAAAATTTTCTTTTGGGTGTACAAAACTGTACAAAACTAGTACAATACTTTGGCAGTAGTTGTTTTCGATTTTAAAAAAGTGGCACTCAGCATGTACTCGGAGTGCCACCTTTAAGAGCCGAAATGTACTACTTCCGGTGGTGTACAAAATTTTCTTTTGGGTGTACAAAACTAGTACAAAACTTTGGCAGTATTTATTTTCGATTTTGAAAAAGTGGCACTCCAGCATGTACATGGAGTGCCACTTTTAGAGAGTCGAAAAGTACCACTTCCGGTGGTGTACAAAATTTTCTTTTGGGTGTACAAAACTGTACAAAACTAGTACATAACTTTGGCAGCGTCGATTTCTTATTTTGGAAAAGTGGCACTCCAAGTACATGTATCTACTGACCTCCTCTAGTGTGCTTATAAAATATGCTTTTCTTTACAGGTGAAAACCAATCGTAAAATCATTTTTTTTCTTTTTTTACAGGCGAAAACTGGCATTAACACTGAATGGCCCGACCCGGTCGTAAGTGGCTGGAAAAACGCCCGGCCCGTGCAGACCTCTATAGTGAAAATGCTAGACATCCTAAAAGGAATCCTTCAGCGCAGTTGGGAAACTGACGAAAAAATTTATTGCTGAGTGATGAAATGGTACCAGAACTTGATTCAATTGGCGAACGACCCAAATGGTTCATGCAACACTGGGCTCCTCTATTATGCAAATGGAGTGCATAAATGGTTCGATTACATGTTTCCTCATCGATACATTGGGAGGAGAGGAGCAGTGGAGTGGGCACCACGAACCTTAACCCGCAGGACTTTCCATTTTGGTGATTCCCGAAGGCACAGACGTATGCTGTAAAACTCCGAAAACTTCATCATTGTAGGGAGAGAATTGCCGAGGCTTGTGCTGCTGCAGATCTCAATATGCTGAGAAGAATCTAATCAAACATGGTATAAACTGGGAGAGCGTCAGGATGGAAACGTGGAGCACATATTGTAAATGAGAATAAGGATATGTAGTGTAAATCCCATTTGTTCCAGACTTTTTTTGGACATTCTGTAGTACACAGCCATGTAGTTTAACGATCCTTACGGGCGGCCATAGGCGTAGCGTGGGGAAGGGGGCACGGGGGAGCACGTGCCCTCTCAACTTAAAAATTGGAAAAAAATAATCAGTCGTTTGCCTTTTAAATGTTATAAAGTGTGACCCCCCCCCAACATCAGATGCGCAATGTGGAAAGGAAATTAGAATGAGACTGGGGATGGCAAAAATGGCTTTTAAAGAGAATTAAAGACTACTCTGACAGCCAAAAATATACGTACATCTAAAACTGAGGAAGAAAATTTTAAAGGCATATGTTTGGCCAGCAGCTCTCTACGGTTCTGCGACATAGACATTGACTAAGAGGGAAGTGAAGAGGCTGGAGGCATTTGAGATGTGGAGCTATAGAATAATGGAGAGAAAAAGTTGGCTTAATAGAAAGACTAATGAGGAGGTCCTGGAGAGAGTGGGAGAACCCAGGAATCTGATCAACATGTTAAAGAGAAGATGAATGATATGGATAGGACACACATTGCGCCAAGGAGGGCCGATTCTGAAAGTTTTGGAAGGGAAAATTCAAGGCAAAAGAGGAAGAGGACGGCCAAAGAATGGTTTTGTGGCACAGTTACTCCACGACACTAATACTAGGACATACTGTGACTTGAAGAGAACGGCGGAGAACATATAGGAATCGAGAGACAGAGTATATCTACTGCACAGCCAGTCCTTGGACTGAGTAACCAAGAAGAAGAAAGTGTGACATACAGCTAAGGGAACAACGCTACGCAATGGCGAGCATTGCTACCAGGTGCGCCCTATAAAAGAGGCACAGTGGCCAGACGTTGTTAGGCTGGTTAAAGTTGTTTGGAGGGTTTCTAGTTAAAACCGCTTTTTTTCCACTTCTAACCGGTTTCTGCGTGTACAGCTGCAAAGGAATTCTCCGGAGTGGTTAGTCACAGCCAGAGCAGTGTAGGTACGCGGTCATAAGTGTAAGTGAAGAGAGAACGAAGGCAACGGAAATGGTTTTAAGTTCGGAACAGCGGATTTTTATTGTGGAACAGTATTTCAGAAATAACTCATACAAGGTTTTAAATGAGTTCTTTACAGAACAATTTCCACATTGTGCAGCACCGGCAAAATCAGTGGTACAGAAGTTTGTGCGGAAATTTCGTGAAGCCGGCAAGGTGTGCAACAGGAAAACAAACGGACCCAAGACAAATCGTACTGAAGACAATATCAAGAATGTGTGCACAAAGATGTTACAAAGCCCTCGGAAGTAGCCTATTATAGTCTGCAACGGGAATATCTGCCACGTCATGCCGACGCATACTTAAGGTGGATTTGCATTTTCGGCCGTACAAAGTTATGGCGTTTCAAGTACTTAAAACTCCTGATTATGCAAAACGGATGCAATATTGTAAGTGGTTTTAGGAGACCATTGTCAGAGGTGAAATGGACCAAACACTATTACATGATAGATGAAGCATGGTTTCATCTGTCCGGGTATGTTAATGCGCAAAACAGCAGGATTTGGACCGACACTTATCCCAGACGGATAATGGAGACTCCTCTGTACGACCAAAAGATAGGCGTTTGGTGTGCTGTGTCTGCGAAGAGGATAGTCGGCCCATTCTTCTTCACTGACACCATCAACTCTGAGTGCTATGTTCAGCAACTGTTCAACCCATTTGTTGCACCACTTACAGAAGAAAAGCGAACATATGCTTTCTTTCAGCAGGATGGTGCAACGGCGCATACTGCGCGGAACAGTCTACGTGTTGTGCATGAAGTGTTTGGGGAGGACAGAACTGTATCGAAAGGACTATGGCCATCCAGATCACCCGATCTCTCCACCTGTGACTTTTATCTGTGGGCAGCATTGAAAGGGAAATTGTACGCAACTAATCCGCACACCCTTGATGAATTAAAAGTGAACATTACGGATGTCATAGCCCATATTACTACCGATGAGTTGTGGGGCGTTTCAAACAACATGTTCCGTCGTGTGCGGCTGTGTCTTGATGTCGGAGGACAGCACTTTCAGCAATTGTTGTAAACGCAGGTAAATTACTCCTGTTTTCTGTCATTTCAACTATTCTTTACCATGTATAGTAACATTGCCTGACTGTTGTCGTTCATTATACTCGAACCTCTATAATATGGCACACCCTGTATAAGGAACTGAAAAGAGTCCTATTGGATGAAGGTGTGCAACCCAACTGAATAACGTTTTTTGTTTTGTTTTTACGAATACAATGCCATTTACCGCACGGACTTAGTGATGATAAAATGATCGTAACACAGCGAGGGGGGAGGGATTAATGATGAAGTTATAAAAACTCCTGTGCATCCCCTTCACGACCGTGCAGTTCTAGTTTTTATATCGCAAATTGTTTGGGGTATAAAAATGGGAGGAAGCTAGATTTACCTGCACTTTCATGATGGAAGGGGAATATTCCCAAAATTTCAGACAGCAGTGGTTTTCTCTTCGTAATGCTTTTCCAGCACTCATCATTTGGTCATATTTTCCAATTAATTTCGATTACAAGACTGCCCAAGCAGACCTATTTGGTAAATATATATATATAATCTGTTACTGCGCTTTTTGGCCAAATACGTTCCTTATTCGTGAATTTTTAATAAACAAAACCAGCAATTCTTTATAAGCCAAACATTAACATATTTCGTAGTCAAAACAATTTCCTCGAATCGCTGAGGTGTTTTATGACTTTCGGCAGGACAGTGTGCATGGATCATCAAGTAGCCAAACCAATGCTTAGTGATGACTTGTAATGACTAACCAGTGTTTAGTAATGACTAATCAGTGAAAAGGAAAATGAGAAAAAAATCTGATTTCATTATGTCTGGTGGCTGCAAACAGACCCAAATCGATTCTGATTCGACTATCTTATTCTTGGGTTAGCATTTGTAATAAACACTCATTATTTTCTAACCCAAAGATACCGAATAAAACACGAGTTGACGTTTCTTCACCGTGATTGTTCAAGACTCACTGCGATGTTTGCGTGCCGTGAGTTTTTACGGTGAGTGCTGAGGCATCCGATTGCATTGAACATTTATATGGAAGTGCGTTTTCCTTTCACACAAGCAATAACAGCTCAGTTTTCACGAGAAATGTAACGTCAGTAACTTGAGTATTTGACGTCCTCAGTCAGTTATCACTCGGGTGTAAGGCAACAGACAGACAATCAAAGTGAACTGAACTTCACGCCTATCCTTTTTCCAGCGACTGAAAAAGCTGTCTTCTAATGTTGGATACACCCTGTCATGAGCCGCCCCGGTGGCGCAGTGGTCTAAGCGATGGCCTCTGATCAATCGTCCGAAAGGGGTCCGGGTTCGGATCCCGGTGAGGCATGGATGTTGTTTGTCTTACGGCACTGACTCTCTCCCTTCCCTGGAACCAGTGACCCTAAATTAGGGACGGGCGACTGCTAATAGCCCATTGAGTTGCTCACGGTGGTCGTTAAACCTCCAATTAGCCCGGTGGCGCAGTGGTCTAAGCGATGGCCTCTGATCATTCGTCCAAAAGGGGTCCGGGTTCGAATCCCGGTGAGGCATGGATGTTGTGTTTGTCTTACGGCACTGGCTCTCTCCCTTCCCTGGAACCAGTGACCCTAAATTTAATGACGGGCGACTGCTTATAGCCCATTGAGTTGCTCACGGTGGTCGTTAAACCTCCAAAAAAAAAAAAAAAAACTCCAATTAAAACCAAAAAAAAAAAAAACCCTGTCATGAACAAAATAAAGCGATATTAGGTAAGCTTGGTATATTGCTCGTTTTTTTCTGATTGCGTAAACTCCATTTGCAGCACATTTACCCCCCCCCCTTTTTTTCTTTTTTTTTTGATTGGAGGTTTAACGACCACCGTGAGCAACTCAAATGGGCTATAAGCAGTCGCCCGTCCCTAATTTAGGGTCACTGGTTCCAGGGAAGGGAGAGAGCCAGTGCCGTAAGACAAACACAACATCCATGCCTCACCGGGATTCGAACCCGGACCCCTTAGGGACGAATGATCAGAGGCCAACGCCTTAGACCACTGCGCCACCGGGGCGGCCCTTTTTTTGTTTAATCGTCATTCTACTCTAAATTTTTGTATCGAAAGAGTCCCTGCCGGAATAAATTCCTCGTAAGCTTGATTTCGGTAAGAGTGGCTATTATCTATGTTCTTACTTGGGTTTGCTGTAGATGCTAAATCCATATAACGAAAGGGTCTGAAAGAAAAAAAAAATTCTAGCATCCTTTTCAGGTTACTTGGTTCAGTTCCCCTCGGACATTTGTCAAAAACTACTGCTATACTGTACAAAAAAAAAAAAAAAAATCTTTTAAAAAGTTACCTGCACATAAATTCTTACGCAAAGATTAGATTATGAAACCTAATTCAAAACCGCATTATGCATTCGAAAACTGTGACTTAATGAATTACGTAAATTTTTAACCGTTTAAATAAGAAAATGAGAACTCAGTGGGAGGGAGCATTAGAAACAGGCACTGCTAAAAAAAATAGTTTTCCTTCCCAAAAAGTTTTTTTTTTCCTTGGGAGGATTTGATTTTTTTTTTTTTTATTGGAGGATTACACGACCACCGTGAGCAACTCAATGGGCTATAAGCAGTCGCCCGTCCCTAATTTAGGGTCACTGGTTCCAGGGAAGGGAGAGAACCAGTGCCGTAAGACAAGTACAACATCCATGCCTCACCGGGCGACCATGCCTCACCGTCCAAGCAACATCCATGCCTCACCGGGCGACCCGGACCCCGTTCAAACGAATGATCACAGGCCATCGCTTAGACCACTGCGCCACCGGGGCGGCGGGAGGATTTGGCGAATGACTGCAAGGCTGAATGCCTTCAGTAATAATTTTCTACTAGCTTTGGTTTAATATCGGTACTTAAATCCAGTTAAACTTTCATTAAGCTTTTGTCTGCCTGCACTAGAAGTCTAGTTAAAATTCTAGTTTTTAGAATTTAAAAAACCTAGTTTTCTGCGGTTTTTTTTTTTAGGCCCTAAGCGTGCTCTTCCTGCGCATGTACGGTGTTCCGCCACTGACGAAAGGTGCTCTAAAGAAATACATTCCCCCCCTAACTACTAAAGTGAGCATCTGAGGCTAGGAAGAGTAGCCAATTCTCAATTTAGGGAGAGTCCACCAGAACAAAATTAAAATTACTGAAAAATAGAAGAAAAATTAAAGCATTTTTTTTCTAATATAAGTAGACACATTTTTATTAAATTAAGGTATTTTTTTCTAATGTAAGTCGCATTTTATTTTTTTATTTTTATTTTATTGGAGGTTTAACGACCACCATGAGCAACTCAATGGGCTATAAGCAGTCGCCCGTCCCTAATGTTGTGTCACTGGTTCCAGGGAAGGGAGAGAGCCAGTGCCGTGAGACAAACACAACATCCATGCCTCACGGGATTCGAACCCGGACCCCTTACGGACGAATGATCCGAGGCAATCGCTTAGACCACTGCGCCACGGGGGAGGCCGCATTTTAACGAAAAACGAAACACTTTCTGGAGGCCAAGGCATCCCCTGGCTCCCTCTAAATGCGCCCCTGTATAAGGTATACAGTATATTACTTCTATTTATTTAAAACTTATATAAACATAGTTAAAAATCATATATATAATTTTTAACTATCCCCTCCCCCTCCCGGTCCAAAATTCCTGAAAGAAACACTGCTGGGCGCCCTATTGGTTTTCAGTACTACATACAAGAACGCGAACTTTTTTTTTTGCGGATTTACTATGCAGTTGCGAGTAAAAAAAAGTAATTTAATAATAAAAGGTTTAATGAAATCTGCTTTATCAGCTTCGCAGTTGCCGTCTTTTCCCTTTCATCGTTACTATTATTTTAATTACGTCAAGTGAATGTTTTAATACTTATTTGTTGAAAAACCACTTTTTGTTTCAGAAACATAATGATTAACCTTCTGTAACACAGTTTGTTCACGTTAGTCCTGTGGTCTACGTTAAACTATGCCACAAAATACAAGGTCATAAAAACGCCTTTTAACATTTTTCGTACCGCCAATAATATAGTATGTTAAATGCATAAATATGATTGTGTTACGATAGGAGCGCGCAGTCGAGAGAATGAGCAGCACAGAATCCGCTCTGAGGAGAAGCGATCTCATTGGTTGCCTGTCATTCAGTTTCACCATTGGCTAACTCACAGCGAGCACGACTCGGAGGAGTTGGGCTTTCAGCAAAGATCAGAACTTCCTCGAAGTTCAGTGGCGGCAGTCTATAATAGCCAGGGATTAATAGCGAGCTTCAAAGAACTGAAACCCGTAAGTAATTATATGAATGTGTATAGAACAAGATTTCACGATTTTAAAAGTCAGCCTTTTGTACGGTCTTTTCTTGTATGCGGTTTTCAAAAGATATTTTTGAGTATTGTTACGCTCGCATAGAACCCGAGATTCACCGTGCGAGTATAATTCAATCCTAAAATATTATGATTTTTTACAATATTTGTTCATTATTCGCACCATCGACTAAATATTTGGATTATTCTACGACAGACAAGTGTTGTTAATCGCTACTACTTTAAATTATCTTAGATTTTTTATTTTGTTCGCACGGCATTAAATGTTTTCAGACTGAGAAATATGAGACACCAAAAACCTTAAATTATAATTTTTTTTTTTTTTTTTTGATTGGATGTTTAACGACCACCGTGAGCAACTCAATGGGCTATAAGCAGTCGCCCGTCCCTAATTTAGGGTCACTGGTTCCAGGGAAGGGGGAGAGCCAGTGCCATAAGACAAACAACATCCATGCCTCACCGGGATTCGAACCCGGACCCTGTTCGGACGAATGATCAGAGGCCATCGCTTAGACCACTGCGCCACCGGGGCGGCCAAATAATTTTTAGTTAATCGAAAAGCGTTTGAGATATTATTCCTCGCGCAGGAGCAGTTCTTTGTCCCGAGTTCCTAACATATGGTCTGACAGACAATTTTGTTCTCATTTGGCACGATTTCTGCCAGTCGAGAAATTTTTTTGACCTTAAATATTACGTTACAACAGAACAGGGGCGCCGACGTGTGGGTGCTCCGGGGCTGCGCACCCGTTAAATGTTTTTAATGGGTGCGTGGCACCCATTGAAAGTTTTGTTCAGTGAAAAGTTTTGCGTCTTTTACAACAATTTTTCATTCACATTATTTTTACAAATTTGAACTGCCCTGGGTTTTTTTTTTTTTTTTTGATTGAAGGTTTAACGACCACCGTGAGCAACTCAATGGGCTGTAAGCAGTCGCCCGTCCCTAATTTAGGGTCACTGGTTCCAGGGAAGGGAGAGAGCCAGTGCCGTAAGACAAACACAACATCCATGCCTCACCGGGATTCGAACCCGGACCCCGTTCGGACGAATGATCAGAGGTCATCGCTTAGACCACTGCGCCACCGGGGCGGCGCCCTGGGATTGGAAAACGCAAATAATAATTCAGGAAAAAAAATTTGATCTTCATGTTCAAGTGTTGAAAAACCCCTGGTTTTCCAAAATTCAGGGAAAGAAAAAGAAAAGAAACGAAATAACTGCCGAAAATGTTATGGTCATCTGGTCTTCGACAACAGGTTGACGCATTTTGGACAGATATCTATCTAACAGGGTCAAAATTTAGGTTAAATAAAAAACTTTTTGAAAAAAAAATTAGTCTGCATTGCATTTCCATACCGTAACCCCCCCCCCCCCGTCTTTTCTCTGCTCATACTCCATGTCATTGTTATGGGCTTCAGCACCCATTGGATTTCTGGAAAGTTGGCGCCTATGCAACAGAATATATTTATTGATTAGGTTTTTAATCAACTGAACGTATTAACTTTCATACATGATATTTTATCGTCCTATAGCTCACAAAGTAATATTAAGGTTTGACTGAGACATGTTATTTCTCATGTTACATACGTAGTGCTGGATTTTTGCAGATCGAGAAACAAACATGTGACCAAGACAGATGGATCATTTATTTATTTAAATTCACATTGAATTCATTTTACAGTTTGAATTAGAAAAAGTTCAGCCGACAGCACTGGTAAAATGAACGTTCTCGAGATGCTGGTCATCGTATACACTATAAAGACAACTGGCTTTTCAGCACTTCATTTCTGTTGCATACTGCAATTCCTAAGGTTCCATAAATGTATATATAATTCGTAGAATTCTTTAGACAGTTTCGTTACGTATTTGTACAAAAGAAATCAGATACCCAGAACATTCGTTACTTACTTTTATGTGAATATACTGCAGCCAACCGGCAGTTGAGGATGTGAATATACTGCAGCAATTGATACTAATAACCATTTATTTTTTATTACTCCTCCGGAAATGGACTGCCCATTTTATGGGAATTTAATTGTAACAGTTCTTCACTTTTTCCCATTTCCAGAAAGAAGTGTGCTACGTTAGACGAAGTTATTTTAAATAATTTATATTGGATAAAGCCAGTAATAAATAAAAAATGAAGATTGTTTCAAGTGAAATATGGTTTATACAGCTTTTTTACCCAAATGACTAGTAAATAACTAGCAAAACAAAGCTCTTCTTTTGCACTGAACTGTGCCAATACTCTATTGTCATGATTTGGATTGTTCCAGTGACACCTTTCATCTCAAATTACAATACTCACAGGGTATTTTCCATATTTTTTATACACCCTAAATTTCACACACAAAAAAAAATTTAGTCCAGGGCGGTGGAATTTTTCCTTTTTTTCGTGAGTATTTTTTCCTTTTTTTAATAATCCCCAATTTCAAATAATGAAATTTTCCCATTAATTTTGTTCACTGTTTGGATCATACATTTGTGTTAACTGTATATTTTTTGTCGGGAGCGAATTGAGGGGCTGGGGGGGGTGCTGGCAGGGCCCGATTTACTACATGAGAGGCCCGGGGCACAAAACATTTCCGGGGCCCCCTCCTTATTCTCTACGACCAAATAGTAGTCACTGTGCGCAGAGTAGCAGAATGTAGACGTACATGCATACGCTGATAGTTTCCAAATCATTAGCAGGTTTGCAGATAGTTTTTGCATGTAGATTAAAAAAATAGAAATGTTAGGCCTATATACAGCAATTAAAACACTTACTCAACGCTTTACTCAGATTAATATACTTAATTCTATTTTAACTGAAGAACTTAATTATTTTTCACATCTTCTGAGTTCTTTTGTTTTTAAAGGCCTGTTCTCAATGTATACGAACTGTACTAAAAGTTTTGTTTACACAGAATTTAAATTTTATTGCCAGGTTCCTCTTTCAGTTGCCAATTAAATAAAAATATTTTCTTATGCATTTTGTAAGTCCAGTATTTTTGAATTAACTTGTTGAAAATCATATTTATAATATTTGAAGGTGTTATGGGGAAAAAATGTTTTGAAGGTGTTTTATGCTGATATTGAAATCCATATGAAAATTATAGAAAATTTAAATTTGGGAGATGGGTGGATGCATTCCGAAACAAAACTGAAATTTTGAATACGGCCATGAAACAAAATAGAAAAATAAAATAAAATGCACCACTGAATTTGGTAACTCCCAAAAGTTACTATTGTATTGTTTGCTGAGTAGATACATCTGAAAGTGTAAGAAAGGTAACTATTGTTTGTTTGCATGTGTACCAAATTTGTAAACACTAAAATTTGATGGTATACAATGTACACGTGGTAAATGACCTTTTGGAAGTGGCGATGATCAAATAGATAGTTAGGACAAAAACACTGATTTTTTTTTAAGCCACAATAACCTAAGATTACTTTCCCACCTCAGTCACTGCTGAGGGGGATGCAGTTGAACCATGTGATGAAAATTTAAACTGAAAATATCCAAAACTTCACTGCACTAAGGTTTAGGTTTTTGAAAGGCCACTTGGCCTATATTTATTGTAAAACTTAACCAAAAACAACAACAAACACAATAACAAACTGTTTCAAGAAGTCGGATAATTACCCAGACAACCATGTGTTTTTGTTTTTGAACACAATCAGCTTTTAACAATTTTTGTCAATTCCACTTTTTGGCAACCAGGCCTTATAAAAGCAAACAAAATCAGATGACACTCACTTGTAGTATTTATATCAACCATAAAAGGAAAAACACATTTTTGCCAGAAAATCAAGATTTGCAAAAACACATAATTACTCTTGACTTAGGGAACATAACATAAACACTGTGGATGAGTTTGGACAGCTGAAGTGCAATCTCTCCCTCTCTTCATTAATTTATAAATTATTGTATACACAATACAGATTTCATTTCCTTTCGAACGCACCCCTCAAACCAGTTTCCTCAACCAACATTAATTTTAAAATTGCAATAACTGAGTAAAAATTTATAAATAACCAAAAGTTACTTCCATAAACAATCCTACACTACCAGGAAAATTTGCATTAAAACTTAATATACTCAACATTCTAGCATTACTTGATACAAAATCACTCTACTAAACACACTGTACTAAACACCTTACTCAATCATCTCAAAAGTTATCATTACACCATAATGCTGACAAATATACTTAAAATTCACCCTATCATCTGAGAAAAAAATTCAAAATACTTCACTATTCAAACTTGCTCTTAGTACACAATATCCCACTATGTAAACAAAAGGCAAACACTAACTCTCAACACTCCTGGACACAAATTCATACTTATCTGCAGTCCCACTGTTCACAACAACGTAAAATTTACACCACTAATACTCACCATCAATTTATCAACAACTTAATCGAAAAATTCAAACTAGTACCATGTAAGCTTGTAGTAATTTTTACTAGCTCATGTAGTAAGCCACTGAGGTAACGTGTAGGGCAAAACATCTCAGTCAAATTACTAAATTTCACTTAAAAACAAAATTCTCACTGGGAGGAAGTTTTATTGAGGCTGAAGGTGAGATTGGGTCGTGAATCCAATTCGACCTATGCACCGAAATGGTAAAATATGTGTGACTATCACCCTGTATTGGTTCTTCACTCTGATTTTGGGACAACATCACTTCACTCTCTGATAGATACCACCTCCTATGAGCCGACGAGCTTCTCGGGCAGAAAACAAATCCCCCAATCGGTTTTCATACACCCTTTCAGACCCGAGGCATCCACATAGGGAAAAGCACCCCACCAGAGTTCTCTTGCCCCCAAAATATCTCATTCTCTATTTTTCAGAAAACTACATCAACATCCTCATCTCCAGAAAATTCAATACATCACCTTTTATTCCAGAAAATTACTTCTTATCCTATTTTTCCCAGGAACACTCTTCTTTCCCAGAAAATCACTTATCTATATTTCCCAGGAACACACTGTACATACTCATTTCCCAGAAAATCACTATACCGCAGAACCATTTCCAGAAAAATTCAACACCTATCGCAAATCTATGCATTTCCAGAAATCACCTCCTACTGAAGAATTCCAACGTTATACAAGAGTAACGTACAGAACAACACCTTATTAACCTAGTCAGCGTGCATGCCTTTTTTAATATCTTCCCACTCATGAAAATTAATTTTCCAGATCCATCTGCTGATATGGTCCCTAGTCATAATTATTACCAAATGGTACAAACAAATTTTACACCCAATTACGTGCCAAAACTAGAAAATTACCATAACCTGCCTTTAAGACAAAAACTTACTATCAGACTCTTACTTTATACTTACTACTACCAAATACAATTTATACAATATTAAAATTTACCAAGCACACCGAGTTAAATTTCAATAATTATAATAACTGGTTTGAGGAATTGCCTTTTCATGATAGATTATAACCCAATTTGGATTTCAGATATTCCTTACACATGAAAAAAAATTTACACAGCATAACAACACTATCATAAAAAAAAAACCTAAATGGAAAAACATTTACATTTTTATTACTTTAGTTCTACTGATCCAAGCATGGATTATAACTGACCCTAGATTATAACTGCAACCACTGTCAAAATCTTACATGTTAAAATATTTTAGAGTAACCCTATCATATCTCTTTCTTTTCCCCCTTTGAAATGCCAAAATAAAGTTTCTTTACCTTTTTCACTATGCATAGGCAGCACCGCTCACTTTGGCTCACAAGAAAAAAAAAAAAAAAAAAAAAAAACAGAACAAAGCAAACTTTTACTCCCCAAAACAAAAGGGGGTGGGGGAGAAACAACACTGTCTCTCCTCTTTCTGTAGCCAGGGTTTAAGGAGGATGGTTTTGACAGGATTCGATGACTTTTTTTTTCTTACTACGGATGACAGCAAACCTCGGAAATGTGTTGGCCTCTTCCTGAATAATGGCGGCCATTGACGACGCCTCGACTGGTCCCTGGCTAAGAACAGTTAGCTGGACATTCCTCTCGATGTCTCAGACGTTCCCTTGTCAACCAGAACTGCAAAGGCAATTCTCCTGTAGCCCAACACTGCAGGCTTCCCCTATGAGAGGGATGAATCAATGAACATCTCTACTCCAGTCATTAAGTCCTTGCATTTTTTTTCCCTCGACGTCAGATTCAGGCTGCAAAATCAAAAAACGTCCCCACGCCTCGAGAACAAAGTGGCCAGCCATTCTTATAGTCCTTACTGCCGGCCAGGTCCTAGAGCCCGGCTGGCGGGATTGCCCGTCAACGATTTTTTTTTCTTCTGCTGCCCCCTCCCCGCCAAAAAGGCGAGGAGAGAAAATTTAGCTTTCCGCTGTTAACTGCCGACCAGCTAGCGCAGCGACCAGAAACAAAGT
Source organism: Macrothele yani (assembly GCA_039090855.1). Lineage (NCBI taxonomy): Eukaryota > Metazoa > Arthropoda > Arachnida > Araneae > Macrothelidae > Macrothele > Macrothele yani. Next base: position 80,467,111 of record CM077018.1, read on the forward strand.
GTCCTCTCTCAACGGATAAAACTCTGGGGTGCTTGAAACCGCTGACCCCTCCCATTGGTCGAAACTTCAGCCTAGTAACTAACGGCTTCCCAACGGAATTTCACTCCCACGCAAGCCAGGGGTGACACTCTGACCTTCACACGTAGGGACCAAGCCTTTGACCCTGAGGTCTAAAAATAGATTCTGTTGCTGAATTCCTTACCCAAAAAACGAAAAGATGTTGCACTTTTGGGCGACTTTTCACGACGTTGGGAAACAGGAACGCAAAATGGAGAAATGAAGAATTCTTGCTTTGCAGAAAATCACTAATTTTAATTTTCTTTTTCTCTCGTTCCGTGATGTTAAACTAAAATTAATTTTGATTCTCTGAGCTGCACACCTACTCGCCTTTTCCTATTGCGATAAAAGAACAGATAAAATAATTATTTCCAAAACCCCAGAGTCAGTTAAATCAAATATTATTCTATTTTCCCTTTTTTTGTTTTCCTGGTTGTGATTAAGACAAGCGAATTTTGTGCACGAATTCCTTTGCCTTTCAACCAGGAATTTTCTTCTAACGTATGTCATGGGAGAAAATTTTGCATTAATTAATCCCTGATAAACCAACAGGAAGATTGATCAAGTCTTTCTGAAATTCACCAGAGGTTAAAATTTTCGCCATGACAAAGGTTCATTGATAGAACTGTTTTTCTGGATATAAAAACTTTCTTTAATTAATCTCTTGTTTTTATGAGGTTCGTAGTCCAATATTTTAATATTTTGCCATAAAAGTCCATTTTACACACATTGCTGCACATTCAATTAGAATGTACTATTTTGTCCTCATTGTAATCTGTAATGTTCTAATAATTATTTGTTTTATTAATTTTCCTTTAAATTATCTTATTCTATTGTTATCATGGTTTGCGGGTTAGCTGCGAGTTTTCTGTTTCAATAGCTGTGTACGCAGATACATTTTATTTTTATACAACTCTGGCTGTGCGGGGACAACTGGTTGATCAGTACTTTGTGGTGTTAATGACCACCATAGACTCTAACTATAACAATATATCTAGACTTCTTAATTTTAGTGAATATTGTGGTCTTGCAATGTACTGATTCTTGCATCTAGAACATGAGAACAATGCATCCAACAAAAAATTTGAACTAAAACAAGAAAAAAAATCCATGGTGACCTCCACTGGACTTCCTCATAAATAGAGATGTGAAGCTGCATAAAAAATTAAAAAAGTGCTATGGGAACTCCTACTTCCAGCTTCCCGGTTTCTACCAAGATTAAATCAGCGCATCATGAACAATATATCAGGAAAACTGCAAAACATAAAATTTTGTGTTGATGAGGAAGAGTCTGAGTTACACACAAAAAAAAAAAAAAACATAATAATAATAATCTGAAAAGCTGAGGGGAACACCTAGTCCGGTTCAATTTTTTGTAAATGTGTTGTACTTCGGCGTCCTAAATTATTTGGTCAGAAAAGTTGTAAAATTAAAAAAAAAAAAAAAAAAAAAAAGCATATTAAAGATGTTTACCGAAAAACTTACCTCCAAGTAGTCCAAGTAGGATGAGTAAACACATGCTGCGGCGACGACCTGAAGCTTTGCTCCATTGAAAGGAAGGTTTGCTGCGGCTGGGAATTCATGGGCAGAAGAGTACAACAGGAATCAGGTACGCTCTTGTCAGGAAAGAGTAACAGAATATACTGCTACACTAAAGAATGTAGTTTGTAATTTCTGTCTCACTTTTTAAAGAAGCATGCAGAGACTGTCTTCGTTCTTTGGCATGTAATTCCGTGATACGAAATAGTAAGAATGCACATGCCTTTCTTGTTTCTAGAAAAGCGTTAGAGTAAGTGTCGCATTCTCTAATGGAAGTTAGATGGCAAGTTTAAAAGTGAAAGTTTGATTACTAAATAAAAAAAAATAAAAAGCTTCCACGAAGAAAAGAGTTCATACATTCAGCATCAAAGAATCCCATGTGAAAAAAACAAGAAACTGTCCGATTGCGATGTCAAGAACTGACACCGAAATGAACTATTTTCTGTAGCGTAGCACTACACTCTTTCCTGACAACAGCGTACCCGGTTCCTGTTGTACTATTCCGCCCGTGAATGTCCTGGCTGCAGCGATCCTTCCTTTCAACGGAGCACAGCTTTATGTCAACGCCTCAGCGTTGTTTAAGGCCTCCCGCAGCGTCTGCTGACTCGTCATACTTGGAGTTCAAGTTTTTCGGTAAACATCTTTAATATTCATTCGAATGATGAATTTTTTTACCATTTCCCCTTAAATTGCATATTTTAGAATCTGTACGTCACACTTTTTAGAAATTTTACAACTTTTCCGACCAAATAATTTACCACGCTAAACTACACATTTACCCAATTTTTACCAAAATCTAATGAGCACATAATGACATGAATGTATAAATTGTCCAATGTCAAACAAAACTGACAATATGATGACAAAGTGCTGTGTTTGGGCACCAGATCTTTTTATTTGTAATAACTCTGTTACTATTCTTTATTTTTAGGAATGAATAAAAACAATTGAAAATTTACCTCCTATATCAGGACGAAACAGTTAGGTTGAATATTTTTCTTCTACATTTCCTAGATGCAAAGTCATGTATCAGAGAATCATAATTTAAAGACTGTGTCACATCACTCTCCAAAGACAGCACAGCTAATTATGCCAGTTTCGTTTGTCGCATGGTTGATCGTAAGGGATTTTTAAGTCTTTTCAGCAAAGAAAATGATCTCTCACTTGTACAATTTGAAATCGGTAATGTCATGAACATTCTAAGTGCAGTCTCAGTGTTCGGAAATGTGGCTTCTAAATTGTTTACCTTCAAAGTTTGCAGCATCTGGGGAATGGTTGCATGCTCCCCATCGAGGAGAATTGCAAAAACTCATCTGCAAACTGGTCGTCAAGGTCATTGTTATAGTATTCCTGCAATGCTTTTGCCCCTTCAAAAATTTCAGATCTTGATTTTTGTAAAAATTCAAATTTTCTCATTATATTTTCATAAGCACTTTTTCTGCTTGAAAGCTGAGTGACTAAAGCACCACAAAGCACATAATGAACCTGAGTTCTAAATATATCCCTTGCACTGAGTTCTATATGTTCACTGTTAAATTCATCTAGGTGTTTATTCTTCGGCACTTTCTTTCTTTGGGAATCATGACCATGGTATTGCACATTTTCAGACACTAATGTTTTAGCTTCCTCTTCATAGACTTCAAAATTTTCCCTCACAAACTGAATGAATTCAATTAATGACTGGAAAATTTTAGGTACTTCAGAAATATTTCCTTTTGGATTCTGGCAAGTTTGATTTACACAGTTTAATCTCTGAAGTATCGAGTCCCAAACTACTGTGCTGATCGATATTTCCATTGTTCGCATTTTCTTCAGCAGTGATTTTGCTTCATCTCTTGTCTGTGGAGAATCATCTACATTTTCTGACAGAAATACTAAAACTTTCTCTATTTCACGATAATTTTTCCTCACTGATCGTGTAGCTGCAGCATCTGCACTCCATCTGGTAACTGACCGACTCTTCAGTGTGAGTGATGAATTTCCATGTGCTTCCTGAACTTTCTCCTGAAGCATCTTCCAACGGTGAGTTGATGCAGAAAAAAAGTATAGAGTTTTTGCAAAAATGTGAAAAAAGAGAGAACTTTACCACAACTATCTATGCTATTCACACCAACTAAATTTAAAGTATTAATAATCTAAAGCAACTTATGGGAATTTACTAGGAAATTTTTTCATTTATAGCAAATTTTCGGAGAAAACTCTTCTTCTTCAGGCTGTCTTGTTGTTGTCACTTTTTGCTTGTCACTATCATGGTTACGGTTAACCTTGACGGTTTAGGTTATTTTTCAACAAATCTTGCCAGATGGATTGATTTCCCTAATGCGTGTTTGAACACCAGAATACTTCCCAGACGTGTTGCTAGCATTGTCATAGCTTTGGCCTCTGACATTCATAATATCCAGGCCAGCCTCCTATAGAAAAGATATCATGGCATTTGTAATGTTTTCTGCAGTATGTCCATGGAATGGAATAAATGTCAAAAACCGTTCTTTTGCTTCACAATCTTTGTTGACATACCTTATGATAAAAGCCAGTTGATCTATGTGTGTAATGTCTGGAGTAGAGTCAACTATGACAGAAAAATATTTTGACATTTTTATTTCATCAGTGATGGCGTTAAAAACATGTACAGCCATTAATTCAACAAATTCATCCACACATGTTGAAGATAAGTAACTGGTGTTACCACTTCCTGGATTCCCACATTTTTCCAAGTGTTGAGCTAAGAATGGATCAAATTCTGTAATTAATTCTAAGCAGCCCAGGAAATTTCCATTCTGAACTGATCCAATTGTTTCATCATCACCATACATTGGCAACCCACGAACTGAGAGATACTTAACTGTTGCAACAACTCTATGCAAAACATCTTGCCAGTACTTGGATTCATTCCGATACTGCATAACTATCTGACAGTCAATGCGTGCAGAAGCATTCATGCGTGATGAATAGTCACATACTGCTTGCCTGTGTGAATTCTCATGCTCTGTAAGACGTTCACTTGCATGCTTCCAGTCAGAAAAACCTGTGGATCCTAATGCTGTAGTGCTCCTAGCATACAATTTGCATATCCAGCAGAATAGTAAACAAGTTGATGGGGATAAAAGAAGCCAGTCGCATTTTACCTTCTCATCATTTTTTTTTATTCTGAAAAAATTACCTTCTGTTAGAAAATGTTTACCACATATATCCTTCCCTGTGAATGCCAGCAACTTCAAATCTTGGACTGGTGGATTGCTCAAAAAGCATTCGCGCATTTCTTCAGTAATTTCTCCCCATAAGGCAGGATCCACTGCATTCATTGTGGAACTTGTGCTCTCTTCATTAGATGAATTCAAAAGATTTCCCAAATTAGGAGCATCTGTGATGTTAGATGATTCTGAAGTCAGATTACTGGCTTCCAAAGACAAATTACACTCAAGAGACTCACCAGTAGTAAAATTAGATGAATTTGTAGAACTTTTGGGACCAAGTGAAATATCCAATTTTTTAATGGCAAAACATTCAATGCTACCATGCTGCAGGTAATCATCCTTCAGTTTCAATTGTTTGGCTTTCCGTTTAGCACTGCCTGATAAATATGTACGTTTTGACATAATTTAACTGTTAAATAATTCAACTTAAATATATTGTTACAATTAACTAAATTTGATTATATATAAAATTAACAAATATTCAACATTCCATCAAACTACAAGAAACGCAACGCAAAATATAACCAAGCCTTCGTAGTTACAGTTACGACAAGCAGTGTGCAGGAAGTTGAAGGATCAGTTGAGTTTAGGTGCGTTCGGAAAAGCAAGAAAAGGCACGTGAATCAATGGAAGCGATCCTCCTTCTCAATGGCCACCTGAAGGTTATTAAACCACTGAAACTCATTAATGGCCACGTGTTTACGTGAAATTCGAAACTCAAACTCACTGCGTGTAAGTACCACATCTATAAACACATGACTCATGAGCATGCAAAAGTAAAAAATAAATTTTGAATATACACACACAAAATTCCCATTAACTAAGTACACATTTAATTCAAATTTGGGGGCCCCCAAAATTGGGGGCCCTGGGCACGTGCCTCATGTGCCCTCCCGTAAATCAGGGCCTGGGTGCTGGTCCTCTGTCATTTTTGTACATGCTTTTATTTTGTGTCAAAACAACTGTTCAAAGCAAAAGAGGGGGGGTCACCTCCAATATAAAATTAAAAAAGCTGAATGTTTTTCTGATATACAATGTATGCAATATTCATTCAGTTACAAAAATTAGTCTGTACTATGCTCTCTAACCCACTATCTCAAAGGTTGTACAGCACATATGTACACGCAGAACAGACATCCAGATAATGTTCTTACAATTTAAGCAAGCTCAGTTCTCTTCTACAGCCCCTGTCAGATTGTGTTTTTGCTCTATGTACTATTAAATAAGATAATGTTGACAAGTAATAAATAAGTGAAAAAAATGAAAAGACAAAAAAATATGCCAGACATCTTATTCATCATAGAGGCAAGAACAAGGGGAGAGTGGTATTTTCAAGAACTAGAGCACAAATAAAGAGAATTGCTTACAAATTCCAGTGCTTATTTAACAACTGTAAGGTGTTTGTCATGTCTTGTTTTACTTCAATCAAAATTTAAAGAATCAGACATACTTTTATTCGTGTGATAATGATTCAATTTAAAAAAGAGGAAAACAATTTTTTTTATTTTGATCTGTGCAAGTCTCACGTTCTTTTTTGTTAGTGTTGTTTTTTTCTGTTTGTGTTCCATTACATGCATAAACCAAAATCTTAACATAAAAGCAGCAGTTTAGGATTGCTTATGAAACACTTGCATAACAGTTGTCAATATTTTACATTTTTTTTTGGGTGTATGTGTACATACACTATATTGACAAAAGTCACCAGACACCCCTTCAAAAGCAAATTAACGGATCTGCTGCATTGTTAAGATGCACCGTACAGCTAGAAACTGTATAAAAAGAAGCCTGCAGCTGACCGCGATCATATCACACTGTGAGGTTGAGTGAAAATGTTGTGGTGGGAGGGAACTGACTTTGAGAAAGGAAAGATCATTCAGTGTTATATTAGTGGGTTGTCCACAAGATAAACAGAGACACATTTAAATGTACCCAAGTCAACTGTTTTGGATGTACTGAATAAGTGGAAAACACATGGCATGCCTGAAGCAGCAAAACGTACAGGCAGACCAAAGAAAATCAGTGATAGAGGACGTCGAAGCCTCAGGAGAGTCGTTACAGCTAATCGATCGAGTACTGCACAAGACCTCAGTGTACAGATGAGTAAAAATGCTGGAACCTTGGTATGTACACGTGCCATTTGCAGGGAGCTTCATTCCATGGGTTACCGTGGTAGTGCGGCTGCTCATAAGCCTTTCATCTCCACTGGGAATGCTACTCCTCATTTAGCATGGTGTAAAAAACATTTATCATGGACCGTAGATCAATGGAAACGGGTTCTGTGGACTGATGAATCCAGATACACGATCCATCAGTCTGATGGTTGGGTGTGGGTATGGTGGCAGCTAGGAGAACACTATTTACCACAGTGCACTGTTCCTATGGTCAAGTTTGAAGCTGGCAGTGTACTGCCAGCTTCAAACTTGACCATAGGAACAGTGGGGTTTTACTATAACACCCCCACTGTTCCCATGACTATAGGAAGTGTTCCTATACTAACTTGACCATAGGAACAGTGGGGGTTTTACTATAACACCCCCACTGTTCCCATGACTATAGGAAGTGTTCCTATACTAACTTGACCATAGGAACAGTGGGGGTGTTTTTGTGGTATGATCCCGGCTCATTGGTTATCGTGGACAAACTGTTAACCAGCACATCTACCTTGATATTCTGGACAATTATGCCATACCAACTCTGTGGCAATACTATGGAACTGAGCTTTGTTGGTACCAGCAGGATAATGCACCGAGCCATAAAGCAAGTACTGTTATGGTGTGTAATTCCGTATCGTGTGTGGACTCGCCAGCACAGAGGCCTGATCTTAATCCCATAGAGTACCTATGGGATGAATTAGAACGCTGCATAAGAAGTTTGGAACCAAGGCCTACTACTAAGGAACAGTTAGCGGCAGCATTGTGTACTGAATGGAAGCGCATACCAATCGTTGTGTTCCAAAGCCTTGTTTTGTTGAAAGCGTGTCTCGAAGGGTCAGTGCATGCATTAAGGCCAAAGGTGGACTGACACCGTACTAATGTATGTCAACAAATGCTATGTTGTGTTTCTCTTCTGGGTGTCCGGTGACTTGTCAATATAGTATATGTCACAGTTATAAGCTGTTGTATCCATTTTCAGAAGAAAATTTCTTAATTCATTATAATTTTGTTACACATTTTTGTTGTTTTCCATGGAATATGTATGTGCTTGTTCTTATTATGCATGGATAGCTATTACAAAAGTTCCTCACTAGCTGCTAAGTTAATCATGTGGAAATTATTCACACTCTAACCTTGGCTTTAACCTTATAATGTTGGATTCAAATTCAACCTTAGTGACTATGGCTGCTAGATTTAATTTTTGCATATATCACAGTGTTAGAATTAGAAATAAATCTTTTACTGGCCCAGTGGACCACTAGAATTTGCAAACCACTGGTCCACCAAAATGCCCACTGGTCCGTAAAAATAATAATAGTAAAGACATTTACGTAGATATGTAGAAAATAATATATCATTTCAATGGAAGTATCTCCAATATTTGTTTTTAAACCTATCATTAGTTTGCAGCCTAAAAAGAAAGCCATACAAGCAAGGTAAAAGAAATAGAACTTCATTTTTTGACTTGTGACAAATTGGGGGGGGGGATACTGACCATCTGAGCCAGTAAAATCAATAATGCAGTGGTCCGACGGAAGTTTCACTGGCCAATGGCCCACTGGGTAATTCAAACGCTGTATCATCATCAATCTGCAGCTGGATTAAGGTCTCCCCAGGTTTCTTTCACAAGTGTGTGTTTTGCGCCAGTGCCCTCCATGTTACTCCAGCATGCTTTCAAATTTCACCCACCCATCTCCCATGTGGTCTTCTCCTGGGTCCTTTTTCATGGTATCAGGCCTAATATTTCATTTGTCCAATGGTAGTCAGTTCTAGCAATATGATGAGCCTATATTGACATTTCAGGGAATTTACTTTGATCATGATGTTTTCCGCTCTTGTCATTTTCTTGTGTGATCCACGAGTTCTTCCAACCTTTCCAGGTTACACCAAGCATCACGCACCTCTGCATGCTTTTTTCAGTCGTCTGCAGTCTCTGTATATCTTTCTTTAGTTATGGTCCATGTCTCTGGTTCATAAGTAAGAACTGGAAGGATGCACTGATTAAACACTTTCTAATTAAACACATCTTCAATTATCAAACTGGGAAGACAAGAAGATAAAGATTAATGGAGATTATTTAAACCACCTTCATTTTGCTGAGGACAGTCATTTTTACAAGTACCCCTCAGAGCTAGTGCATGATCCAGGAACTTGCTGACAAGAACACAGAAGTGGGTATAAAAATGCAAAATACAAAATTGATGCAAGCGGATATAAAAATGAACTTATTTGGTACACAATGCTTTTATTAAAAAAAAATGAAGATTTGGAATTTGATGGGGCAAATCTAGAAGTAACTGATTCCTACATTTATCTTGGACAATAGATATGAAATGAGAGAGAGACAGAAGAAATAAGCATATAAAACTTAGTTGCACAGCTTTTGGAAGAAACATTTCAAATTTGAAAAGCAATTTACCAATATGTCACAAAAGAAAAGTGTTTAATTAATGCATACTTCCAGTTCTCAGTTAAGGATCAGAGACATGGACCTTAACTGTAAAAGGGGCTGTGAACAACCGATAGATGTATGCCTCATGTGATTAGGGAAGGATAGGAAGAAGAGGAACTCGTGGATCAAGAAAATGATGGGAGTTGACGAGATCACGATCAAGGTAAAATCCCTGATATGGCAATGGGCTGGATATTGTAACCGGGACATCCATATTTATCAGAAGTGAGGTCCAGTTGCCATCTTAGAGACAAAGAATTGGAATAATTTTCCTTCAATTTCCCACCATTTTGAAGAGCTGGGCAACAAACAGTTAAAGTACTCTCTTCTCACACATCTCTTAGAGGGGGTGTTAGATTTATGGTTATGTGGACACTTTCCTGCGATTGAGTAAAAGAGAAAAGGGGAACAGGACATTGCTTTTCAGCCATCCCAGGCAAAGTGAATAAGTAGAGGGGGGTAGCAAAGCCAATTAAAGAATCTTGCATTTTCAGAAAGAAGGAATTTTTAGGGTGTGACCGTGCTTTCTAGGAATGCGTTGGACTTCACTCTTCAGCAAGGGGACAGCTTTTTATGGGGTTTTTTTTTCTCCAAGAAAGAGGACAAGGACTCGGTGGCAGGAAGTGGAGGAAGAAGGAGATTTTGAGCGAGGTGCGATGGGCTCGCGAGTTCGGTGTGACGAAGATGAGTAGGAAGCAATGAGGCCGATGATTAGAGAGACAGAAGGTGATCCAAGGTGTTAATAAAACAATGAAAGCAAGAAAATGACGGACGAAAGCTTGGTGACATTCCCCATGACATTTGAATAAATATCTTTCTCACTGCAAAAGCAAAATTTAACTTCAGTCGATTTCTTTTATACTTTGTATTCGATTTATCTGCATCTGCTGGGAGAAATAATACGAGTTAAACCCCATATACAATACAGAGCAAGCATCAAATGAACCCTCCACACAGGGTGCTGCAATATAAGTCAGCACCAAGCCCTGTAACAACATATTCCTAGAACTGACTACCAGTGGACAACTGAAATACTAGCATGGACTCCAAGTGATAAGAAAAGACCCAGAAGACCACGTGTGAGATGGATGGGTGAAATTTGAGATCATGGGTGGAGTGAGGCAGTTGTAAGAGACTGGCTCAAGACAAAAGTTGTGAAAGAGGAAAGAGATTTGGGCCTGGGGCAGATGCAGAAGTTTACTGGGGGGGGGAGTTTTGCTGGTATGAAAGGGGAGGAGACATAATGGAAGGTTTTTTTAGATATGCATTATACATATTGGTGGTGCCGCTCCTACCTGGCGTTCCCTTGCAACATCTTTAAAACCCTTTCACTTGCTCCAGGAATAGTAAATCGTTAAATGACTGAACGAGAGTGAGCGATAGGTGAAAAATCGCAATTATTTCAGTGCGACGATCGATTGCGCGTTTCCCAAAGAAATGAATTTTATAAATGCTTTTTTTTTTTTTTTTTTTTTAAATCAGCACAGAATATGTCTCAATGAAATCCTTCAAAATAATGCCCAAGGCCTTATATTTGGAGTTGGTTAATTTAATAAAAAAAAAAAAGAAATTTTAGTTGTCTCCACCTGGCATTCTCATACATTAAAGTAAATACATGCCTGACTTCAGCCAAAACATAATGAGCACATGATTTAGTCATAAAATTGCTAAATCTAAAACATGGTAACTAGAATTTTGCTCTCCTTTTGCCCCCTTTTTTATTTTTACTGTGCCCGAAGACGACAAAAAGAATCATTTTCGATTTCTTTTCATTGGTGATGTAATAACGAAACTCCGTCCACTGGAAATTAACATAAAAAAAGGAAAAAGAAAGTTCTGATATCAGTTACTTTATGTACATGAATGAAAATTCCAATGAAGGACTGTATACATACGGGTGTACTCAGTGTGTGTTACAATCACACTCGTACAAAAATGAGATGAAGAGAACTTAGTTTTTCTTTTGAAAACCAAAGTTCCTCTAATCTCCTTTGAAGAACTGAAAACTTTCCATAAATGAGTACGTAATGTGTAACCAAGTAAATGGTGCCTCCTAATATTTGATGATTAGCAAATTTAAACAGCTTGGAATTTTTACGATATTATTAATTTTTTCCTGCGAAAATTTTATTGCACCAAAATTCCCAAAAGCTAATAGAAAGTTACCGTTTTTATGATAGTTGAGAATAGACTACTGTTTTAATTACAATTTAGAGACATGTTAACTTTCATGAGAAAAATGAGTAGGTTTGAATTATGAATTCAGGATTTAGGTTTGTTTTACATTTTTCAGACTGTTTCGAGACGTTACAGACGCTAGACAATATCCTCCATGCTTTATTTCCCCTCTGTCCCTGTCTTCCCTTTATCTTTTGTGCTCTCTCTCTATTCTATTCCCTTTTTTTCTTTTATTACTGAAGCTAAATCAATGTAATACATATTTAAAATCCAATTCCATAGTAAGTTTGATGGTTAAATAATTTTTTTAGAAAAACTGAAAACAAAATATGCAGCTTTAATCATTTATGATCTTAGCTACTTTTTTAAATGTAAAAACTTCGTTAGGGTCTGCTCAAGTCAATGAATCTGCCATTGACTTGAGCAGACCTTCATCCAGCAGTGGATTGATAATGGTTGAAGATTCTTTTATATATATATATACTAAAGAGCAAAGCCGAAAACATAAGAAAAACTTTAGAATTTAAAACGAAAGTTGCAAAATAACCTGAAGATCAAAACGCGCAACGCAGCAGTTATGAAAATTCAGAATTCACATTCTATTAAGAAGAGACTGAAGCAAAAAAATTTTTTGACTCATACCAAGTACAACATAGAAAAGGTTATGTATTGACCGGTGTGAGTAAAAAGAGAAAAAAGAACAACTGAATGTAGAAAGTGTCAAGAATACTGAGCCTTGGCTTTATCAAGGACCAGCAAAAACTCTGTATTTTCTCACTTCCACAAAGACCTATTTGGAAATGGGTTTCTGCAAAGTCATAGATGCAAGTAATAAACCCACCAAAAAAAAAAAAAAAATTTTTAAATATATATATATGTCATGACCTCCGAAGAGTTGTATGACCAAGCTTTAGTTAACAATTTAGCTTGCATCCATAACTTTCCTGGCCCGACCCATGCTCTTCATCTGTTACTATTAAACAGAAAGATGATTATAGAAAACTCAAGTTGTAAGAGTGACATAATGAATCAGAAATAATGTTCAGCAATTACAAATTGCCAAGTTCGCCTGAGAGAGAATTTAAACCTGAATAGCAATACAAAAGTATTACAAATTCTTAACATTGCAATAAAAAAGGAAATATTAATTTTTTTCTAAAGCACAGATTCTTGAAAGAAAACTGGATTATAAAAACCCCCTACTCCACAACTTCTGACAACACAAAAACGAGAATAAAATAAAGACAATAATAAACTAATGAAATGCTTTGTGAAGGTTATGTGACATAAACAATTAGTTGCAATATGTACAAAGTATTTCAGAAGTGCTTTAAGTGCATAATTAAGTAGTTATTAAGACCTTAACTACATTGAAAACACAGCGCAGACTACAAGAACAATGAAACGGCCGGCTGCTTGGCCTTAGTTCCCTAAAAACGCGCAAAGATACCAAGAAAAGAAAGAGTTAAAATCCGCAAAAAAAAGTTAATAGACTTGGCCTAAATGCTTAAAGCAAAAAAAAAGAAAAAATGTTCAAGAAGTTCAAATATTGAACCTGGAAAACCTAAAACCCAAAGACAATGAAGAGAGCTTACCTCTTATGCTACTTAACTTCTTCCACTCTTGAGGAAACATGGCCGACCTTTCAACCCAAACTTCCAAACACCCCTGCCACTCCCTAGTCGCTGGGGGGTAGTGTGGGTGGGGCTGAAGGCCTCCACACACTGAAAAATCCTACTCGCGGAGATTTTAACTAGAGAAAAAAATATAATTAAGATTGTGGACCTGTATGATCAGAAAGAGCAGAATTAACTCTCCAGAATACATGAGAAATATTATGAAATACACAAGTAGTGTATTTAATAATCTTTGCATGTATTTAATCACCTTAGTGAGCTTCTGTAGACTATTCAGAATCCTATTAATTTTAATGTTAGTTTTATTATTTTTAGTATAGCTATTCTAGTGAGTGAATAACTAGTTTTCTTTTATATTTATTTTTATTTTATAAACAGATTTTTAAGGTTTTTTTGTGATTTTGTCTATATTATTTATTTTTTTTATTTTTAATAGGACCTTCTTATCCATAGCACTAAGGTTCCTTTTTGTAGTTAATATCATCCTCTAGCCAACTTCCAAAAGGCTTTCATTGGTCAGAATCATATTATTAACTGTGTAGAAAATTAAAGCCGATCTGCCAACCTTACTCTATTATTCAGAATATTTTTTCTTAAAGTTCTTTTGATGAAAGAAGTAGGAATTTTGTTCTCTAGAAAACTGTCTAATAGTATATTAATGTGGTAATTGAAGTCCAAATTGTTGCTGCAAATTCTTGAAATTCTAAGCACCTGAGAAATTAGTACATTCTCAATTACTTTGGTGGATATGTAATTATTCCAGTGTAGATATTTAATTACTTTGAAAATAAAATTAACTCTTTTATCAAAGAGGCTAATAGATGGGTTACCTCTGTTAAGTTTAATGCTTAAGTCTAGGAACTCAAGTTCCTGATTACTGTGGTTGGTTTTACATAAGTTAAGAGAGCTGGGATAGATATTATCAAAATCACTCTCTATAACTTCTGAATTATTTATACACAGCAGATCGTCAATATATCTAAATGTGTAAAGGTAGTTATCGGAGCAAGTGGAGTGATTTTTAATGAATTTATATTCCTTAAAGAACAGGAATAGATTTGCAATACTCGTGGATGTTGATGTTCCCATAGTGATACCGTTTACTTGCTTATAGAGAGTATTATTATATAAGATATGGTTATTTTTCATGCAGCAATTGAGATAAGAGTTCCAGGCTCCTGCATTAACAAATTGGTTAAGTTTAAATTCTGCATACAGCTCTTTAAAGGTAGGGATTATATCTGATAGAGGCAGATTAGTATATAGGTTCTCAAAATCATAACTATTAATATCTAAGGGATTTACTTCGAGTATAGTGGAAATTACTTCTGCATTATTATTAATTATCCAAAAATCTCTGTACTTCAAATTAGTACAGTTACTAATGTGTTTAAAAACCTTCAAGATTTCTTCAAAAGCTAGATCAATTTACTTTTCATGACTTCTGACTCCACTAGCTATGAATCTGAACTTCACTGGATCTTTATGAAACTTAACAGTTGCAAAAAGAAATGGAAACTCAGGCTCATATCTTCTAATTTGTGGAATTTTAAGTTTCTTGAAGAATGCCTTAAAACGATTTTCTAACTGCTTGGTAGAATAACTTACGGGCTCGTAGGTTACTCTATTATCGAGTTCCATAGTTAACAATTCAGAATAGAACTTCTTACAGATAATTGCAAAATTATTGCTAGCTTTATCCGTAGTGGTAAAAATAAATAGGTCTTGTAGTTTGGAGAGTGGCCTTTTAGCATCTCCAGAGAAAAAAGATTTCTATCAAAACAAAAATCAAGACCTGCCAACTCATTAGTGAAGCCATTGATTACATTATATTTCCATTCTGCAAAGGCCTCAATAGGCTGATTGTATGTTAAACTGGTTTTTATAATGTACCTATTAACATCTTGAGTGAAGCTCTCAAGAATCCTCTCTTTGGAGATTTGGAAGGAAGGTCTAAATTTAGAACCATACTCTAATAAATTCCTAAGCTTGTCATTTTCAACAAAACTCAAGTCTCCAGTGATAATATGCTTGTAGTTCTTATCATAGTGAACTGTTTCTTTATGTTCATCACAAGAACATGTAGTAACTACAGGTATGGAACTCGAAGAATTAAGTTTGTAGTTTTTAACTATTGACCCTAAGGTCTTAACATATTTAAAACTTACAATAGACTGGTGCTTGTGGACGGGAAAAAAATTGCATTATTGTAGAACAGCTTCCTAACATTGAGATGATCATAGGTTTTATTTAGAAACCTGATGGTCACATAATTACTGGAAATTTCTTTAAGAGAAATTTTATCTTTAAGAATATGCTTAAGAATGTCTAGAACCAAAGCAAAAACATGTTTATCAACATGGTTAGCTGTTTCTTTCCAGAATTTGAAAAAAACTTTTAAGGACAGAGTGCTTGAAGGACTTAAGTATTTTGTAAGTATTTTTAACAAAATTAGTACCATTTTTAAAACTTTCCAGAGTTATTTGCAAGTTAGCAAAATCAACCTTGCTTGAAGTGCGAAATAACCTCTGTCCTCTATTACCTCTAGTGCAGCTCTTGTTGTTAACAAGAAAGAAGAGTTCACGTATAGAAAATTTATGCGGATTATGCTTATTGTCAGAAAGAGTGGAATTAAGACCATAGGGATAAAGAGACTGATGCTGCAAAATTTCAAGGGATTCAGTTTCAAGTCGAGCATAGAGGTCAGGGATAATATGCAGTACCTCTATTTTCACTTTGTCAAAACCATGATTATGGAAATGCTCTAATTCAAAGGTAGAGTACTGGCTAGCATTAGTGGAGGGGTTCACACCAGAAGTAGAGAACTTGTTAACTAGAGACCTGTGACCATTTATCCTAAGATGAAGAGGATTTTTGCTTTGGCCAATATAGCTAAGGCTGCAGATAGTAGAGGTGAGCTAATAAATGGTATTGTAGGCTTTGCAAAACTTGTTGGAGCAATTTTCCGCAATAGAAGAATACAGGTTAGGATCCGCAGATTTACATGTCAAACAACGTTTGTCATTTCATAACTTTAGATTACCTTTGCCAGTGAGTTCATACACTATGGGAAAGGGTGCTAGCCTAACCGAGCGGGAGGACTTAAATTATCTGAGTTTACCTCCAATTCTTTCATCGTCCTTAGAACGCCACTTGGGCCAAACATACAAAATTCTGAGCAAACCAACTAGGAAAAAACTTTTTTGGAAATAAGCAGTCCAAGAAATTACCAAAACTCGAGTATTAACTACACTCCAAAAAGACATCAGCCAAAACACGTTAAAATAAAAATGAAAATTAATAGTTAAATGAAAATAAATAAAAAATGAAAACAAAAAACATAAAACAAAAAACAAAACAAAAAATAATAATAATAAAACATTTCAACTAGAATTTGCGCATAAGCTGCTAAATAGTAAGTTGAAATTAGTTACTAAAGAGCAAAGCCGAAAACATAAGAAAAACTTTAGAATTTAAAACGAAAGTTGCAAAATAACCTGAAGATCAAAACGCGCAACGCAGCAGTTATGAAAATTCAGAATTCACATTCTATTAAGAAGAGACTGAAGCAAAAAATTTTTTTGACTCATACCAAGTACAACATAGAAAAGGTTATGTATTGACCGGTGTGAGTAAAAAGAGAAAAAAAGAACAACTGAATGTAGAAAGTGTCGAGAATACTGAGCCTTGGCTTTATCAAGGACCAGCAAAAACTCTGCATTTTCTCACTTCCACAAAGACCTATTTGGAAATGGGTTTCTGCAAAGTCATAGATGCAAGTAATAAGCCCACCAAAAAAATTTTTTTTTTAAATATATATATATGTCATGACCTCCGTAGAGTTGTATGACCAAGCTTTAGTTAACAATTTAGCTTGCATCCATACTCAGGGCTATAAGTCACCGGTCGCTAATTTTAGGACACTGGCTGCAAGAAAGTGAGAGTCAGTGCCATCAGATGAGCATACTCCCAATGTTTCATCCAGGACTTGAACCAGGACCCATAGTATACGAATGATCAGAAGCCAATGCCTTTAAACACTCAGCCACCATGGCAGTTTTTGTTTAACAACCACAATGAGCAACTGTAATCTTTTCTCAAATTAGGAATGGGAGACTAGGGGTTACTGGCACCACAGATGGGACAGAGCATCAGACAAATATGACACCCATCCAGGACTCGCACCTGGAGCCATCTTGGACAAATGATCAGAGTCCCATGCATCATATTTCACTAGGCCAAAGCGGTGGCTAAACTTATTCCAAAGTTTTTGTTAATATTTGTTAAACCTGTTTCCTTATGCTATAATGCAAAAACCAATTCTAATGACTGCACATACCAGGGTTCATACTCATTTTTAAGAATTAAAATTTAGCACTTTTTAAGGATTTTTTAAGCACTATATAAAATTGTTTAAGGTCTCTCAGGATTTTACGTGTATCATCATCATCATCATTGTCAACCATTATCAATCCACTGCTGGATAAAGGTCTCCCCAAGTTTCCTCCACAACGGTCTGTCTTGTGCCAGTCTCCTCCATGTCACTCCCGCATATTTACGAATTTCATCCACCCATCTCCCATGTGGTCTTTTTCTGGGTCTTTTCCTGTCCCTTGGAATCCAATCTAAAATTTCAGCTGTCCATCTATGGTCTGTCCTTCTGGCAGTATGTCCAGCCCATTGCCATTTCAGGGATTTAACTCTGATCATGATGTCTTCCACTCTTGTCATTTTTCGGATCCACGAGTTCCTCTTCTTATCTCTCCTGGTTATACCAAGCATGCACCTCTCCATGCTGCTTTGAGTTGTCTGCAGCCTTTGTATGTCTCTTTTAGTTAAGGTCCACGTCTCTGCACCATACGTAAGCACTGGAAGGATGCATTGATCAAACACTTTTCTTTTAAGACATAATGGCATATTGCTCTTGAAAATTATGCTGTTTCTTCCAAAAGCTCTCCAGGCAAGTTTTGTACGTCGATTAATTTCTTCATCAATGTGACCCTCACTTGATATCTGCTGTCCAAGATAAACATACGTATCTGTTATCTCCAGTTTTTCTCCATCAATCGATAAATCTTCATTTCTTGTAAAAGCATTGAACATCACTTTTGTCTTCTGAAAGTTCATTTTTAATCCCACTTCTTTACTCTTGTCAGCAAGTTCCTGGATCATACTCTGCAGCTCTGCTGGGGTAGTTGCAAAAATGACTACGTCATCAGCAAAACGAAGGTGGGTTAGATAATCTCCATTAATCTTTATCCCTTTGTTTTCCCAGTTCAGTGATTGAAAGACATTTTCCAATGTGGCATTAAAGAGCTTCGGAGATATGGTGTCACCTTGTCTCACTCCCTTTCCAATCTTTATGTGTGTTGTATTTTCAAACAGCCGAATCTTTGCACTTGCATTTTCATAGATGTTATTAATAATATTAATGTATGCATCTTCAATACCGCAGGATTTCAGAGCCGTGGTAACTGCTGATGGTTTCACCGAATCAAAGGCTTTTTCATAATCGATAAAAGCCATACACAATGGAAGTTCATATATATATTACGTGTATATATATATATATACACACATATACACAGGGTGATTCATAAAGTATACAGTTTCAACGCACTATAAAACAAAAACAATGTAGCATATTTTATGTTACCTGTAACAGAATTGTAGGGGAATGTTTCAAGTTTTTTTAGACAGTCACAGATGTTCTATGTGTGCACCCTTAGTCACACGACACACATCGAGCCGGTAATCCATTTCAGCCCAAATGCGAGTTAAAATATCTGAATCAAGTGCAGTGTAATGTTGCTGTGATCATTTTCAGTGATCATCTTGTATGAAATCATTTTCAGCTTCTTTCTCAAAATTCTCCAGAAATCTGCACTTCATGACTCACCCTCCGCGTTGATTTTCCCGGGCTTCGTTGAATGGCGGAGCAAACACTATCAACGACTTCTTCCGAAACACGCGGTCGTCCAGGACTTTCAAGTTTGCACAAACGGCCCATAGTTTCAAATTTTTTATGCCAATCGTAGATAGATTTTCTGGTTAGAGGTTCTTTTCCGAATTGCGATCGAAAATGCTGTTGCACAACAGTTACAGATTCAGTTTTGCACAATTCAAGAACACAAAATGCCTTCTCCACTGCAGATGCTGCCATTTTGACTGACTAGTCACGTGACGCACGCGCTATCGCCTACGACACTTCCCTCAGTAGCAGGACACAAACTTAATGAGTACATCTACCTAACGGTAGTTGTGGTCCATGTCTCCAACTGCTACTGTTTTACAGCATCTGGAAACTGTATACTTCTTTATGAATCACCGGTATATACACACACACACTGAAAGGACAATTTATTATACTAGTACATACCCACATATTGATGTGCAAGTCCACCTTTTGCTTTCACAACAGCAGTAAACCACCAGTTCAATGTCACAACAATGGAATCTGCAATTGTTGGAAATTTTCTGGGGGTATTTTGGCCAATGATTCCAGGACAGCAGACAGTAAAGTAATGAAAGTTGTCAGCGGTGGGTTTCAGGCTATAATGCATTGCTCAGCCAGAATCAGGTATATGCTAACAGGCTCCATTCCTTTTAATACTACATATACCGTCAGATTCACCCAAATCTGCATAAAAACTCAGCTACAGACCCCCTTGTTGTAAAATGAAATCCTACTGTCATTTAACTTCTTCATAAAGACATATCCTCTTGCTTCTCCAGAAGTTTATGTGCCATTCTAATATTGTCTGTAAATGGGAACATGCTTTACTTATAAACAGCTCTTATCAAAATGTCAACAAAAGAATTGGGCACAAACCTGACACAACACATACAAAGAAAATTAAAAGTAGTTCTGATAATCCGTAACTAATAAAATGGTCGATGATCAAATGAAACCAAAACCACTCGTCATCACCAGCCTCCACCAAGAACAATGAGACATCACCACTGTAGCACGTTTTTTGTTTAAGTTGTAATATCAACACCCCAGAATGTGAGAAATTTCTGATCATCCCACACTGTGCGCTCTTGCAAACGTGACACGACATACAAACGAGAAACAATGAATCACTCCGTTTATAAGTTCGAGGAAGTTTACTTGGCCATGAAAATCGCGAATCAGATGATCCGAGTTCTGAAAGCAAAATTAAGGACTTGGTGAAATATTTAGTAATTTTAAGGGCCCTTAAAAAATAAAAAATACATTTAGCACTTCTAAGCCCTTTTTCTGACCCGTGCGAACCCTGACATACACATTAAATGTATGCTCAAAATATCAGACTACACAAAAGTCCTGTATATTTACAGAAACTTAACTATTTTCACTTCATTGTCTCCACCATGTATTACATTTTTTTTTTAACTCTGTTGTATTATTTTATTATAGATGAAAAAAAAAAAAAAAAAAAGCTTGTGGGATTGTAATAGGTTAAGCTGTGACCACAGTTCCCCTTAACCCATTTTTTTCCCTCCATAAGATTTGAAATTTACCAGACGTGGGGTTTTCCAGCAACAGAACTTTTGTGGCTGGTAATGGGCAACTGTATATGATTTCCCACTGAATAAAGTTTAGGAACATAGTGTTGTTTTAATGTTATTCTGCTGCAAGTGTATTTTTAAAAAATGTGTTTTCCTGAAGCTGTAACGTTAAAACATTATTTGAATGTTATTCTCGTGGTATCAGTATGCCATTTAAGTATTGCTTCAAGTGCATTAATGGAAAATTTTTTGAGTGTATGATTCACGACATTATTTTGCAGTTAGAATGCACAATTCTCAATGTGAAATAATTAATCCAGTATAAACAGTAATGTGACCATGTTTCAAAATCGGGGGGGGGGGTCTGATCACACACATTATATATATATATATATACATATATTACTACGTTCAAATAGTTCCGGAACTTTTTATATTAAAAAAGAATGAGTACAGATAATATCTGTGTACGCTGTGTTTCCTTTGAAGTACATAGTTACCCTGTGCAACTATGCATTTTTGCCAGCGCTCATACAAAGATTTAAATGCAGATTGCAAGCCTTCTTTTGACACATCATCCAGTGCCTCCGTCGCAGCTCGTTGCACTTCTTCGGAACTTGAGAAACGTAGCCCCTTAAGCAAATTCTTCATCTGGGGAAAAAGTCACATGGGGCGAGATCAGGAGAATAAGGTGGTTGTAGAAGAATGGAAATGTGATGTTTGGACAGTTAATCGGACACCAGGAGGGATCTGTGAGCCGGCGCATTATTGTGATGGAACACCCACGAGTTGGTCTTCAAAGATCGGGTTGCTTGCGTCTCACCGATTCTCGGAAACGTTTCAGGACATTGACGTACTCTTCTTTAGTGACTGTACTACTATGTTGAAGGAATTCTTTGTGTACTCCCTTGCAATCGAAGAAAACTGTGAACAAGACCTTTCCTTTGGAGCGGTCAGCCTTTAACTTTTCTGGTCGTGGTGAAGACTGTGATTTCCACACTTTTGACTATTGGTTGGAGTGGGGGTCATACAGAAAGCACCAAGTCTCATTGCCAGAGATCAATCGATTCAAAAGATCAGGATCTGAATCCACTGCATCGATGTTAACCCCACAAACTTGCATGCGCTCATCCATTTTTTCTTGTGTCAGGTTTTTGGGAACAATTTGTTGGCATACGTGGGGCATGTCCAGTTTCTCTGTTAAAATGGCATGGCAACTTCTGCAATTGCTGCAACAGTTTTTCGACGGTCAGTTTTCACAATTTCTTTGACAATGGCGATTTGTTCATCCGTTGTGGATGTTGAAGGTCGTCCTGACCTCTCACATCATCCTAGATACTCTGTCGCCTGTTTTTGAATCGTCGATGCCACTCATAAACTCTAGTTCGACTCAGTGCACTCTCACCGTACGCTGACTTAATCGTTTGAAAAGTTTCAGCGAAAGATTTTCCGAGCAGAACACAACATTTTACACTTGGTTTTTTTTGTTTTGTTTTTTATTGGAGGTTTATCGACCACAGTGAGCAACTCAATGGGCTATAAGCAGTCAGTCGCCCGTCCCTAATTTAGGGTCACTGGTTCCAGGGAAGGGAGAGAGCCAGTGCCGTAAGACAAACACAACATCCATGCCTGACCGGGATTCGAACCCGGACCCCTTACGGACGAATGATCAGACGCCTTAGACCACTGCGCCACCGGGGCGGCTTTTACACTTGAATGCTGTTCAAAATTCACCATTGTTGTCCTTGCGCCAGAGAGCCTCGAATGCCGCACACACACTGTATCATGTTGGATCTGGATCAAACCGGTTGGTCACATCATGCTCTTCGCTTGCTAAGTAGGGAATGACGTAATTCACTGACATTTGGCAAATATTCAAAAAGCTACGAAACTTTTTGAATGTAGTATTATATATGATGATCCCAGACTCTGAAAATCTGGGGACCCCCCCAATAGTTACGCCTATGAGTATAAATATCACAATTAATATAAGTTACTTCAGTTACTCTGAGTGAAGTGAATTGAAACTTTCTTTTGCTTTCCCTCTTCTTATAGAAAGTGTGTGTGAAATACCCATTTTGTGGTCTGTCTTGTTAAAAGTTCTGGCAGCAGAAAAGTTAGTTTTTTTTGTCTTCCACTGAAAATCTGTAAGTTGATGTAAATCATATATTTCCAAGTACTTGTATTCATGAAAACTGAACTTTGTTTTATAATACACTTCTATGATTGCTGCATTGTGCCTATATAAAATAACAAAAGATGCAAGCAAAATTAGCCTTAAGTTAGCATTACTATAAGACATTAAGATTTAAAACTACTAATCTGATATAGATTGCTTAAAAAAATTATTAAAATAATTTAAAGATTCTTGTTCAGTTTTTCCTAAAATTTTTATAAACATTCAAATTGTTGCATTCCATTGGAAGTTTTAATTTGATAAATGCAAGTTTTAAATTCTCTGCAATAATGACACTCCTACGGGTCATATAAAATTTGTAATAACCTCTTTTATATATCATAAAAAGTCTTACTACAAAAAAACGTTCTTTGTAATTTTTGATTGCGACTCCCAAGTTTTTATTGTGTATTAAAGAAATCAATATCATTTGATTTTTGATTTTTTTTAAATGCCACTGTTTTAAATTTTAAAACTTATATGTAAATTATAAACCACATTAAACCTTGGCTAAAGGGCTGTGAATGGCCCAGTGGTCAACGTTCATGACTGCCACTGAGGAATCTCAGGTTAGATCCCGGGCAGGTATGAACGCTCAAATCACTAAATATCCGCAGTGAGTCGGATGGGCACGTTAAGCCGTCGAACCCAGAGTACTCACCTCCCAGTAATAAATAAGAGTGTCTTCCTCTCTCTATCTCGCTTCTGTTTCACTTTTCTATGAGGCACTCTAGCCCGGGAGTGGGCGAGTTGCACCGCATAGTCCCTTTCTACAGACGGGCGAGTTGCACCGGTGCAACTCGCACTGCGGAAGAAGGGGGGGGTGATGCAAGGTTCTGAAGACTGAATCTAAGAACCATAATAATGAAGCAAGGTTAATAAGGTGTGTTTTTTTTCATCCGCATATTTTTCCCTTCACACTTTTTCCAGGCTTAGGACTGGCAGAGGCTAATAGCCTCTGGCGTGTTTAAAAATCTGTGGAATGAGTTTCCTTTTCTTTGTCTTAAAGCAAGATTATGTTCTCTTGTCTTGCTTCATGGTGTCTTTTATCTCTTTTTGTCTTATTTTTTCTTATCCCTCTTAGAACCATAATAAGAAATAGCTTTTAAAAATTCAAATCTTGTAAGTTCTTTATTCTTGTACTTCTGCTTCCTTCTTTCCATATTTCCCATACTCTTCTTCAGATTTTGGTTTGGTTGCTTTATGACATTTCCACTATTTTTCAATGAATAAACATCAACCTGGATTTGCTTAATTACTTCGACAAAAGCATAAATATTTGGGCTAGGTGTACTAAAATTAGAACTGAATTTTGCATGCAATAATTCACACGCATTAGTTGTTCTCTCTCCTATTCTATCCAAAGCCCATAATTATTGGTGGGAATTTGGCTTCTTCAGCTACACATGTATCAGTCATATAATCAGCATATTTTTGCATCCTTCCACACACTGCGAGATATCCCAAATCGTCTAAGAAAGTCTTCAACTTCCTCGTGGGGGGGGGTACGGTGCAACAACCCCATGCGACAGGAGGGTAAGTCTGGTGCAATTCACCCTTGAATTTGATTGACAGGTTCTGTGAGGGGTGTAAACTGACCCTCGTCCCTCTAGCCCAAATCTCCTAGCTTCCTATTTCTGAGGGTTGTTTAAGACTTGGGGTCAGACACTCCCTCCCTAAAATCCTCTGCATATGAACTGATCTGACATTAAATCTTGTTTAATAAGCTTTCTGCTAACATGTAGATCAACTAAGGCATATCAGAATTCATACTGAACATTAGTAGAAGCAAGGAAGGATTTCTGATGGTGTATGGAAAATTCAAATCCCCTTTCCACTGAGGATCAGTGGAACAGGTGTATATATAAAAAAATGACATTACAAGGGAAGTATGTGATATAGCAGTATATGCATATTGGGAAGACGGAACCCCTTAGCAGACAGCAGAAGTGATAAAGCTCTGGGGAAAAGAGCTTACAGGAAGTATTTACACTGTAAATCAAAGACTAATCAGAAAAATTGCAAAGGGGTGTGTTAAAAGCCAAATTTCATGTTAGGGATACAAAAAGGATGGAATTTGTGGGTTTCATGAATTGTGCGGTAAGAAACTTCCAAATACCCTAAAACTGTTTTGAAATCTCATAAAGCTCATGAGAAGGGATGAAAAATCTGTAATCTGTTGTACACTTAACAAAGATAGGCAGCTACTCATATCCTGCACAAGGCAATTTTTGTACCCTGGTGCAAAGCACCACTTCAGCACACCTTTGTGAACTTTTCACTGGAGAAAATTTATATGATGTTTTCGAATTTAACATGTTTGCCTGCATTTGGCTGTTCTCGCACATTCCACTTCCAAAAATTCGGAAATAAGGTAAGTTTTAGTATTGTAAGGACTGTTGTTATAACATTGTGATTACTTTTTTTTTTTTTTTGTATATACAGAGTGATTCATAAAGAATACAGTTTCAATGCACTATAAAACAAGAACAATGTAAGATATTTTATATGTTACCTGTAACAGAATTGTACGGGAATGTTTCAAGTTTTTTAGAAACAGTCACAGATGTTCTATGTGTGCACCCTTAGTCACACGACACACATCAAGCCGGTAATCCATTTCCGCCCAAACGCGATGTAAGATATCTGAACCAAGTGCAGTGATAGTGGCTGTGATATGCTGTTTCAGCTCCACTAGATCAACAGGAAGGGGCGAATACCTTGTCCTTTACGTACCCCCACAGGAAAAAGTCTCAAGGTGTTATATGTCAGGACTTCTGAGTGGTCATTGGGTCAGTGGCATGTTGTAGTCTGCGGCTCGTCCAATGTATCGGTGAGGAAGATGTTCATCGAGATAATCTTGCACGTCGCCTGACCAGTGCAGTGGTGCACCATCCAATTGGAGAATAAAGTTGTCACTGTCTTCCTGCAACTGTGGCATCAACCAAAAACTTAACATATTCAGAAAAGAGCCTCCCGTGACAGTTTTCTTGTGAAAAAAGAAGGGGCAGAACACTTTCTTTTTGGACACAGTACATAACACATTTACCTTAGGGGAATCTTGCACATGTTGCACTGTAAATCTGGGATTCTCCATTCCCCAAAAGCGAACACTGTGCTTGTTTACCTGACCACTCACGTGAAATGTAGCTTCATCGGTGAAAACTAAGTAATCGGCAAAATTGTAATTTTCAAAATGGTGCTGCATTTCGGCATAAAATTCAAAGCGCTTTGTCTTGTCAAGGTCAGTGAGATTTTGCAACATCTGCACTTTGTATGGAATCATTTTCAGTTTCTTTCTCAAAATTCTCCAGACAGTGGGCTGTGAAATCCGCACTTCACGACTCACCCTCCGCGTTGATATTCCCGGGCTTCGTTGAATGGTGGGGCAAACACTATTGATGATGACTTCCGATACACACGGTCGTCCAGGACTTTTAAGTTTGCACAAACAGCCCGTAGTTTAAAATATTTTATGCCAATCATAGATACATTTTCTGGTTGGAGGTTATTTTCCGAATCGTGATCAAAAATGCCGTTGCACAACAGTTACAGATTCAGTTTTGCTCAATTCAAGTACACAAAATGCCTTCTCCACTGCAGACGCTGCCATTTTGACTGACTAGTCACGTGACATGCGCGCTATCGCCTACATCACTTCCCTCAGTAGCGAGACAAACTTTATGAGTACATCTACCTAACGGTTCGCAGTTGTGGTCCGTGTCTTCAACTTTAACTGTTTTACAGCATCTGGAAACTGTATACTTCTTTATGAATCACCCTGTATTAATGCCAGCTGTACTTTTCACATTCACTAAGTCTTACTGACATCAGCACTGATTCGGGTGTCCCGCACATGCCTGAAAGAGCTTAGGAAGACTGCCATGGGAGAGAACTGGATTGGCCTTTAAGGGATTAGTGGGGGATGCTGACTCGGAGGACACGAGGCAAGGGAAAGGCTGGTTGACGTGGATGGTACGGGGAGATTTATTTCAATCAGGTCACTGGTCCAGAATAAAGTTGTTGATTTCTCTCTGTGGGTATTTACAAGTTGATAATTGTAGTTGTTTCCAAAACTTACTAAATTAATGACAGGTGATAATACAGTGGAGTCATAACAGCTGAACCAAACTAGGGGACTTGAAATTA
Source organism: Macrothele yani (assembly GCA_039090855.1). Classification (NCBI taxonomy): domain Eukaryota; kingdom Metazoa; phylum Arthropoda; class Arachnida; order Araneae; family Macrothelidae; genus Macrothele; species Macrothele yani. The sequence continues at coordinate 80,494,140 of CM077018.1, forward strand.
TACAGGTCTCTTACAAGTATCTTTGAAGCACTCAGTAACACAAATTGATACAGGGTATACAGGGTGATTTCATTCATGTTAAAAAATATTGAATAGGAACTGCCTCCCTCATAAAATTATTTGGTGTACTAGACTTGCCCAACTGGATCTGCACCCCTGATCTCTCTCTACTCAGACTACAGAGATTAAAATATGTGATTTCTCACTATGCTACACATTTTATTCTTGCAAAGAGAAAAGTGTTTCGTGAAATTTTTAGAGTGAAATTCTGCCCTACTGTTGACCATTACTCCAAGCAGCCTGCTTCCTTTGTTCAAAGGGAAACACAGCACTAGGGGAGGGAGAGGAAGGCTTCATGCAAATAAGCACTACGTTCTTTTTTTATTTTATTTTTTTGATTGAGGGTTTAACGACCACCGTGAGCAACTCAATGGGCTATAAGCAGTCACCCGTCCCTAATTAAGAACCACTGATTCTAGGGAAGAAAGAAAACCAGAGCCGTAAGACAAACACAAAATCCAAGCCTCACCGGGATCAGAACCCAGACCCATCGCGGACAAATGATCAGAAGCCATCTCTTAGACCACTGCGCCACCGGGGAAGCCTATGTTTCATTTCCTTGGGAGAAGGGAAAGGGAAAAAAAATGTGCTGACAGATATGACAAAACGAAACAGCCTGTGGCCAAAGGGGAAGGCAGGATAAATTGGTCCAGCAGCACACCCAGAAATTCGGAATGGGGGGTGTGGGTGGGTACGGCACTGCAAGTAAAAATGCTTTTGAACGTGTACTTACGCGACGTGACCGTTATAAAAAATGTTTTGATCTGTGAAAGAATTTCATACATTACATTCATGAATTATCCAGCAGCAAATGGTGTTTTCATTGTCGTTTTTACTTTTAATAAAAAAACATTTCAGAAAAGGAGTTAACCACAAATGTAATTATTTTATCTATTGCTATATTATAGCTTCAGAGAATGAATTTTAGAACAAATTCTATAATGCATGGGTTTCAGCAATTATAAAAATTGAAATTCACCAATTAGGAAAATAGGAGAACAGTTAGAGGGTTAGGAATCTCTCATGTCGGACACTGATGGTATCGGAAACATATCACAAAACACTTGGCCTCATGGGAGGGGCTCCGGACCCTGCCCCCCCCCCTTGTTGGGTGCACCCCTGAATTGGTCCTTGTTCTTGACTACAAAGTGAAAGAAAGTTATAGAAGCTCCAGAAGTTTTGTTTTTTTTACAGGATGTCCACCATTTAAAATTTCAAAAGAGACAAGTTTTCAAAGGCACTCCGATGCTTTGCTTACAGGCTCCAACTGGTCCTGCTCATATCATAGAAAGATATATAAATAGACAGTGAATATTTTGAAGACATGTTGGCCGAGTGGTCAATGTTCGTGACTGCCATGGAGAAACTTCAGGTTCGAACGCTGGAACCACTAAATATCCACCGTGTGTCGGATGGGCTGTTAAGCTGTCAGACTCTCAGACCCCGGGTACTGCCCCCTCCCCCTAATAAATAAGGGAGTCTTCCTCCTGCTTTCTAACTCACTTCTGTGTCACTTTCCTATCAGGCACTCTAGTCCAAATCTCCTAACTTCCTACTTCTAAGGGTTGTTTAAGACCTGGGGTTGGACACTCCCTAATCCTCTACATATGATCTGATCTGAAGACATGTTGAATGAAAATCCAGGCACAAGGGGACTAGTAATTATTGATGTTAGCGATCATAATCAGGGGGATGGGAGGAGTATAGATGATCAAAAAATAAACACTATTTTGTTCCTGAAATGCGGTAAAGTTGAAGGTTAAACGAAATCAATCCAAAAATGATTAAGCTAATAGGAATAATAGGTATTTTTTGGCTACACAAACATTAAAATGGCATGCAAAATGGGTTTGGTCTCTGAAGACTGGTAGAAGTCTCAGACAGTGCCAATTTATGTTAAAAGGAACAGGGAGGATTGCAATAATTACCATGGCACCTTCTTAGTTAGGGTTCCTTTTAAGGTTTTATAAGAAGCTGAAGAAAGTGGTAGGAAATCAACTCAGTTACAAAGTGTCAGGGATCTATACACCCCCCAACAGCACCCTCTAAATTTCCTTATCACCAATAGAAATGCACAAACGCTCACAGTGGCATAAGCCAGAAACTTCTTAAGGGCAGAAAGGTCCATGGATTTGGTTTGTTGGTGAAAGTCTTATATATTATTAGAAAATGTCTCAATCATTGAACTGGGAAAACAAAGGGATAAAGATTAATGGAGATTATCTAACACACCTTCGTTTTGCTGATGACAGTCATTTTTGCAACTACCCCATCAGAGCTGCAGAGTATGATCCAGGAACTTGCTGACAAGAGTAAAGAAGTGGGATTAAAAATGAACTTTCAGAAGACAAAAGTGATGTTCAATGCTTTTACAAGAAATGAAGATTTATCGATTGATGGAGAAAAGCTGGAGATAAGAGACACGTACGTTTATCTTGGACAGCAGATATCAAGTGAGGGTTCACATTGATGAAGGAATTAATCGGCGTACAAAACTTGCCTGGAGAGCTTTTGGAAGAAACAGCATAATTTTCAAGAGCAATATGCCATTATGTCTTAAAAGAAAAGTGTTTGATCAATGCATCCTTCCAGTGCTTACGTATGGTGCAGAGACATGGACCTTAACTAAAAGAGACATACAAAGGCTGCAGACAACTCAAAGAAGCATGGAGAAGTGCATGCTTGGTGCAACCAGGAGAAATAAGAATAGGAACTCGTGGATCCGAAAAATGAGAAGAGTGGAAGACTTCATGATCAGAGTTAAATCCCTGAAATGGCAATGGGCTGGACATACTGCCAGAAGGACAGAACAACGATGGACAGCTGAAATTTTAGATTGGATTCCAAGGGACAGGAAAAGGCCCAGAAGAAGACCACGTAGAAGATGGGTGGATGAAATTCGAAACTATGCAGGAGTGACATGGAGGAGACTGGCACAAGACAGATCGTTGTGGAGGAAACTTGGGGAGACCTTCGTCCAGCTGTGGATTGATAATGGTTGACGATGATGATGATATATACTATTAAGAAGAGACAGAAGCAAAAACAATTTTTTTAACCAATATTCCAAAAACAACATAGTAAAACTCATATACTGTCAGGTATGAGTAAAAGAGGATAAAATAAAAGCAAACTGGATGTAGAAAGTGTCAAGAATGCCGAGCCTTGGCTTTATCAAGGACCTGCAAAACTCTGCATTTTCTCACTTCCACAAAGACCTAGTTGGAAATGGGTTTCTGCAAAGCCATAGATGCAAGTAATAAGCCCACCAAAAAATGTTATTTAAAATATCATAACCTCCTCAGAGTTGCATGACGAAATACAAATATTTTTGCATGCATCTATAGCTTTCCTGGCCCAACCCAGGCTCGTCATCTGTTACTAAAAAACAAAAACACGATTACAAAAAAAAACCCAAGTTGAGAGAGTGACTGAATGAATCAAAAGGATTATTCAGCAATTTAACACAATGCCAAGTTACCTAGCCACCTAAGAGAGAATTTAAACAAGAATAGCATTACTAAAGTATTACAGATTCTTATGCATTGCAGTGAAAAACTGCTTATTCAAAAATGCCAAATAATTAAAATAATAATTTTTTTAAAAAGAACAGATTCTTTAAAAAATTGGAATACTGCACCCTTACTCCTCAACAACTGACTTCACAAGTACAAAAATAAAAATGATAACAAAAAAAATGCTTTGTGAAGATTATATGACTTTAACAATTAGTGGCAAATATATGCAAAAGTATTCCAGGAGTGCTTTTTAAGTGCCTAATAATGTAGTAATTATGCTCTTACCGACATTGAAACTTATCTTTGACTACAAGAACAATAAAACGGCCAGCAAATTCGCCTAAGTGCCAAAAAAAAAAAAAAAAAAAAAAAAAAAAACTCGCTAAAATCCCAAGTAAAGTGAAAGAGAAAAAACAAAGTTAATAGATTTGCTAGCACTAATTGCCTGATGCGAAAAATAGAAAAAAACAGCCTAAAAAGTTCATAAATTGAACTCGGTACTCCCAAAATTATAAGAACAAAGAAGAGAGCTTGCCTCTTATGCTACTTTCCTTCTGCCTCTGCCAAAAAAAAAAAAACATGGCCTTATTTTCTCCCCTAACTTTCTCCCTGGCCATTCCCCTGATGCTGGGGGGCAGTGTGGGAGGGTTTGAAGGCTTCTACATACTGAAAAGGATCCTACCCACGGAGTTTTAATCAAGAGAAATATGTAACTAAGAATGCATTCCTGTCTGTTCAGATAGAGAAGATTTAACTCTCCAAAATACATGAAAAATATCATCAAATACACATGCAGTGTATTTAATAACATTTCTATGTATTACTTCTACAAACAATACAAAATCCTATTTATTTTAACACTAGTTTTGCTATTTTTAGTTTAGTTATTCAAGTGAGTGAATACCTAGTTTTCTTTTTATTTATTTTTATTTTATAATCAAATTTAAAAAATTTGTGTGATTTTATCTGTATTATTTTATTTTTAATAGGACTGTCATGTCCATAGCACTAAGGTTCCTTTTTGTAGTTAATATGCATCCTCTAGACAAACTTCCAAAAAAGGCTTTCACTGGCCAGAATCATTTTATTAACTGTGTAGAAATTAAAACAGATCCGATGATTCTGGCCAATGAAAGCCTTTTTTCGAAGTTGGTCTAGAGGATGCATATTAACTACAAAAAGGAACCTTAGTGCTATGGACATGACAGTCCTATTAAAAATAAAAAATAAAATAATACAGATAAAATCCCACAAATTTTTTTTAAATTTGATTATAAAATAAAAATAAAGAAAAAGAAAACTAGGTATTCACTCACATGAATAACTAAACTAAAAATAGCAAAACTAATGTTAAAATAAATTGGATTTTGACTTGTTTATAGAAGTACACTAAGGTAATTAAATACATATAAATGTTATTAAATACACTGCATGTGTATTTGATGATATTTTTCATGTATTCTGGAGAATTAAATCTTCTTTATCTGAACAGGAATGCATTCTTAGTTACATATTTCTCTTGATTAAAACTCCACGGGTAGGATCCTTTTCAGTGTGTAGAAGCCTTCAAACCCTCCCACACTGCCCCCAGCATCAGGGGGTGGCCAGGGAGAAAGTTAGGGGAGAAAATACGGCCATGTATTTTTGGCAGAAGCAGAAGGAAAGTAGCATAAGAGGTAAGCTCTCTTCTTTGTTTTTATAGTTTTGGGAGTACCGAGTTCAATTTTTGAACTTTTTAGGCTGTTTTTCTATTTTTCGCATCAGGCAATTAGTGCTAGCAAGTCTATTAACTTTGTTTTTTCTCTTTCACTTTACTTGGGATTTTAGCAAGGTTTTTTTTTTTTTTTTTTTTGTACTTAGGCGAATTTGCTGGCAGTTTTATTGTTCTTGTAGTCAAGGATAAGTTTCAATGTCGGTAAGAGCATAATTACTACATTATTAGGCACTTAAAAAGCACTCCTGGAATACTTTGTATATATTGCAACAAATTGTTAAAGTCATATAATCTTCACAAAACATTTTTTATTTTGTTATTATTTTTATTTTTGTACTTGTGAAGTCAGTTGTTGAGGAGTAGGGGTGCAGTATTCAATTTTTAAAGAATCTGTTCTTTTTAAAAAAAATTATTTTAATTATTTGGCATTTTTGAATAAGCAGTTTTTCACTGCAATGCATAAGAATCTGTAATACTTTAGTAATGCTATTCTTGTTTAAATTCTCTCTTAGGTGGCTAGGTAACTTGGCATTGTGTTAAATTGCTGAATAATCCTTTTGATTCATTCAGTCACTCTCTCAACTTGAGTTTTTGTAATCGTGTTTTTGTTTTTTAGTAACAGATGACGAGCCTGGGTTGGGCCAGGAAAGCTATAGATGCATGCAAAAATCTTTTTATCTAGTATTTCGTCATGCAACTCTGAGGAGGTTATGATATTTTAAATAACATTTTTTGGTGGGCTTATTACTTGCATCTATGGCTTTGCAGAAATCCATTTCCAACTAGGTCTTTGTGGAAGTGAGAAAATGCAGAGTTTTGCAGGTCCTTGATAAAGCCAAGGCTCGGCATTCTCGACACTTTCTACATCAAGTTTGCTTTTATTTTATCCTCTTTTTACTCATACCTGACAGTATACGAGTTTTACTATGTTGTTTTTGGAATATTGGTTAAAAAATTGTTTTTGCTTCTGTCTCTTCTTAACAGTATGTGAATTCTGAATTTTCGTGACTGCTGCGTTGCGCGTCTTGACCTTCAGGTTATTTTGCAAATTTCGTATTAACTTCTTAGGTAATATCTTTTGTTTTTGTCTCTGTTCTTTATGTGTGTGTGTGTGTGTGTGTGTGTGTGTGTGTGTGTGTGTGTGTGTGTGTGTGTGTATCGCTTTAAATTTGTACTCAATCTCTCTCAAGAGAAGAGGTCCGAACCCAAGGACACCCCCCCCTTGGATATGTCTCCGCACGCACATATACACTATATTGACAAAAGTCACCGGACACCTAGAAGAAAAACACAACATAACATTTATTGACATACACTAGTACGGTGTTGGTCCACCTTTGGCCTTAATGCATGCACTGACCCTTCGAGACCTGCTTTTGACAAGGTTTTGGAACACAGCGATAGGTATGCGCTTCCATTCAGTACATAATGCTGCCACTAACTGTTGCTTAGTAGTTGGCCTTGGTTCTGAACTTCTAACACGGCGCTCTAATTCATCCCATAGGTGCTCTATGGGATTAAGATCAGGGCTCTGTGCTGGCCAGTCCACACACGATACGGAATTATCGTCAAACCACGCCATAACAGTCCTTGCTTTATGGCTCTGTGCATTGTCCTGCTGGTACCAACAAGGTTCAGTTCCATAGTATTGCCACAGAGTTGGTAGGGCACATTTGTCCAGAATATCGAGATAGATGTGCTGGTCAACAGGTTTGTCAATGATAACCAATGGGCCGGGACCATACCACGAAAAACACCTCCACACGAGTACACTGCCAGCTCCAAACTTGACCGGAGGAACAGTACACTGTGGTAAATAGCGTTCCCTAGGCTGCCGCCATACCCACACACAGCAGTCAGATTGATGGATCGTGTATCTGGATTCATCAGTCCATAGGATCCGTTTCCATTGATCTACGGTCCATGATAAATGTTCTTTATGCCATGCTAAACTACGAGTAACATTCCGAGTGGAAATGAAAGGCTTATGAGCAGCTGCACGGCCATGGTAACCCATAAAATGAAGTTCTCTGTGAATGGCACATGTACATACCAAGGTTCCATCATTTTTACTCACCTGTACACTGAGATCTTGTGCAGTACTCCGTCGATCGCTCTCACGATCCATGGTCCTCTATTTAGTAGAGAGGACGGGGATCGTGAGAGCGGCACACACAGATGCAACGACGTCCTTCTCCAATATCCAGAGAAATGTGGCGGTGTCGGTCAGAACCATTTCCAGACACCTGGCAAAGGCGAATCTGCACTCTTGACGGCCCTTATGTTTTCTGCCCTTAACACCTGACCATCGTCAGCATCGATTGCAGTGGTGTCATCAGCGAGCAACGTGGAATGCTACAAACTGGCGATGTATAGTGTTCAGTGACAAATCCCGCTTCTGTATTGGAACGAACGACCACCGCGTCAGAGTGTGGAGGACTGCAGATGAGCGCTACAGTATCAACCTCCCAGTACAACGGCACACGACCCAAACTGCAGGCATGATGGTCTGGGGAGCCATCACATATGACAGCTGGGCTTCCCTCACAGTGATCCGAGGTACGTTGACAGCCCAGCACTATGTACAGGAGATCCTGTGATCCCATGTGCTGCATTTCCTGGCGGGGCAGCCCGGAGCCATTTTCCAACAAGATAACACCCGCCCGCACACGGCTTGGGTTTCCCAGGACTGTCTACATCATGCTTTGGTGCTTCAGTGGCCTACCAAATCACCTGATTTCTCACCCATCGAGCACGTGTGGCACCAGATGGGACGCCAGCTTTCTCCATGTCCCAGTATTCATGATTTAGAGCATCAGTTGCAAGAAGAGTGGCCCAATATGTCCCAGGATAACATACGGCGTCTTTGACTCCATGCGGGACCGTATCCCCACATGTATCCGAGCACTGGGCAGTCCGATGTGGTACTAACATTGACTGGAATGTGTACTGTATGTCTATGGGAAATAGTCTTGCTGCTGTGATAAGTAATCACTTCAGTCCTTCGAATGTACCATCTCACTACTAAAATCTCATTTCAATCCAACACCTCCTTCTCGGTGCGTGGATTTTTATGACAATGAGTATATGGCGGCGACTAAGTAATTGATTGGTTAACTGAAATTTGCTATTTGTGCTGGGAGTCAGGAGTGGTTCCTCAGGATTGGAGGGATGATATATCTATGTTCCCTTGTATAAGGGTAAAGGTGATCAGACTGAATGCAAGAACTATCGTGATATTAGCTTGCTGAGTGTGCCAGGGAAAGTGTTTGGAAAGGTCATTACTGATAACGTACAAAGTCTTATATCAGAAAGTTTGGGATGTTCAGAGTGGTTTTATGCCAGGTAAGGGCTGCACTAATCAAAGTTCTGCATTATGCATGACGATTGAAAAGTATCTGTCCGTTGGTAAGGAAGTGTTCAATGCCTTCATAGTCAGAGAAAGCTCATGACACAGTAAATGGGATACTTCTGTGGAAGGTACTGAATAAATATGGTATTACTGAGAATCTACTTAATAGTGTGAAAGCCATGTATGCTGGCAGTAGAGCTTGTGTATGAGTGAGTGGTATTGTATTGAAATGGTTTTCTGTTGGTGCAGGAGTCAGATAAGGTTGCATAATGTCACCCTGGCTGTTTAATATATTTATGGATGCATGCATGTACGATGCTAAAATAGAAAACATTAGTTTATGTCTTGGTAATATCCATGTGTGCAGATTGCTGATGACACAGTCCTGTTGGCAGAGAGCAAAAGTGAGTTGCACAGTATGTTGTCCCAGATGTACAAAGTTTGTATGAAATTCAAACTGGGTAAAAATAAGGGAAAACCTAAAGTTATGGTTTTTGAGTGAGGAACTGTTGGTCCTGAATGCAAGATAAGTCTATATGGCACAGTGATTGACCAGATGAATGAGTGTGTACTTAGGGAGCATGTTTAACAGAGAGAACAAATTAGTTTGTGAAATTAGTAGGCAAGTGCATTCTTCATTGAAAGTCATATCTAGCTGCTTTAGGAGGATTTCACAGGAATGATGGGTTCTCAAGATAGTGCTGAATGGCTGTGTATGAAAGTAATTGTTTCTACTGTGATGTATGGCAGTGAAACTTGGGAAATGCAGAAGAAACATAGGAGTCGTTTGTGTGCTGGAGAGATGCGTTACTTAGGGGGGTTTGTGGTAAGACACATGCTGATCATGTGAGGAACGAAGAGGTGTTGCAAATGTGTAATGTGCGAGGCAAAATGTTGTTAGTAAGGTGGAGACTAATATTCTTAGGTGGTTTGGCCATGTTGAAAGAATGAGTGATGAGATGCTGACTAAGATCATTTTTTCAGCCCAAGTGGCAGGAAAGAAAGGTAGAGGAAGGCAAAGGAAATCATGGGAGGACCAGATTCAGGAGTGTCTTCATGAGAAAGAGATTATGAGTATGAAGCACAGAAGGTCTTGTGTATGTCGTGTGATGAACGTCAGTGAAGCTCAAACTGTGTGCCAAGATTGCTGTAAATGGAGACATTTGATACAGCAACAGTAAGTAAATACTCAGTTAAACATTTATCTGGCAGGCTTTCTTTCTTTGTGGAGCTAACCGCTGAATCTCAGAGAACAGCTTAGTGTGATTGATTGAATGATGGATATTTAATCCATGTTTATTTATTTTTCAACCACCTTAACAACCTTTGCATTTATTCCACTATCTCATACACCAATTTTACACTCATTCTGTAGAGATATCTTTTTCATCTATCATTTATTATTGCCATGTCGTTTCCATGGTGGACCAGCATATCCCACACTCGTGTCCTAGAAAATATATCAGTGCAAAAGATCAGTCCTCAGCCAATGGTTTCAGTTGTCCTTCCACCGAAGAATTCTGGAATAAAAGGCAGTGAGCTTGAGTCCTTTGGCCTATGTACCTCAACAGCACAAGTACTGAAGCTTACTATTATATCAGGAGCATAGATATCCCAATTGCTGTCTTGTGAGTCACTTCACCCAGCAGTGTTCCTTGGAGGTAAATCCTCCTCCAACTATCGATATATGGTAGTAAAACTTAGGTACTACAGAAGAGGAACAGAAGTCAGATCTGTGCTGGAGAAACATTACTTACGAGAAAGTATGTGGCAAGACTTATTCTGATCATATGCATGATGAAGACATGCAATGTGAAGTAGAATTTTGTTAGTAGGGCAGAGACAAACCTTCTGAGGTGGTTTGCCTGTGTTGAAAGAATGAGGTGCTAAGGGAATGAACATATTCAACTCAAGTAATGGGAAAGGTGGAGGCAGGTCAAAAAGACCAAGGGAAGACTAAATTCAGGAATGCATGAAGAAGGTAGGTAGCATGAAATATAATGGATATTAGAAAAGTTTGAGTTTTGTCCCAAGATTGCTGTACATGGAGTTGTTTTATATATCAATAGTAAGTAAAATCTAACACCATTCATAACTTTCATTAGGCAAATGATCTTGATTTACGCTTTCCAACCGTAAGTTGAAGCGTATATATGCTCCAGCTTTGTCAGTCTGTCTCTGTCCGCATGATAACTCGCGTAAAAATGGTTCGATTTCAATTAAATTTTAGTATGTGGTAGGGAACAACCTGGAGACGAACCCTATTGAAAATGGACGAAATGGGGTCAAAGGTCTGGACATAGGGGAGAGATCAATTTTATTGCCCTTATGCATCATAACTTGCGTAGAAATGGTTCGATTTCGATGAAATTTTAGTATGTGGTAGGGGACCACCTAGGAACGAACCCTGTTGAAAATGGGTAAAATGAGGTCAAAGGTCAGAACAGATGAGTGAGATTTATTCTACAGCCATTATCCTCATAACTTGAGTAATGATTTCTGGTATGTTGGAAAGCGTATCATAATCAAGGCATTGCATGATTTTACTAACTTGTTTTACTTTGCACAGAAACCTCTGAACCTCAGAGAACAGCTTATAAATATTTATGTATGTGTAATAGTGGTAATGTAAATAATCTTCTAATAATAGCTCGTAATTGAACGGGAATATTTATTTTATGAAATGTAATGTCATGTAAATATCTTTTGTTGAATTTTAATGAATACGTAAATAATTAAGAATCTTTGCAGTTTTAGAATGTTTGAAAAGTAATCGTGGGGAAACTTCTTAAGGATATATTTTTTTAGTTCTATTTGGTAGAGCCAGTATGTCACCGGAAACGATTAGTTATCGGCTGACTTCCTGGTGAGGGACAACACACAGGATTTCGTGTGTAGATCCCTACAATAGAAGAAGGTTTTTTTTTTTTGGTTTTAAAATGACTCATTAGAAAGAACTTCCATCCTTCAGGGGGATGTCATTAGGAGTGGAAATGGAGACGCATTAAGGTGTTCAAACGGAGACTTTTTAATTTTTTTTATTTTGAGGTTTAACGACCACCGTGAGCAACTCAATGGGCTATAAGCAGTCGCCCGTCCCTAATTTAGGGTCACTGGTTCCAGGGAAGGGAGAGAGCCAGTGCCGTAAGACCAACACAAGATCCATGCCTCACCGGGATTCGAACCCGGACCCCTTACGGATGAATGATCAGAGGCCAACGCTTAGACCACTGCACCACCGGGGCCGCAAACGGAGGCTTGAGGCGCGTTTTTTTTTTTTTGAAGTAGTGTGAAAAACAATAGGGATGCTTTTTCTGAAGGAAGGATGATGACGCGTCTTAGGGCAGAATGCAACTGACTGTAGTAGTGAGAGGTTGGGAGATTTTCGGAGGAAGAAGTAGAATTTGAGAAGGGGTGTGTGGTCTCTGTGCCAGAGCAGAAAGAATGAATGTAGCGAGAGTTAGGACGTGAGAGATGGTCTAATCACACGGTGACCTGGAGTAATAATAAATTAAGCAAAATCACGAAAATAAAGAATTTTATCAAACATCAAATCGCTTCTGTTGAATGATCTACTACTACTCTATTGATGTTTACAGTGCTCACGGAACCTTGCAATTTTCTGATTATAACATATTTTGGTAATTAAGGAAAGAGTTAAAACAGCACTGTTACATATGTACAAAGGCTGTTCCATAAAAACAGAGAATATTTTTTTTTAAGTTGGCAACAGTGCAAAGGGGGAAAATAACCACGTAGAAGACTAACTGAATTAAGGAAGTATCTATGGCAACAGTTATTAGCCGTGGCAGATGATTCCGGTTTTGTTATTGCACAGTTGTTTAACGTACGTCTGCATTTCGCCATACAGCTATGGAGGAGAGTGATTCGAGTTAAGAAGTGAAATGCGCTGTGCTACAAAATTTTGCTATTGTTTTGGGTAAAACCCGCTCCAGAAACATTTTCTTTAATGAAAAAGCTTACAAAGGTAAATTTTTGTGCGAGTCAATGATTTTTGAATGGCACCAAGAATTAAAAAACGTGTGTTTGTTGGCAGAACTTGCTCCTCAGCCTGGTCGACGTGAAAGTGTTGTTGCGGAGCGTATTGTTAACACTCTTTGGGCAATCCTGCAAGAAGATCGACGAATGACGTGTGAAGACATAGCGGCGTCAATTAATATTTCAGAAACATCGGCATTCTATGTGACAAATTACTGCTGCATCATGTGTGTTCCAGATGCGTACATCATCTGACTATAGAACAACTGTTAGCCAGAGTTCAGGTGTGTCATGAGTGGAAACAAATGATTGCAAAGGATCCAAACTTTCTAAACACAGTAATAACTGCCGATGAAACATGGGTCCACTATTTTGACCCCCTCACGAAGCGCGCAACGAGTGTCTGAAAACGCACAGGCTCGTCTCCTCCAAAAAAAAGTCTGCCAAACCAAATCAGCTGGGAAGGTGGTGATGATAATTTTCTTTGATCATAAAGGTGTATTTTTTCCCGCATGATATGCCGTTCCTCCAGAAATTACTGTCAATGCTGAGTACTACATTTCAGTCTTGAAGCGTCTGCGACGACACATATCGATTAAGCAACTGGTGGGCAAGTGGACCCTATACCATGATAACGCCCGCCCACATGTGGTTGCTTGTGTTCAAGAGCTTCTTATGAAATGCAGTATTGAAATCGTGCCACAGCCTGCCTACAGTCCTGACCTAGCCCCGTGCGATTTCTGGTTGTTTCCAACAACGAAAGAGAAGTTCCGTGGTGCAACATTCAACACAGATGCTGGCGTTATTCAAGCTGTACAGGAGTCACTAAAGCAGTTTTCACAAAATGCCTTCACCACATGCTTTGAAAAGTGGACTGAACAATGGGGCTGTTGCATATCATCCGAGGGAAGGCACTTTGAGAAAGAATAACATATTTTGCTGTACCTATATTTCTTCATTTCGTGTGATTTTGCTCTGTTTTTATGGAACGGTCGTTGTATTAATATAAATTTGTGTTACCATTATTTAGAAAAAAAAAACATTTTCTTAAAAGCATATGCTCCTCTTCTTCTGATTTGTAGACTTTCCTCCAATTTGTGTTTTACGAAGTGCTCTTTATGTGAGAGAATATACACACACCAGACATTCAATTAACTCGGACTTTAAAAAACTTATCTCACATCAAGAGCACTTTGTAACACTGAAATTGGAAGAAAGTCTGCAAATCAAAAGAAGAGATGCCACAATTAATGAACAGAAAGGCTCGGCATTAACCACGTGAGTGGCAGAACCTACTCTCTCGAGTCGGACATAATTGACAGGTGCAACCCGAACATTGAACATAAAAAGCAGAATTAAAATCGTCCTAGCAATCCCCATATTGCTAAATTAAATATACTTTTAAGATATATCATCACTAGGATTTTTCCATGACTTCATTAACACGCTGAAAAAAAAAAAAGTTTTTATGGTACAGATGCAATAAATCGCAAAGTTTTAGATTTGTCTGCAAATTTAATACCATTGCTTATTTAAAGCAACTATAAACTTATACTTAGCACTTCAAAATTTCCGTTATGTCATTATAAAGATGTATTATACAAATAAGTTCATCTACTGTGATTCAGTTGATAAAAAAAAAAAAAACTGTCAGTGCCAATGATATTTTTTTCATTATACTTGTACATGTGAAAAAAGAATCAGAACCTTCAGGAAAACTGCTCAGCTTTTCCAGGAGACAGCAATTGCCAGATCTAAGCAAATTCTGTACAAATCTATTGCACCTTATTCTGATATATTAAAATGACAAAATAGTGAATAATTACTAGGTAGCCTAATATGGTTGCCCTAACAAAATTAAACACAAATAATTCATCCATTGTATAGCAAGAGACTAAACGCTCACTTCGGACCGATAATGATGGTTCCTGTTAATCCATGGAAGATCAGAAATATGTTGCAAATGTCGGAGACAACAGAAAAGCTCCTCAGCTCATTCATAAGCAGTTTACGACATGAACCATTTGAAGGTGTTCAAATTTTTCTAACCACATACAAATACAGTGAAAGCCTGTTATAACGCAGGTATACGGGAACAAGGCAATAACAACGTTATAGTGATACTCACGGTATATCTGAATCTTAATGCCTTGAGCCCTGAGCCACAGGCGCTTGTATTGAAGGACATGATCAGACCAGCGTTATATTCTATTCTGCGGTATAACTCTGACTGCATTATATCCTGCTTCCACTGTATATTGCACAAAATTTATATGCTACAGCATCGTTAAGTAAAAACAAAAAAAAAATTGCCCAATACTATTTCTATAAATTTATAATATTTACACAAATTTGTGCCTCACATAGCCTCATAGAAAAAAAAAATGTTATGGGATGTGATGTATGTACAAGCCAGTGGTGTCCACGAATGAAAAACATGCACTTCACAGGTCAGTTAGGTTTAAGGAAATGCTTCTGTTTGTATATGTTGAAGTACCTTGTATCAAACTTATGCATTCCTACTTTTTACTGAGCATACAGCTTTGTTCATTCTTCGTAAAGCTTAGCAATCTGCAATCAATTTTGAAATATACATATTAGTTTAGCTGGTAGAAAATGCAGCAGAGCATTCATACCAGATATACAACGGGCATAGTTGTTTGTGAACCAAGTTCTCCAATTTCCTCCCTTCATAATTCCATAACTTAGGACTGTTTGACGCAGGGTTAGAACATTCTCAGTTAACAGATGCTGCAGCAAATGCAGAACAGTGACACCAAGTTGTATTTGTGTGTCTCTGATGCAAAGCTTTAATTCATGATAAATTATTAGCTATGTTCTGTATGTGTGATCTGATACAGTGAAACCTTAATTTTAACAACAATGAAGATATTGCAACAAAATTTGTAGTGAACTTGCCTCATTTCATGTGAAATGTGATGACATCACAACATGTGCTGGAAGTGGCCACCATTTGCATCCAGACAGCATTGAGCCCGGTATACCATATTGTGGAAAGTCCTTGCCAGTACGTTCACAGTCACTGCCTTAATTTCTTTGGTGATGTTTGCTTTCAAGGCATCTATGGTTCGTGGTTTCTTTTGGTAAACTCTCCCTTTTAGATATCCCTATAAAAAGCAATCAGGAGGCATCAGATCGGGCGAGTGCGGTGGCCATAGACCCTTCGCAACGACGTGGTCGCCGAAAAAGGACTGAATTTCGGCCATACTGGTGTGTGATGTCGCTTCATCATGCTGGTAATATCCAATGAAGAGTTCTTCATCGTCCAATTGATTTACAAAGGCGTTGAAGATTTCTATATATGAAGCTATTGTGATGGTTGTATCGAAGAAGATGGGACCAATTATGCGGCGCCAGGCCATTCCACATCAAACACCAATTTTCTGTGAATGAAGGGTTCTTCATGCATCACATTGGGATTTTCACTGGCCCAAATACGGGAATTTTGAGAATTGACATATCCCGACAGGTGAAACCACGCCTCGTCCAAGAACCACATATAGTCTAGAATGCCCGGATTTTCCTGACGAAATGTCCGAAACCATCGACAGTATGTCACTTGTTTTACGTAGTTAGGCTCTTTCATTTCGTGGACCACGGAGATACGGTACGCATGAAGCTTCACTTTTTCGCAGCATGTTGACAAGTGCTTTTGGACAACCCTGTTTCCTGTGACAGTCGGCGAAGGGACTTCCTGGGAGACGCAAATAGTAGACCCTTTAAATTCTGGACCATTTCCTCGGACATTTGTGGATGACCTCCTGCATGGTCATCTAATGAAGTCCCCTTGGTTTCCAATTTCTTCGATAATGCCCAAATGGTGGACTTGCTCGGCAGATGTCTGCCTGTTAATCTCTCCAGGAATTGCTGCTGACGAGACTATCAATTCTGTTTTCCAATAAGTGCAAACAATAAACACTCGCTCCTTCAGAGTATACAGATACATTTTCACAGGTACGCAAACAGCCACGAGCACGAGCACTCACTATCAGCAACCGTATTGTGTAGACATGCTCAGCAAAATGGCATGACAAAGCAGCAGAGACGCGTCCAGCTGGCTGGCAGACTGCTCCTCAGTGGTGCCACACTTAGCAATGTATCTGTCACTAAGGAGCACTCCAGCTGGCTGGCAGACAGCACCTGGATTAATGCTGTTTGGACTCAAATGGTGGCCACTTCCAGCACATGTTGTGATGTCATCACATTTCGCACAAAATGAGGTAAGTCCACTTCAAATTCCGTTGCAATATCTTTATTGGTGTGTTAATACTGTATTTACCGGCATATAAGTCAATGTGGACTTTTAAATCAAAAATGTTGGATTTCAGCTATACTTGAAGTATAAGTCGACCTCCCAGTTTCACCAAACATATCCCTTCATTAAAATCATGTGCGCACCGCCGCGAACAAAATCCTCCTTGGAAAAGAGAGGGAAATGCATAGAAAGGTGTACAGGCACACCAAACGTGTTTCGAAGCTGGTAGGCGATCGGCCACCTCTCTGAGAAACTTGTTCGCAATTGGAGAACAGCTGAATAGATTTAGCAAAGCATGCCAAAGAAAAAGTGTGCATTAAGAATGGGAAAAACTTACTGGCCTGAGCTGGAAGATACCATATTTGAGTGGGTGATGCAACAGAGGCAAAACGGATATATTGTGACCAGGAATTCCATACGGATTCAAGCTTTGAAATAGGCACAATCAAATGCTGAAAAAGGCCAAGGACTTTAAGGCAACAAACAGCTGGTGTTGCCGGTTTATGCAACGCAAATCCCCAAGTTTGTGTGTTAAAACTAAAATTGCATAAAGGTTTCCCAACGAACTGGAAGCAAAAATAACAAATTTTCTTAAATTCGTTATTGAACTAAGGTAAAAAACAATTATGCTTTGTGCAATATTGGCAATATGGACGAAACTCCCGTCAATTTCAATATGCCATGTAACAGAACTGTAGCTGTGCAAAGAGAGAAAACAGTCATGGTAAAAACGACAGGCAACGAAAAATGAAAGTTCACTATTGTTTTGGCCTGTATGGCCGACAGAATGAAATTAAAGCCCATGGCGATCTTCAAAAGGAAAACCACGCTGAAAGTGAAGTTTCCCTCAGGAATTTTCATGCACGTTCATGAAAATGGTTGGATGGATGGATGAAAATGGAATCATTTTATGGCTTAACAATATTTGGTGCAAACGAGCAAAGCCTGTGGGTGAAAAAAATGCCTGTAGTTTTTTGGTTTGGGATATGTTTGAGTCTCATACCACAGACGCAACCAAGGGGCATTTAAGAAGTATGGACACAGATATTGCTGTTATTCCAGGTGGCTTAACTTCTGTTCTGCAACCGCTAGATGTTAGCTTGAATAAACCTTTCAAAGATGCTCTTAGAAACAAGTGGACTGAGCAGATGATTAATGGCGAAAAAAATGTCAAATGGCATGGAAAAGGGGGAATATCCGTGCCGTACCATTGGAAACATTGTGCAGCTTCATTATTGAAGCTTGGGATGCGGTAAAGACCGAGTCCATAATTAAGTTCTTTAAAAAGTGTGAAATATCAAACAATATGAATGGAACGGAAGATGGCGATCCGTGGCAATCCGATAGTGACACTGACTTGAACAGTGATAATGAGTGGGACTCTTACAATATCGGTGAATCAGATACTGAGTCACGCGATCTGTTGAAAAATTTTTTTGAAAATGATAGCAATGAGGAATATTCTGGATTTTAAATTTGTTTTACTAATTTGTATATGAACTTTTTGTATTAAATGTTATATAAAAATGAGTGTTAATATGAAAAATCAATGTACCAAAATTTTCAGGTGGTATTTTATCCTCGCCATATAAGTTGACCTCGTTTTTTTTAACACATTTCACGTTTTATGACCTCGACTTATACACCAGTAAATACAATATTATTAAAGAAATGCCGGGTTCGGTAGCGAGTGGGACACTCTGTAGATCTAATGGACACACTATCCACTGGATTTTAAGTAGTTCCTTCAGTGCTTCATCAAGAGGACAAGATACGGACAAAGAATATTTATTGCTAAAGGCATAATATGGTAGGAATTACGGCTGGCACAGTGGCACTCTTATGTGAAAAGAAAGGAGTTAAAAGTTTAGTTCTACATGATGCAGGCTGCAGTTTCCATGTACGTCTCAATCCCCCACAGGGGCTTGCAGGGGGTGATTAATGGGGCCTGGAATTTTGCCCGTTCTGGGCATGTCTCTTGGTTTGGTCTCTTTTTCTGCTTTACAGCGCATGGGCAGCTAACTATGATATACAGTTAGGCTTTACTATTGGGTTGTCAGAAAAGTAATGACATATTTTAGCCATGTTTTGCAAATGTCATTTATTGATAGAAAGAACAAAGATCAATCAATGATATAATGACCGTTTTGTTCGATAACCTTTTGCCCATCTTTCAGTGAGCTGCAGAATGCCTCGTTCATAGAAGCACCTGTCTTTCGTGGCGAAAAACTCTACAAGGTGCTAATTTACAGCCTCATTTGAATTGAACGTTATACCATGCAAGGACTGTTGAAGAGAGCGAAACAAGTGGAAGTCTGATGGCGCAAGGTCAGGCGAGTATGCTTGGTGTGGCAACACAACCCACCCAAGCTCCAATAATTTTTGGTGGGTGATCAAACTTGTGTGTGGTCTCGTGTTGTCGTGATGGAACACAACACTTTTATGATGAACGAGCTCTGGACGTTTCTGGACGATGGATTCATTCAAACTGTCCAATTGCAGGCAGTACACATTCGAACTGATTGTTTGGTTCCATGGTACGAGCTCGAAAAACACTACACTTTTAAAATCCCACCACACTGAGATCAGGACCTTCTGCTGATGAATGTCAGCTTTGGATGCCGTTTAAGGCAAAGCAGCACGTCGGGACCGACACCGTTTGCGCAGCACATTGTTGTACACAATCCACTTTTCGTCACCAGTTATCAGTCGCTTCAAAAAAGGATAGTTTTCCTCACGTTTAATGAGCATGTTTATACACGCCGTCAATTGAGCTTCTTTGAGTTCATGAGGAAACCACACATTCTGCTTGCTTACGTATCCCAGCTTCTTCAGGTGGTCGTGAACACTTGAATGATGGATGTGCAATGTGTCTGCAATCTCTCGTGTTGTGTAACATGGGTTTGACTCAATCAATGCCTTGATTTGGTCGTAGTCAACCTCGGTTGGCCTCCCGGACCGAGAAGCATTGTTGAGGTCAAAATCACCACCACAGAATTTTGCGAACCACTGCTGGCACAGACGTTCTTGTAGAGCGTTATCACCGTACACTATACACAACTTTTCACAAGCTTGACGCGCGTTCTTCCCTTTACAGAAGTAAAACAGTAAAATATGGCGAAAATGCACAGTTTGGTCTTCCATCTTCAACTTGATGTCAAACCTCCACAAATCAACCAAATCGCTCACTATTCCTTTTAGACTGCAGCTAGAACTGGCACCTGTCGAATGCCATAGCGATAACAGAGCTGTGCATGCCTCTAGTACTTTCAAAATCGCCCAACCGCCATCGGGTGCCAAAATATGTCACGACTTTTCCGACAATCCAATATCTAACATTTTTCTTTTCTATAGCATACCCTAACACTAATCTCCTAGCTTGCCATTTCTAAGGGCTGTTTAACACCAGATATCAGACACCCCTGTCTTCTTAAAATCCTCTACACCATGAATTATTTATTATATTCAGCAATCAGCATTTAGAAAAAGCACTACAACATTTTCTTCATTGTGCATAAGCTTCATATATTTATTCTGCTTTTGCACAAACGCAGTGTTAACTTAGGCCTAACCTCCGAACAACGGTCACTTTCCCCCAAGTCCAAGTGTTGATCGTTATTCATAGGTTTTACTGTATTATGGATACTTGAAGTGTTGTTTCATTGCAGCTGAAGGAAATTCAACCCTATTAATCATTAAAATCTTATTTATCAGAACAAAGGTGTTTTATTTTCACTGTTTCCCTCATAGCCATCTCTTCAGAAACTTTTAAAATATCACCGCCCTGAAGCAAGATTCAAATCCGCATCTTGCAATTTTTGTTCTAGCACATTACCTTTAAAAGAACAACTCAAATGGAAATTGGGAGATGTGGGTTTGATTCCCACTCCAGAGTGATGCAATCTTTAAGTTTTCTGAAGAGATTTTACAAACACTAAAAATAAAACACTTACTCGAAGCTTTTACCCAGATATATTTATTTAATTCTATTTTGGCTACACTTTAGAGTTCGGCCCCCACTGTCTGCTTCGCTATTGTGCGAATGGAATGCCGAGAGAAACGTTTCGCGATAGGTGGTGCTGCAGCTGCTTCGGCGTCTTCTCCTGCGCTGTGTGTGTGTGTTACGTAATCGCTGTTTGCTGAGTGCGTCTTCTGTTCGCCCTGTCAGTAGCCATGTGGAACTGGACGCGTTTCTTCGACGAAGTTGGGAAGGATGAAGAAACATGTATTTTGCATGGTGTGAGCGGAAACGATTGCTTCCAACCGAAAGAAGATGTTCCGCAGGTCATCCAATGAGTTTGCGAGTGGATATGTCTCATCGTTTAGGACAATTCAGGTGTAGGAAGAATCACGTTACAGGAAAAAGTGAGCAGTGTTCCCGTTTACTTGGGACGTGGTTTGAAGCTGCTTGTATTCCTCTTGATAAGATGATGACTCTTTTGTATTGTTTCGCCAAAGGATTGTCCTACGACGATGCAATTGAGGAATCTTCCCAGGCTGTGGTTTCCACATCCTCTGCGACAGTCAGTGACTATTATCAGTCTTGCAGAGAACTAGTCGCAGAGTTTATGGTAGCTTATGAACAAGACAAAGGACAGCTTGGAGGCCCTGGTGTCATCGTAGAAGTGGATGAGGCTAAGGTTGGTAAGTGGAAGTATAAGCGTGGTCGTCTCTCGTTGAGGGCACCTGGATCCTTGAACGAGATTCGAAACAATTCAGGGTTGAGATCTGCCCGCAGAATAACACGCTCTGCTCACACATTGCTGCCGCTCATCCAGAAACATGTTCAAACCGGAGCTACTGTCATGATGGATCAGTGGGCTGCGTACCACAATCCCCCATCCTGTGGTTTCTAACATCTGTCAGTAAACCACTCACCCAATTTCGTCGATCCGACTACTGGGGCGCATACGCAAGGTGTTGAGAGCAATTGGCGGCCCCTCAAATGCACACTATCTAATGGCATTCACAAAGACCACTTGGCCGACCGTCACATTCTGGAATATTTATTCCGACAAAATTGTATTCTTTCCTTTGAACAATGTTTTGAGGTAATGATTGCTATCCTCAAACAGTTCTTTCCCAATATGTAATATTTTCCACTTAAATATTCTTATTACAGGTTCTCAATGAGGAGGAAACACTTCTTTTCCGTCGTTATAAATATTTAACGACACCTGAACTACTCACATTTCAAAAAGGCCCTTTTCAGGGCCAGCCATATTACAAAATAAACCCCTTCCTTTCAAAAAATACCCCCGCCGCCGCATGTTTAGCCTCCCTACCACTCCTCCCGCACAACACACACACTGATTACGTAATGCACGCAGCGAAGGAGCAAAAAAACGCCAACGCAGCTGCAGCGCCACTTATCGCGAAATTTTTCTCCCAGCATTCCAGCAGCACGTTAGAGCTTAGGCAGACGACGATACAGAGCCGAAGATTGAAGAGCATCCTCTATTTCCACTTGAATCTTCCTTTCTTTCGAGTTCTTTTGGTTTTCTACAGACAAGAGACTAATTAAAGAAGCTAATTACATCCAAAAAACAGTGCCATCATTGAGCCTTCAAAACTAAAAAGAGGTGTTTAACAACTTAATTACAACAACTACATAATTACAAAATACACAATTAAAACATTTCAGTTTAATAACTGGCAACAGTATAAGGAACCTGGAAAAAAAATTTGAATTCAGGCGTAATCAAAACTTTTGATAATCCTTCTATACATTGAGAATGGGTCTTGACTAAAATAGAGGCCAGAAACAACTGTAGAAAACCAAAAGAACTCAGAAGAAAAGATTAAATGAAAGTTTAAGTGAAAATTAAATTAAATTAAAAATAAGGTGTCTTTGTGCCAATAATGACATTTGTATTTGCCTTTCATGTATCTGTGAAGAATTATTTCTTCAGGGGAATGCATTTCCCATTTATACATACACTATTATTGTTTGATAAGCTTGTCTTAGAACTGTACTGGAAGCTGTTACTATGATCATACTGATTTTCTTAAATTCCTTTCAGGTTTAAAAACTTGCTGCATTGCTGAGCCATCATGCACCAGGAGCGAACCCACCCATGTGAAACTTGTGAAAAAAAGTTTTACACCCTCAGCCAGTTAAGGCAACATTTAGTGCTCCACATGCCAAAAGATAAATGGCCATACAGCTGTCACCTTTGTGGCAAAACCTTCAGCCGTAAGCAACATCTCAACCTGCATTTAATGGTGCATACTAAGCAGAATCCGCACATTTGTAATGACTGCGGTTACAGTTGTAGTCAATTAAGTGACTTAAAAAAACACTATCTGCTGCACACAGGTGAGCGCCCTTATACTTGCAACACGTGCCAAAAAACTTTCGTCCAAAGCAGTTCTCTCAAGAAGCACAAGCGGATTCACGGAAGTGAAAATGTCACCTCGTTAAACTGCCCTGTGTGTGGCAAGACATATATTAAAATTGGTAGCCTGAAAACCCATGTGCTCTCTCATACCACAGAGCCCACATTTGCATGCTCTTCATGTGAAAAAACTTTCAGCCATGAAGTAGGACTGAAACAGCATGCTCGTGTCCACTCTGCCAATGAGCTGCACAAGTGTACACACTGTGAGAAAACATTCAAAAAAAGGGGCAACCTATATAATCATTTAGTACAACACACAAAATGACAGCCATATTATTGTTGTACTGTATGTAAACAGGAGTTCATGCTTCATGGGAATTATATTCGTCATCTGCAGTCTCATTTAAATGCTCCAGAAAACGGTGATGTAGGCATCATTGCCAATCCCAATTAGTTGAACTCTGCATAAGTGAAAAAGATTTGTGTTGCTCAAAAATGTAACTCTCTTAAGCCAACCTATAGTTATGCCCGAGAAAACAAACTTCTACAACCATTACAGACATGCATATGTGACTTCATTGATGGCCTTAGTTCTACACAGTGAACTACTGTTAAGTAGGAGGGAATATGCAACTCTGAAGATGGTTTTGACTCTGCACGGTGAATTATTACTAAATTAAAACATCAGCTTCAAAATTAAATTTCTGAATTCTTCACTTGAGTGCCAGTTTAAACTCCACTGCCATGATGAAAAGTTTTCCTTCTGGAGCCTGCTGCTACGTTACTTGGAAACTATGTATTGTTATCTCCATGCTGTTTCGTGATACAGCTTTCAAGTTCATTAATTCATAAGGTTCCAGTGTCAACCACCAATATTTCCTTCCAGAATCAAGAGAGACATAGCTGTAAAAATTTTGTGCCAAGTCTGAAAACAATCATTGCTCAAGGATTGTATTTTTTGAGACTTTTTACATTGATCTGCTTAATGTAACTTTGGCTTTACTTATTATCTTGCTAAGAGCTGTGGAAAACCCAAAGATATTCAGGATGTTAAAAAGCACAAATCAATAAACAGACAGGAACAGAAATTGAACCACTGCATTGTTTTTGTTCTGTACCTCACTACCAAGTGAGCAAGTGTGATACAATTATGGTTCTACAGAAATTAAAGAGAAGTTATGAAATTCAAAGATAATAATTAGTTCTATTCATGCCAACAGTTTTCTTCTAAATGATTATAGTCTTATAATGGCAGAACCTGTAGTCAAAAGTACTGAACTTTCTCAAGGCAGAGTTCCAGTAGGAACCATTATTTCAGAACACATGTAGCTGGATCTTGTACAAATACACTTCATACATGCAACATTACTGTATTTTGTAAATTGAGTGTTTAATTTTTTTTAATAATTTGTCATTAGCACTCTGTTGTACTAGTGAGGAAATAAAACATGTTTGCTGTTAACTTTGCTTTGTCAAAAGAATGACTTCAGAACTCTTAGCATTAGACAGGCAGACTAGTTAGTACCGTATATACTCGCGTATAAGTCGACCCCCACTTTCAGAGGAAAAAATCATAAGAAATCGGAAACTCGCGTATAAGTCGATCCCCCACTTTCAGAGGAAAAAATCTTAAGAAATCGGAAACTCGCGTATAAGTCGATCCCGGAATGAGAAAAAAAAAATTCAATGAATTTATTCAAAAACATTTGAAAACCAAAAAAATTATATATATAATACTAAATTTAATTTGCATACCCAAAAACTTCATCGGAACCCTTCAAAATCCGATTCCGAGTCAGACTCGCAAAACAGTTCAAAAAAGTCTTTCTCCGTCATCATAAACATCAGTATTCCCATCTATGCCTGTGTCATCAGAATCACTGTCATCATCACTCATAAAAATCTCATCATCCTCTGTGCCATCAAGTTTGTTACTAATGCAACATTTCTTGAATGATTTCACAACCATTTCCGCAGGTATCGCATCCCAAGCATCTTTGACCCATCGCACAATCAAAACGATATCAGGCTTCTTTAGATTTCCGCCCTTGGTTTCAGTCGGCAAATCAGAACTTATCCAATCTGCCCAATACCTCCGCACATTGTTCTTGAAGGGCTTATTAAGGCAGACATCTAGTGGTTGAAGAACAGATGTCACCCCACCTGGGATAATAGCAAGAGTTGTTTTTGAATTTTCTGCAGTTTTTTTCACTTCTGCACAACTAACATATCCCACACCAAAAGAGAAGGCTCAAAAGTGCACCTGGCCTTTTGTTCCACACATTCTGTAACCAGTCAGTTGTTCCAGATTCGTTCATCCATCCTTTTTCATGGGCACGAACGAGCACACCAGATGGAAAGACAACACTTTTCGGCAGAGTTTTGCATTTGAAAATAATTACCGGAGGTAGCTTAAACAGGAAAGAACAACCGTGAAACTGGATTTTTCGTGGCCAGTCGTTTTGATCAAGATATTTTTTTCGCCCTTTTGGTTCACCGTCTTATTTCCAGGAAGGTCGAAGCACATGGCGGTTTCATCCATGTTCCCTATTTGGGAAAGTTCAAAAGCAGTCTCCTTTCTCTTTTGAATTACGTACTTTTGAAATTCCATTATCTTTGCTTCGAGGTCACAAGGTAACTTTTGTGCAATTTTGGTGCGCTGGCGTAGACAACCCATAGCGGTTCATGAACCTTGTGCACCAACCTGGTGAGGCATGAAAAGTGTTATTTGCGGCTGCAAACTTTTAATCTTTTGCGAGCTTCACTGCTCGCAAACGTATACCAGTTCGCATTACAATGTAACCATTTTGTCTGCAGCCCACAATCCAATCATTCAAGACACTTTCCAGCTCTGGGAAAGATGTTGTTCCATGGCGCAGCGCGTTTTGCGATTTTCACCAAGTCCATTTTTTTTTTACGCCAATCTCGAATCAGTTTTTCGTTAATGCCAAATTGACGTGAAGCAGCACACAGTTGTTAGTATTTTCTGCAAAAGAAACCACTTTCAACTTGAATCCTGCGTTATAGGACATCTGTTTTTTTACACAATCTGTGTCACCCATAATAGGAGAAGTGAGACGTGCAATTAAGAACAAGCAACACCTAACACTGGCTGTCGCATGGCTCCGTTACCAAAGAAAAACGCTTCGCGCGATATTCTTTGCCGTTATGTCGAAGATCAGTGCAATCAACTGGTAGTCGGAAGGGCAGAGCTTTCTATGCGCGGCTGTGACCGCATTGTGAATACGCAAAGCCAGGAGAGAGACTTCTCAAAGCGCAGAGAAATTCTTAGGTTTGCGATTGCGTAATTCTACTACATCGGCGTTTTTTTCTTTTTCTTTCTTTTTTTTTTTCTTTCGGAGGGTTGCGATTTCATAATTAATACCGCATCAGCATTGGGGGGGATGGATTGCCTTTTGCCTCACGGGAAGAGCTTTTGGACTTACGATTTTTTTAGACCCCGCGTATAAGTCGACCCCATTACTTTGAAGCTCTCATTTTGTCCCAAATTTCTCGACTTATACGCGAGTATATACGGTAGTTAGTTCTTGTTACATGATTTACTTAGCTGTACTTGAAAATCTTTTAGTGGTTTGTAGATGAAACTTTAAAAATGGCTTTTTGACCATAACAGGCTTTTTACAACAAAGCACCATTAAAAAGTCCCTATCTACTACCATTTTTTTTACACATGGTAATCACATGTTGCTGAATTCACAGCAAGGTGTACTTCATTTAGTCTCGTGCAGCAATGGTTGGGGAAGTAGTCAAAAGCTGTTGTTAAGGCAATTTCATAGATAAATATCGAATAACTGAGACACTCATTTCCTGATAATGTAATGCCTACGAGACACTGCTGGTTTTTATGGAAGAGGCTCCCAATTTTCATACCAGCCAACTGAGTAGTCAGTCAAATCTCAACAGAATTCAGACAGTGTTGTATGTTTATCATAACTGTATACAAATATTTCATGCAGAAAGTTTAATCATCAGTTTGTTAAACAGAGCTAAATAGATATAGGATTATAATTAAAGGACACAAAGTAAAACTGAAAGCACTGCACACTTCTATACTATGTAGATACTCTTGAAAAGTTTTGACATTCCTGAAGACAGTTGAAAAATAATTAAATAATCCTAAATAACCCAGAATGAAAGTGTCGAACCCCCCCCCACCCCCAATTTAGTAACATGAATGAAAATATATGTCATTTAATGAATAAACACATGTACATAAGTTACACACTAATAGTGAAACACAATGCACAAACATCACTTTCTCTAAAACAGTGCTCACTTGTGAAGGGAGAAAAGATCTGCTGTAAGTATGATCTAAATCAACCCTGGGGCTTAGAAATCAGTAGAAGCATTAGTGGAATGTACATAAATTGATCAACACATGGGATAACATAAATGTTTGTACTAAAAACATTATATTCAAAATTTCACCAAGCACTTTTTACCTTTCTTTCAAATACATGTACATAAACAGAATGAAATCTGAAATATTGGGTGTTTGTATGCGAACTGAGCAGGGCTAGTAGAATCTTGATACAACAAGCAAACAAAAAAATCATAATAATTAACACAGCAATCACAAAATCTCTGAACTGACTGTATTTACAGTTCCACAAGTAATTAACAATCACACCAGAAAACTTGAAAATTTTCATTGCCCTGGAGCAGGAATCAAACCTGCATCTCCCGATTACCGTTCGAGTATGCTATCCGTAACACCACCCAGGACGAGAAAGTCACAAGTATCTGAGTGTTAAGAGCATCGGAAAGTAGTCCGACCGCATTCTTAATCAAGCAACTGTTGCCATCTTTTGTTGCCAAATTTTCAAGTTTTCTGATGCAATTGATATTACGTGTGGAACAGTAAATACAGTCAATTCAGAGATTTCTGATTGCTGTGTTAATTATTATGACGTATTTTCCACGTATGAGAGGAATATTTATTCCACATTATAAACAAAAAAAAAATGTTAAACAGAAATATGCTAGCTCTAGTCCCATTGATTGCATTAAAATATCTTTAAGAAAAAAAACAAAAAACTAGGGTATTTACATTGTCATATCAATATTTTACTAAATATAAAAATATGAGTGAGGACCGTGACCTATGACATCTCTAACACTATATTTTTTCATTTATTTTTTTTAATGGTTTAACCCAAAAGTCTTTAACACTTCCAGATTGTACAGCATGTTTTCATCTAGTAATTTTTTACATGGGTTTGACGCAAAGTTAAGATTAACGACACTGGAATGTGGGTGCGAGAAGTTCCTTAAACATATTTTACGCAAAATTCTATAAATTTCACTGTACAGAGTAGCTGAAGGTGGCAATATTACAATTTAACATGTTGAGCAGAAATAATAACTAGTATGTGCTGTACCAAAATGACTCCACAACTTAAATCTTGGCCCTCAGTCTCCGGCAGCTGGAATGTACCTGGCCAAGGCAGCGGCCAGTGCGACATGAAGGCAGAGGGTGCTAAGAATCCCCGGAGGACCGGACTAGGCTGCCATCTGATGCTGACCTTGGCTACGTACAACGGACGCTCCCTATCTTCTGATTCAAGGCTTCTTGAATTGGAAGAGGAACTACAAAGGATCAAGTGGGACATCGTCGGGCTAAGTGAGGTAAGGAGAAAAGGAGAAGATCTCATTGAACTGAAAAGTGGACATCTCTTCTACTATCGTGGGACAGATACTGGCAGAACTAGTGGTGTTGGATTTATAATAAACAAGAAACTGAAGGATAAAGTTGTAGAAGTTGAAAGTTCCTCTGATAGAGCTGCACGACTCGTTATCCAACTCTCAAGAAGATACCAGGCTCAGATTATTCAAACTTATGCACCCACCACAAGTCATGCTGAAGAAGAAATTGAAGAATTTTATGAGGAAATTCGTGATCTAAATAATAAAGGTAAGCAGCACTTGAAGATAATTATGGGAGATTTCAATGCAAAAATTGGGCAACGGCAACAGAATGAAACTTCAGTAGGTAAATTCGGTCACGGCAACAGAAACCAGTGTGGAAATACTCTCGTAGAGTTTGCAGAGGCAGAAGGGTTTTTCATCTTGAACTCCTTTTTCAAGAAAAAGCCACACATGAAATGGACATTGAGACATCCAAATGGGACGACAAGTGAAATTGATTTTATTATGTGTAACAAAAAATTCGTCATAGAAGACTGCAGTGTGCTAAACAAGTTCAACACAGGCAGTGACCATAGATTGGCGAGATGTAAGATGCACCTCAACACTAAACTCGAACGTAGCAAGCTCATAAGACAAACAAAATGTATTGACATAAGCAACCTTAAAAAACACCATAATACCTTCAAATTGGAACTGAAGAACAGATTCTCTGCTTTAGAAGGCCTAACATCGGAAGAAGTGGATATTTCTGAAGTTAACAGAAAAGTAACCAAAGCTCTTATGGAAACAGCAACAAAATTAGCTGGGTCTAAGAACAAATTGCATGTGAACAAATTATCAGGAAAAACCAAAATGTTGATGCAAAAAAGAAGAGTGATGAGGACAACTAAAGATGTGACTTCCAAAGTGGAATATATAGAGATATGCAAGACAGTACGAAAAAGTATCACTGAAGACGTAAGGAAATTCAACTGTGAACTAGTAAGGAAAGCAATTGAAAACAACCAAAGCCTAAAGATAGCAAAGGGACATCTCAGTAAGGGGAAAAAACAGATTATGGCACTGAGAAAAGAAGATGGTTCTGTAACAAGAAATAGAGGCGAAATTTTGACAAGAGTGAAAGATTTCTACTCCAAATTATATGAAAGGGATGATACATGTACTCCAGACATCACGAAAGGTACCAGTACCAGAGTTCTTCCAGTCCTTCCAGCAGAAGTTGCACATGCAATCAAGAACATGAAGCGGGGAAAAGCTCCAGGAGAAGATGGAATTACTGTAGACATCATACAAGAAGCAAGTGGAGAAATCGAAACAGTACTCGCCCAAATTTTCACTCGATGCCTTAACGAAGGGAAAATTCCTGAGGATTGGAACAACGCTACAATGATCTTGCTACATAAAAAAGGTGACATTGAGGATCTCAGGAACTACAGACCTATCAGCCTCCTATCAGTGGTTTATAAAATCTTCACTAAAGTTCTTTCACACCGCTTTAAGGTGACACTGGACATGGCTCAACCGAGAGAACAAGCTGGATTCAGGAGTGGCTACAGCACAATAGATCATATCCACGTACTGAGAGAACTAATTGAAAGAGCGAGGGAATATGAACTTCCATTATGCATGGCTTTTATCGATTATGAAAAAGCCTTTGATTCGGTGAAACCATCAGCAGTTGCAATGGCTCTGAAATCCTGCGGTATTGAAGATGCATACATTAATATTATTAATAACATCTATGAAAATGCAAGTGCAAAGATTCAGCTGTTTGAAAATACAACACACATAAAAATTGGAAAAGGAGTGAGACAAGGTGACACCATATCTCCGAAGCTCTTTAATGCCACATTGGAAAATGTCTTTCAATCACTGAACTGGGAAAACAAAGGGATAAAGATTAATGGAGATTATCTAACCCACCTTCATTTTGCTGATGACATAGTCATTTTTGCAACTACCCCATCAGAGCTACAGAGTATGATCCAGGAACTTGCTGACAAGAGTAAAGAAGTGGGATTAAAAATGAACTTTCAGAAGACAAAAGTGATGTACAATGCTTTTGCAAGAAATGAAGATTTATCGATTGATGGAGAAAAGCTGGAGATAACAGACACGTACGTTTATCTTGGACAGCAGATATCAAGTGAGGGTCACATTGGTGAAGAAATTAATCGGCGTACAAAACTTGCCTGGAGAGCTTTTGGAAGAAACAGCATAATTTTCAAGAGCAATATGCCATTATGTCTTAAAAGAGAAGTGTTTGATCAATGCATCCTTCCAGTGCTTACGTATGGTGCAGAGACGTGGACCTTAGCTAAAAGAGACATACAAAGGTTGCAAACAACTCAAAGAAGCATGGAGAGGTGCATGCTTGGTGTAACCAGGAGAGATAAGAGGAACACGTGGATCCGAAAAATGACAAGAGTGGAAGACATCATGATCAGAGTTAAATCCCTGAAATGGCAATGGGCTGGACATACTGCCAGAAGAACAGACCATCGATGGACAGCCGAAATTTTAGATTGGATTCCAAGGGACAGGAAAAGACCCAGAAAAAGACCACATGGAAGATGGGTGGATGAAATTCGAAAGTATGAGGGAGTGACATGGAGGAGACTGGCACAAGACAGACCGTTGTGGAGGAAACTTGGGGAGACCTTCGTCCAGCAGTGGATTGATAATGGTTGGCAATGATGATGTGCAGTACAAATGCTGAATATATAAGATTACATACAGTATTGACAGCTTTACAAAATATAATTTCAGCCAACAGTAACAGTGTTTTTGTTTTCACTTTCTCCTGCAAATAAAAGCCAAGCTAAAAGAAAATTTCATAACAAAGCAGGGAATTCCCCGAAAACCTTACAAAGTTTAGGAAAGGGTGCGTACAGTTTTACAAAAAAATCATTTCTGTCAACAGTAACTGATTTTTTCATTTTCTCCAGCAAATAAAATCCTAAGACTAAAAGAAAATTTGAAGACAAAGCAGGGAATTCAAAAATCTTACAAAGTTTAAGAATTTATGTCCTGGTTAGTAAGAGACCCGACACTTTTCATCTAGGCCAGATTTTTTTTAACGAAGTTCTTCGAAGGTATAACCAAAATTACACTTTAAACACCCTACACTTTTATCAATATTATAAAACTGCTTAAGGGGGGGGGAATTACTCTTAGTGGACCAGAAACTACTTCACTCAATGATTTTTTTCTCCAATTTAATTAAAGAAAGAAAACACAGCAGACCAGGGAATCTCCTGACATTGGGAAAGTTCTATGCAATAGATTAGGGTTCTTAACATGGGGTATGTGGTAAAACTTTTGGGGGTACTCTGCAAGAGCTGCACATGGGGAAGAGAGAGAGACAGGGAGATTTTTTTCCCAGTTCCAAGCGTGTATGCCACGGATCGAGAGGCCATAGGTCATGTGGTCTAATAGTGTCACATCACTCTTTGCATTCAT
Source organism: Macrothele yani (assembly GCA_039090855.1). Lineage (NCBI taxonomy): Eukaryota > Metazoa > Arthropoda > Arachnida > Araneae > Macrothelidae > Macrothele > Macrothele yani. Next base: position 80,526,532 of record CM077018.1, read on the forward strand.
CGATATCTGTCATTTATGAATACAAAATTTAATGTAAGAGGGTCATCCAGAAAGTAAAGAACGTTTTGTTATAACAGCTATATACTTTTAAACTTTTCAAATATTTTATTTACCATTTTTAACCCATACCTTAGCCTATATTTCTACATAGTCGAACTAGACATTGAAGGACTTTTCATATCTTAGAATAAGTTTAAGTATCCCCTCTTCATAGAACTCTGCCACCTGTCCTTTCAGCCAGTTTATAACAGCTTCCTTTAGCACATCATCAAAACATCCACCAAGAAACTGCTTTAAATCGGGAAACAAGTGGCTGTCCAATGGTGCCAAGTCTGGGATGTGAGGTGGGTGCTCAAAACTTTTCCAGTGAAACTCAACAGCTCCTTTGGCTTCCTGGCAGTGTGCAGGCTGGTGTTCATGGCATTTGTTCGTGATGAGAGAGCGACACCCGCTGACCGCTCTTCATCATGAACGTCTGTTCTTCCATTTTTAAACCCTCTGCACCTTTTAATGACACTGAATTCATACACACCTTCTCCATACACTTGAACAAGTCTCCAAAGAATGGCAATAAGCCTGGTGTTTTCAGCAGTCAGAAAACGGAGAACATTTTGAATAAGCATGTTTATTTTGAAAGATCTTAACTAACCACAAACGAATAACACATACCCGACAATGGTGCCAGGAGTTAGTCAACAACGCATTGGGCCCAGATGTCCTTGACTGAGGGTCAACCCGGAACCTGGGCAGATGCTATGCGCAAACGTTCTTTACTTTCTGGATGACCTAAGTATATGTATGTTTTATTTAATTGCCTTTGTTATACTATAACTATAGTTTTATCTATCTATACAAGGGGTATGCCAGTTATACACATTTTCAAGGGGTACTTTAAGCATAAAAGGTTGATAACCACTGCAATAGATCATTGTCAAATAATCATGGTTTTTAATACACTGCATTAATTTTTGAACTAATCATTTGGGTAGGTCTTAACAGTCTTATAAGTGAAGTCATGGCAATCCCAATGGTAAAAGCAATTACACTGCAATCAAATGTCATTATTTGGCACATAGGTACAGTATTTTGTACTGTTTCCCATGTAATCATCCCTTCAGAAAATTTTGAAGAAAATATTTCTTCCAGAGGACTCATTTCCCCATTGACATCTTTAGTTATCAACCTGTACCTGAATGAGACAAGGCCTTTGACTAGCACTAATTTGTGGGTTTCATATTCCTAAGCTACAACTGATTAGTCTTAGTTGCTTGGAAATTCATTGTCCTAGGTGGTGTAACAGCAGCAATGCTCAAACAGGAGATTAGAGTTTAATTCATGCTCCAGGGTGAAGTAATTTTCAAGTTATCTGAAGGGATGGTTACATAATAGAATATAAAATATGGCACCTATGTGCTAAATTATGATATTTGATTGTGCCTTCTATGTAACTATAAACAAAATATTTCAAGGGGACCCGTTTCACATTGATATCTAAAAAAAAAATTACATTACAATTGCAATAATCCAAATTAATTAATGTACAGTATGTTAAGATTACACCGGGTAAAAATATATAGTGCTTTTATATGATACTGCATTACAATAGTATATACACTGAGTGGCCACTTTATTATGACCACCCCCTCAGTACTTCGTTGGGCCACCTTTTGCCTTTAATACTGCGTCGATTCTTCGTGGCATGGACTCCACGAGATGTTGATAGGTGGTTTGTGAAATCTGAGACCATGCTTCATGAATAGGACTTTCCAGGAGTGTGAGATTGCAAAGTTGTGGATCCAGCTGCCTGATGGCTCGTTCAACTTCATCCCACAAATTCTTAATGGTGTTGAGATCTGAAGATTCTGGGGGCCATTTAAGCAAAGTAAACTCACCTGCATGTTTCTGAAACCAATCCTGTACAATATGAGCACTATGGCAGGATGCATTATCTTGTTGAAAGTAGCCATCGCCATTGGGATAAACAATCTACATGACAGGATGCACTTGGTCTGCAACAATGTTTAGATATGATGTGCCAGCCGGAGGTTGATCAACACGAATTAAAGGGCCCAAAGCATGCCAGGAAAACATTTCCCAATCCACAATGTTGCCTCCACCAGCTTGAAGGGTTGTAGGAATGCATTTGGGGTCCATGCTTTCATGCTGTTTCCGCCAAATTCTCACTCTGCCATCAGCATGGTGCAACTGAAAACGTGATTCATTGGACCACATAATTTGTTTCTAATTATCGACTGTCCAATCCTTGTGCTCCTGTGCGAACTGGAGATGCTTTCTCTTGTTAACTGCGGGCAGCAAAGGTGTTCGAACAGGCCTTCGGCTGCCATATCCCATCCAATGCAGTGTACGGCGAACAGTGCGTGCAGAGATCATTTGAGGGGATCCTTGATTAAGATGGTCGGTAATTTGCTGCACTGTTGCTCTTCTGTTGTCTGTTACCAGTATGGACACTCTCCGTTCCGCCCGAGCAGTCACTAGTCGATGACGACCACACATTGCACATGACCCAGTTTTTTGGCTGACAGTCCAGTCTTTAAAGACTTTAACAACAGCTGCTCTGGAACATTTCATGAATGCAGCGGTTTCGGTGATACTCGCTCATTGGTTCCGAGCTCTACAATCGTCCCACGTTGAAAGTCCGTCAAATCGCATTTTTTACCCATCTCATACTAGCCTTGCCCTCTGGCGGCAACAGCGTGCAGCCATAGTTCATTTGCTTAAAACTATCAGGTGGTCATAATAAAGTGGCCACTCAGTGTATAAGTATGTGCTACAAAAAACATAATTTTTGAGCAAATTACATTAAATAAGATATACAATATGAGTAAAACTTAATGAATTAGCATTTCAGTTAAATTATTTTTTTTTTGAAAAAGTGTGTTATTTGTTCCTTTTTTGGTTTTTTTAACTTTCAAAGAAAATGCCTTTTCACAAAGATTACACAGTATTAGAGGCTCTTTAATCAGAATGTTTTCATCAGCCCATGCCAAGCACATACTAGACACTCGAGTTGCAGTTCTGTGACTCACTTGACGACTGGCCAAATTTCCATTGCTCATCTCATCACTACCATCCTCTTCCATAATTCTTTGAATAATTTCCCTGACTTATTAATTTTCACGACATATATTTTCTTCTTGGGCAATCCATTCTTTAACATCAAAGGCCAAAATACACTATATTGACAAAAGTCACCGGACACCCCTTTAAAAGCAAATGAACGGATCCGCTGCATTGTTAAGATGCGCGGTACAGCTGCAAACTGTATAAAAACAAGCCTGCAGCTCACCACGATCATATCGCACTGTGAGGTTGAGTGAAAATGTTGTGGCAGGAGAGAACCGACTTTGAGAAAGGAAAGATTGTTGGGTGTTATATATAGTATGTTGTCCATAAGACAAACAGACAAGCCGTAAATGGCTGAGTGGTTAGCAGTTCAGACTACCAATGCAAGGTCCTGAGGTTTGATCCTGGGCTGATCTTGCGGACATTCTCGTGAACTAAAGACAATTCCCAAACCTCATCCTGTAGAGACTGACAGAACTGTGACACACATTTCTCTAATTGTACAGACTAATTCTTCTTTTTTGAATTGTGTTATTAACATTAGTAATAATTATACTAAAATTCTTTGAATTTTAAGTTATATGTCTAGGTTTTTCCACAACCTGAAGAATCCAGAAAGGAAAACTGTGGGTCCTCTTACAGCAACAGAAATGCAAGAAGCGGAGCATTTTCTTATTAAGAGCATTCAAAGGGAGGAATTTGGTTACGAAATTTTGAATTTGGAGAAACGTAAACATGTGCAAGGTAACAGTAAACTAAAATCTTTAAATGTATTTCTGGATGATAACCATATCTTAAGAGTAGGAGGTCGTTTAGGTAATTCAAAGCTTGGTTACGAACAAAAACACCCAGCTGTCTTGCTTAGTAAACATAAATGGACTAGAATGATTACTCAACATTTTCATAAAAAATATTTACATGTAGGCCCTCAGTCTTTATTGTGCCACATAAGACAAACATTTTGGCCGATTAGTGGTAGAACTCTATGCAGAAAGGTAGTTCATGAATGCATCACATGTTTCAAGAGTAAAAACCTACCGCATCTGAGCAAATCATGGGTAATCTACCACAAGAGCGAGTTACTCGGACCTTCCCATTCAAATGTTTAGGAGTAGACTTTTGTGGGCCTTTCTACATTAAGTATAAAAACCAGAGGAAAGGCAGCTTGAATAAAATTTATATAGCAGTTTGTGTTTCATGACCCGAGCAGTCCATCTTGAAGTTGTCTCCGACTTAATCTCCGAGTCTTTTATTGCCACTTTGAAAAGATTTGTTGGCAGGAGTGGTAAGAGTGCTAAACTGTTCTCAGATAATGCAACTAATTTAACTAATTTCGTGAGTGCCCAGTCAGAAATAAAAAGGTTGCACAATTTGGTGATAAACCCAGATGAAAATTTGGCTGGTTATCTGGCGTCTGAGGGGGTGGACTGGAAATTCCTTCCTCCCAGGGCTCCTAACTTTGGTGGTCTTTGGGAGGCAGGCGTTAAATCATTTAAATACCATCTGAAACAATTGATTTTGGTTAGTAAAAATAACCAAACATTGAAATATGTGGTATTATATAATAGAATAATAGCTATGAACTATATGCACTACTGTTTCACACGTTATATACGTTCTATGCGTTGTGTGCATATTTGCAGCAAAATCATCTTGGCATTTATATATCATATATGACTAGGAATATTATTACAAGTTTCAATTATTATATCATCAAGGACTCACCTTGTATCGGTATTCCAAATTAGTAAGCTTCATCCTGTATCTTGAAATAAAATATGTATCTAGCGTGTCACCACGTAGAATCATCGTATTTGCAAATAGGCCCAATTGAAATTTGCGACCAGGGTTTAAACTCAAATAAAACACGACTATGGATATCATACAAAGAGAGTGTGAAAGAATTATATACAATGCAATTAAAAAACCATTTACCATCAACAGGTGTCGTCAATTTTTAAAAGAAGGAATGGACATAATCAATGACAAGCCAAACAGACCTGAAATAAAATTTCGTCAATTATTGAAAAACGCCAGACAATCTCTGCAACACGCACACGACTCCACACAAACCACCGGACATGTTTCGGCACGACTGTTGATAATGGCCGAAAGTCAGTCGTGCCGAAACATGTCCGGTGGTTTGTGTGGAGTCGTGTGCGTGTTGCAGAGATTGTCTGGCGTTTTTCAATAATTGACGAAATTTTATTTCAGGTCTGTTTGGCTTGTCATTGATTATGTCCATTCCTTCTTTTAAAAATTGACGACACCTGTTGATGGTAAATGGTTTTTTAATTGCATTGTATATAATTCTTTCACACTCTCTTTGTATGATATCCATAGTCGTGTTTTATTTGAGTTTAAACCCTGGTCGCAAATTTCAATTGGGCCTATTTGCAATACGATGATTCTACGTGGTGACACGCTAGATACATATTTTATTTCAAGATACAGGATGAAGCTTACTAATTTGGAATACCGATACAAGGTGAGTCCTTGATGATATAATAATTGAAACTTGTAATAATATCCCTAGTCATATATGATATATAAATGCCAAGATGATTTTGCTGCAAATATGCACACAACGCATAGAACATATATAACGTGTGAAACAGTAGTGCGTATAGTATATAGCTATTATTCTACCATCTGAAACGTGTTATGGGAAATGCTAAATTTACGTATGAGGAATTTGTAAGTTCCGATTCAGGCGGAGGGAATCTTGAATTCTCGCCCTTTAACTCCTTGTCCTTGGATGGAGATGATTTTCACGTGTTGACCCCTTGTCATTTTTTAATAGGAAGACCAATTAATGCAATTGTGGAACCAGAGTTAATTGATCAAAGGGTTAATAGACTTAGCAGATGGCAGAGAACAACAAAGGTAGTACAATCCATATGGAAAAGGTGGAAAAGAGATTACCTGAACAGCCTACAGCAATGTTCGAAGTGGATGTTCGAAAAGGATAATGTGGAAATGGGAACACTGGTTCTTGTGAAGGAAGACCATTTACCAGCTTGCAAATGGTTATTGGGGAGAATCACAGAGTTGTTTCCAGGTGTGGACGGTAAGGTAAAAGTAGTCAGCGTCCAGACACCAAATGGTGTGTACAAGAGATCCATTTCCAAAATTTGTATTCTTCCTTTAATTAATTAGAGAAACTACATTCTCGTGTTTAATGTGTATCAAGTTTGTGTATTATTAATTTTCATTTAACCATAATTGAATGTTTTTCGGAAAACATTGCAATGCCGGGCGGAATGTTAGAGTCCTACGGTGGATTTTGAAACGACCCTCAAGAGGACGCTGAGAGCATCAATTTTGTACTTATCAGTCAGCGTCAGTGCTGTGCTTATGCGAATGTGTATCTCATGGTGACCAGAGTGTTCATCCTCATGGAGACTAGAGTGTTCATGGCAACCAGTGTTTGTCCATCATCAATGTCTCATCGGTGTAATTATAATAAATTTTTACAGTCCTTTTAAGTGTGAGTGTTAACCTAAGTGATTAACAGTTCCTTTGCATCATTCTACAGTTTTTATTAATGCTTTTTGAACAAATTATGTTAGGAAAAACAAAGGGTGTGCTTTTTAAAAACTGCAGGTTTAACGACCAATGTGAGCAACTAGATGGGCTCCAAACAATCGCCAACAATGATTGTGAGGTGAAGCCACAAACCCTGAACCATGACCTCAGTGCTACATATAAAAATAATGCATGTAATTTATATATACACTCATCATAAAAAAAAATAGTTGCACCCAGAAGGACGTGTCTGATAGCAATGCTATTCAGGAGGAAGGGAAAGGTTACCAGGAACAATAAATGATTAAACATTGAGCCTGATATGGGCAATATTTATTGAGCTACACGCCAGTAACTAAGGTCCCTCAGCGTGGCTTTGAGCCGCCATGTTTGCTCATACAGCATGCCAGATGTCTCGCCATGGATTTGTACAGGTTCCTAATGCCGTCCTGCGATAAGCCATCCCATGCAGCTTGAATCTTCTCAAGCAGTTCCTGCAGCAGATTGTGCGGTAGGGGTGGAGTGTGGGTAGCACGTCCAATAGCATCCTACACATTTTCAATCAGCGATAGATCTGGCGATGTGGCTGGCCATGGCAGAGTGTCAGTGCCTTGAAGGAAAGCTCTCAAGATAGCAGCAGAATGCGGATGAGCGTTGTCCTTGGAAAATCGCACCAGAGCGAGCGTTTAGAAAAGGTAAAGCCACTGGTTGCAGGGCCTCATTAACATAACATTGGGCTGTCTGCCTGTGATGAACACCAAAGGTGATCTGGCATCGTAGGCAGTTGCACCCTACATCATGACACCAGGCCTTCTGGACGTGTGACGCTCAATAACAAACTGTTCATCTTGACGCTGACCGCAGAGTCTCCACACACGAATTCGTTGATTGTCTTCTCCAAGACAATAGCGGAACTCGTCACTGAAGATCACCCACTGCCATTCTGAGTGGCTGCTTGTCAGTCTGGCCTGACACTATTGCAGTCTTTGGCGACGATGCAATGGTGTTAGGGGCAGTCATCGCAATGGTCTGCATGCGTGTAGTCCTGCGTCATGCAGCCATCTGCCAGTGGTGCTGGCACTAATTGGATGATGCATGGAGGGCACCACTGCTAACTGAATATCTGCAATCGTGGCTGTTGGGTCACTACGCGCATGCTGGACAACCCGTCGGTCCTCTTTCTGTGGTTTGTGTAGGTCTCCCAGACCCTTTGTGTTGCTGCTGTGTGCTTTGTTCTATCAACTGCTGCCAACAGCATGCTATGTATTATCCACACGACCGATATGGCGCGCAATACAGTGATAAGACCATCCCGCTCCCCAGAGCCTGATGACAGGGCCCCTCTCGAACTCCTCCAACTGCTCAAATTGTTTCCGAACTTTTCTCCAAGGCATACTTCACTTGCAAAGGATGGAACCAACACAACAGCACTAGTTAGAATGCCAAGCACGAGCAGCAGCACGACCTTATATAGCCGGTCAAGCACAGTGCTACGACCCCTCCTTGCTTGCATCAGATGCGCAGCCGAGCATGATACTTGAATCATTTCCCTCTCTCATGATGTCAAACCTACCCACCAAGTTTCATTCCTGTCAGTTGCTTCCTTCTAAGTGTAACTTTTTTGACGATGAGTGTATATTGTATAATTTAATGTACAATAACTAACAAATTTAATGAATTAAACTACACAACAATTAACAACTAAAGCCTGTGAAATTTAACTTCACACGGTTTTTGTGCTATTTTGTTTTCCAGTATATTAGATATCTTTTGAAAATTGCATTTTTGAATTTTATGTGTGATGTTCGTGGCGTGGCGTTAGATATCTCTCAAACCTTGTCTTGTGAAATTAGACTTCAAAAATTGCAGTTTTGAAGACAAATTTTGCACTTCAGAACATTTAGGCAAACTATGGAGATCAGTTCAGCTCTGGATGTTTAAGTCCTGCTGCCGTAACATCCTACAGTGACTTTTGTCAATTCCAAAGTTAGCTCATTGGATTCGTAGAATTTTATGCAACGAAATTATTTGATATACCCGTAGAAACAGTTGCCAGAATGTTAAAAGTAGCCTTGCTTTCAAGCATGCCCAACAGTTTTGAATCCGGAAAGGCACTTTTAATTGACACTTCATAGCATTTTCAGAAGTGACATGATCAAGGGTTCCCAAATTCCTACACAAAACTTGAAAACACGGATTTATGGGTTTAGAATATTACAAAACCAGGAATTCCGGGCTACATCCGGACGACAAACAGACCTGAATCATTCGTTCCTAATTTAGGATCACTGATTCTAGAAATGGGAGAAAATCAGTGCCATATGACAAACACAAATATTCAGGCCTCACAGGATTCGAACCCGGACCCATCTCGGGCAAATGGTCACAAGCAAGCATTTAGACCACTGAGCCACCAGGGCAGCCTAAGGGCAGAATTGTATAAAAATAAAATGTTTCTGCGTACACAACCATTGAAACAGAAAACTTGCTGCAAACCTGCGTATCACGATAACAATAGAATACGATAATTTAAAGAAAAATTAATATAACAATAAATAGTTATTAGAACATTACAGATTCCAGAGAGGACAAAAGTACATTATGACTGAATGTGCAGAAATGTGTGTAAAATGGACCTTAAGGCCAAAACTTTAAAATGCTGGACTATGAACCTCATAAAAACAGGAGATTAATTAAATAAAGTTTTTATATCTAGAAAAACAGTTCCGTTAATGAACCTTCAAAAATTATAAATAGCATTTTCAATAACTTCATTCAAAAATAGTAGACTTATAAAATACACAAGATTTTAATTTAATAAATGGCAACTTCAAGAGGAACCTGGCAAAAAAATCTAGTCTTTCTGTGTAAACGAAACTTTTGTTATTGTTCCTTTATAGTGAGAGCAGGCCTTGATAAAAATCAAGAGGCCAGAAACTTATGTAAAAACAAAAGAACTCGCTGTCGAAAGATGTGAAAAATAGTTGAACATTCTCAACGTTAAGATAGAATTAAATATATTAATCTGAGTAAAGCCTTGAGTAAGTGTTTTAATTGCTGTAAATAACATTTTTATTTTTAATCTACAAGCAAAAACCATCTGCAAAATCTGCTAATAATTTGGGAACTATCCGTGTACTGCGTACGTGAACGTCTATATTCCGCGACTCTGCCTAAGGGTATGTTAAATTGTGTAAATCCCTCAAAAGTTTAGAGAAAAAACATCCTTGTGATTATAACATATGTCTATACACCTAAACACATTTTTCTAAGTTTAATGAGTTCCTCCATTAATGTTGCATCACAAATTTACAAAACTTCTCTCTTTATCTGAATACGGTAATCCTCATTGGTGACACTACTTCAAAGATGTGAACCATGGAACATTTATCCATTTATAATCATTACATAAAATATATTCATTCACATAAATACATATTTACACAAATACACATAAAATCACATATCTGCAAAAAACAGCATTGCACTGTGGAGGAAATTTATATACAATGCCCCCTGACTAATTCAAAACAAAATCATTACAATAATTTTTACAATGAAATAGGTTTTTCTCTATTCACTGCTGTAAGAACAGAACCTTTTCGACACATACAAACTGACTGAGCAAAAATATTTACCATACACAGCAGTCAGCATGTGCTACTGAGCATGATCAAATCCTCCTTGTTAATTCCTACTCTGACTGGTTCACTCCTGCTGATTCCTCTTCATTTATTCTGTGGCCATGTCTCTTACTACGGCACATTTCAAGGCTTTCTGTAACTATCTTGCACCCACTGTAAAACATTGAATGCACATTTAATAAACGTTTTGTTGGGTTTTTTTCAAGAGGGGAAACAAATAAAAAGAAGACACTCAATCCCAAAGTAAGTTTGACAGCTTTGTGTTATGACAAAATTATGAAAAGTATGTCAGCTGGGGGGTTTAAAGTTACAGTTCATATATTTAGAAGAACAAAAAAATTGCATTTAATAGAACTATTTAGTACATCAAACATTTAGTAAGCATTTCAATCACATATTTTAAAGTAAAAAAAATATAGCTCTGATCACATTTAACAAGACCCATACATAAGATATGATTGATTTAAATAGCCTATATCTAAGAATCAGAGGTATTTTCGCGCTACAAATCGAAGAGGCTGTAAGGGCTGTCAAAGCACGATCAAATTAAACTTGTTGCAAAGCGCCACACACCACACTTCCAAATTATCATCTAAAAATGTATGGTCTAAAAAACATCTTTATTTACAATTTAAAAATATGATTGTTTAAAAGCTTTGGCGAGCACTTTCACGACCACTATGGTCGCATCTTCAGGCCGATGAGCGAAATCATATTAGAGCAGCACTTGGTTTAAATAGCAACAGACATGAGCACAGAGAATTTACATAATTTGTATTCATAAATTTGTATTCATTATTTTTCTCATTTACATAATTTGTATTCGCTGCCCTAATATGATTTCACTCATCGGCCTGAAGATGCGACCATAGTGGTCGCGAAAGTGCTCGGCAAAGCTTTTAAACAACCATATTTTAAATTGTAAATAAAGACGTTTTTTAGACCATACATTTTTAGACACTAATTTGGAAGTGTGGCGTGTGCGCTTTGTAACAAGTTTAATTTGATCGTGCTTTGACAGCCCTTACAGCCTCTTAAATAGCCTATGTCAAAATGAAAGTACACTCATTGTCAAAAAAATAGTTGCATCCCGAAGGAAACAACCGACAAGAATGAAACTTAATGGGCAAGTTTGACATCGTGAGACAGGGAAATGATTCAAGTATCATGCTTGGCCGAGCATGTGACGCACGCAAGGAAGGGTCGTAGCACCGTGCCTGACCTGCTATATAAGGCCGTCCCATTGTGCGCGCACTTGCCATTCTGACTCGTGCTGTTGTGTTGGTTGCATACTTTGCAAGTAAAGTATGCCTCGGAAAAAAAGTTCGAAAGCAATTTGAGCAGTTGGAGGACTTTGAGGGGAGCCGCATTGTCGAGCTCCAGGAAGTGGGATAGTCTCATCGCCGTATTGTGCAGATATCACCATAGCACGCTGTTAGCGGCAGTGGATAGAATAAGGCCCGCAGCAGCAAGAGGAAGGGTCTGGGAGAAACAGACGAACCACGGAGAGAGAGGACCGACGTATTGTCCGACATGCGCAGAGTGACCCAACAATCACGATTGTAGATATTTCTCTATATGTGGTGCCCTCCATGCATCGCCCGATTAGTGCCAGCACCACTGGCAGATGGCTGCATGGCGCAGGACTATACGCATGCAGATCATTGCGATGACTGCCCTTGACACCATTGCATCGTCGCCAAAGACTGCAATGGTGTCATGCCAGACTGTAGTGGAGCCACTCAGAATAGCAGAGGGTAATCTTCAGTGACGAGTCCCACTTTTGTCTTGGAGGAGACACCCAACAAATCCGTGGTCAGCACCAAGATGAACAGTTTGTTATCAAGCGTCACACGTCCAGAAGGCCTGGTGTCATGATGTAGGGTGCAACTGCCTACGATGCCAGATCCCCTTTGGTGTTCATCACAGGCACTTTGACAGCCCAACGTTACGTCAATGAGGTCCTGCAACCAGTGGCCTTACCTTTTCTAAACGCTCACTCCGGTGCAATTTTCCAAGGACAACGCTCGTCCGCATACTGCTGCTATCTTGAGAGCTTGCCTTCAAGGCACTGACACTCTGCCATGGCCAGCCACATCACCAGATCTATTGCTGATTGAAAATGTGTAGGATGCTATTGGACGTGCTACCCACACTCCACCCCTACTGCACAATCTGTTGCAGGAACTGCTTGAGAAGATTCAAGCTGCATGGGATGGCTTATCACAGGACACCATTAGGAACCTGTGCAACTCCATGCCAAGATGTCTGGCATGCTACGTGAGCAAACATGGTGGCCCGATGCCATACAGAGAGGCACTACGTGTAGCTCAATAAATATTGCCCATATCAGTCTCAATGTTTAATCATTTATTGTTCGTGGTAACCTTTACCTTCCTCCTGAATAGCATTGTAATCAGACACTTCCTTCTGGGTGCAACTATTTTTTTTGACGAGTGTACAATTGAACCTCGATAACTACCATTGATCACAGGTTACAAATCTTATCCTATTCTACTAAATCAAAAATTTCTCTTTTATATTACCACCTCCCTGACTGCCAGGACATTCTAGTGACATGTTGGCATTTCTCATTGGAGAATACCCCATTAAAGTACCTCAACTGCGAACCGTTAAGTAGATGTACTCAAAAATTTTGTGTCCCGCTACTGAGGGAAGTGACGTAGGCAATAGTGCGCGTTCATGTGCCCTAGTAAGTCAAAATGGCAGCATCTGCAGTGGAGAAGGCGTTTTGTGTTCTTGAATTCAGCAAAACGAAATCTGTAACTGTGGTGCAACAGCATTTTCGATCACGAATCGGAAAAGAACCTCTAACCAGAAAATCTATCTACGATTGGCATAAAAAATTTTAAACTACGGGCTGTTTGTGCAAACTTAAAAGTCCTGGACGACCGCATCTTTCGGAATTCTCTGGGCTTTGCAGCTAGCCTAGAATATATGCCACTGGCTGAAATGTATATAAAATTGGCTAACCTTCCAAAAGTGGCCCGCTCGGATAGATGGCGCGTACCAAGCGGTTCAGGGTGGAGATCTGTCCTGATAAGTGATTACAACAGATCTGCAGAGACATTGCTGCCCCTCATCATCAGACACGTCGAGCCAGGAACAACCATTATGACGGACCAGTGGGCATATTATGGAATATTTATTCCGACGGAATTGCCCGTCTTTCCTCAGAACATTGCTTTGAAGTCCTGATTCGTGCGATCGGGAAGTTCTTCCCTGGCAGATAAAACTTTCCTTGCTTTTATTCTGCTAGATAAGACATTTTCAAATTCATGAGGAAAACTTACTCTTCTGTCATAATAAATATTTCACACATAAGCCACAATGTACATTCATAAAGGTCCTTTTAAGGGCCATCTTTAATCCATATTATTCACTTCCTTTGCCACTTTCACAACGTAGCGCAATGCTTTACGATGTAGCGATAACGTGTCGCCATCTATCGTCGCTTCAGAAAACTATTTCTGGGCCACATTTAGTAGGTTTACCATAAAATTTATAAGAAATTAATATTAAGAACAGTCACTAAACTTTTCTAAGATTTATCTTACAGAACAGACTGGGCTTTTTTTTTTTTTTTTTTTGGAGGTTTAATGACCACCGTGAGCAACTCGATGGGCTATAAGCAGTCGCCCGTCCCTAATTTTGGGTCACTGGTTCCAGGGAAGGGAGAGAGCCAGTGCTGTAAGACAAACACAACATCCATGCCTCACCGGGATTCGAACCCGGACCCCTTACGGACGAATGATCAGAGGCCATCGCTTAGACCACTGTGCCACCGGGGCAGCAGACTGGGCTTCATTACCCCAGTCCAGAATTCTGTAGTTATTGGCATATTTTCAGTGTATTCCATGTATCCACTTCATTTATTCTCACCGTCCTGGAGCGAGAACAGACCCTGAAAATTGCAATATTTAAGATTTCAAGTTATTCAATTTTGTAAAACATTCAAAATTAGAGTAATTTTTGTAAGAGAAGGCACAGTCATTACAATATACTTTGACAACATGCATGGCAATTGTTTGACTGTTATGTCCAAAGAATCTAAAAATGATGTAATTAAAAAAATGACTAAATACATACCTTTTCAATCATTTAGCATGTTGTTTTAAATAAATTGCTACATTTTTTATAACTTAAACCGAACTTACCCTTGAGAAACTAAATTAAAAAATCTTAAGCTATTTAGGTGTTTTAATTACTGACAGAACAGAAATTCTGATACTATAAACTACACCTCAGACAGTTTTGAAGAATGCTTATTATAGATAAGTTGCTAGTGAAAAAAATTGCTTCACTACTAAAAAAAAAAAAAACCTGAAGATTCCATAACAGGTCCACTGTTTTCAGGAAAGTTCTTGTGCCAAAAGTACAACTACAGCCTCTTCTGGTTTCACCAAAAGTAGGCTATCTACATTCAAGCATGACATCTTTATAGTTCAGGTTTCATTACTATTTTACTGGGCATTAAAATACAAATATTTTGACATTCAGTTTAAGATAACGCTTAAATTTCTCATGTAATTAGAAGGTGAAGACTTTCAGAGTGGTCAAATGAATTTTAAGTTTTTTCAACAGCTATTGAACTATATTCCATGCAACAAAAGATACCAGTTTAAGTAGTTTGGAACTTTATGCCACAAGCAAGCAAACACATGACATTTAATTATGCCTGCCTTTAACAGAATGTAATTTATACAACATACATTATAATAAAAACCATTTTTGTTTTTTAATGAAGGTTCAATGACCATCGTGAGCAACTCAATAGGCTATAAGCAGTAGTCGTCCCTAATTTTGGGTCAATAGTTCCATGGAAGGGGAAGAGCCAGCACTGCAAGACAAACACATCACCAGATTAGAACCCGGACGAATGATCAGAAGCCATTGCTTAGACCACTGTGCCACCAAAACCGTCTTAGTACTCAAACATGTTAGATTTTCACCAATGGAACTTTTTTTTTTTTTTTTTATTGAAGGTTTAACAACCACTGTGAACAACTCAATGGGCTATAAGCAGTCACCCGTCCCTAATTTAGGGTCACTGGCTCCAGGGAAGGGAGGGGGGCAGAGCCGTAAGACAAACACAACATCCATGCCTCACCGGGATTCGAACCCGGACCATTGTCGGACGAATGATCAGAAGCCATTGCTTAGACCACTGCGCCACCGGGGCGGCCCAATGGAACTTGTCAGCATGTCATGTACAGCACAAGAAATTATTGCATTAACAGAAAAAACTGAATTTTAATTTTTATAAAATTTGTGGTTTTGTGCAGTGAGTTCAACTTGATCCAGGAAGCAGCTGAAAGGGAATATTCGGATATTGAATATTCGGATCAAGAGCTTTTACCGGGAACGTTAGCCTGTGATAAAACATACATAAAAAATTCGCCAAAAAGCTGCCTGTACGATTTCACTTCATTCTTCTATTCTGCCGCTTGGCTTATTTCACACAGCACATAACATATGTCACAAACACAAAAAGTCAAGGTCTTTAGATATATCTACAAAAAGTAACAGCTTTGAAGTAACCGCAACATTTGTTTGGTTGCTCTGCACGGTTATCTGATAAGCTTTGCGGTTTGCTATAATCCGTATTGTCACATTATTGCCGGGAACCAAATGATTCTAAGAAAATATCAACTAAAAATCAACCAAAGGTAGAAAACACACTTGCAAGCAGCGTATCACTCTTTTTACACCACTAATTTCACAAAAATGAAGTGAACAAAACATTTATAGTCTCCATAGCATTCTAACTTTTTGTCTTCTTCATTACCTACATCATTCTAACAGAAACTTGATTCTACAGACCGTATACATTAAGGTGACCAGATATTGGTCCCCAAATCGGCAGTTCATTTGGGGACATATACGTACTCAAAATAAATATGCAAATCTTTTTGTCACAAAACTGTATTGCTTCAATAAGTGTGATATTACTTATGGAAATTTGTGTCTTAAAAGGATATATCTTGTAGAATGTTGGAAATTTGTATTGACAACGTAGAATTATGATGGCCAGAACATATTAGCAGAAGTGAAATGCTTTACCTTGTATATGTGCCGAATGAAAATCAAGCTGCACACCAAACTAATTGCATGGCGAATTTTCATTTTGCCAAAGTTTTTGGAGAAATTTAGATCAAGTACAGTCGAAATTTGACCGCGCCAGTAGTTCAGTGTTCTAGTGCTGGCCCCTGACCATTCGTACAAGTCGGTACGGGTTCGAGTCCCGACTGAGACATGGATGGAGTGTTTGTCTTACAGCACTTGCTCTCTCTCTTCCCTAGAACGAATGTCTCCAAATTAGAGACAGGTGACTGCTTATAGTCTTCAGAGTTGCTCGCGGTGGTCGTTAAACTCGGAAAGAAGAAAAAAAAAAGTCAAAATTTTTTTCACAAAAACATGTCGGAAAATTAGTACAACGAAAACCCCCTTTAAGGACATTTTTCATCAGAAATTAAACGAGCTAATGAGGAAGTGTAAATTCGAGGACAAACATCAAAATTTCAGGACAATTTGCGTCCCCAAAGGCATCAGACGTTTTTGGGGACAGTAAACTAAATTTGAGGACTGTCCTGAAGAATTGGGGACATCTGGTCAGCTTAGTATACATTGAACGTCACGAAACCACGGTTTGCGTCAGTTTTTCGTCTGCTGCTTTCTTGCAGAACAACTGGTGTACAACTGAGATCAAAGATGCATTGGATGGGCTATGTAAGTGGATTATCTTGTGATCAAAAACAGCTTTATTCTGATAAATTAAATTTATTGGACAATTGTGGGGACCCATATGATATTCCATACTCAATTTTCCTGAACAATATTGTAGGAAGGGGAATGTTTTTGCTTGAAAAGAACTCGAAATTCTGCATTCCAGCACAACCACCAGCTTCTGTGCTAACAGCATATTCACACAGTCAATTGTTCTGGCATCTTTGGCTAATTATTTTATTTAAAATATTACCTTTGAATAATTTAGATATTCCCCAACCTGAAACTTAAGCTAAGGTAAAATTCCTCAGCTTTACACAGGTAAGGCTATAATAATAATAATAATAACTCTGGCGAGTAGCACTAAGTCTCTGTACCTTATATATAATAATGAAAATAATAATAATAAACTGGTGAATGTTATCATGAGATCATTTTTCCAAAATCAGCCAGGGAAACCAACATATGAAGGTTCCATAAGATACTCACTCTCCTACAGCAGTGGATACATTCACGATAAAGAACAGCATAATCTTACTCATAAAAAAGGTTAATTCTAGTCTAAAAATCTTTTTTTTTTTTTGATTGGAGGTTTAACGACCACCGTGAGCAACTCAATGGGCTATAAGCAGTCGCCCGTCCCTAATTTGGGGTCACTGGTTCCAGGGAAGGGAGAGAACCAGTGCCGTAAGACACACACAACATCCATGCCTCACCGGGATTCGAACCCGGACCCCGTTCGGACGAATGATCAGAGGCCATCGCTTAGACCACTGCGCCACCGGGGCGGCCTAAAAATCTTCATAGAGTTCTTTTAGATAATGCATCAATAAATTTATGAACATACCTGATACAAAATATAAACTACACACTCCAATGTTCCTTCGTTTCCGGTCATCATGTCAACATACGTGATAACCACAAATTTTGGCACTTCTAAATTACATTTTTATAATTCTGATCACACTTCGTTCGTTCAGACGGTAATATATAATGGGACATATGACTATCTCTCCCACTTCGGTTACTTCAGCCGAAAAAGCCCATAACACCATCTTCCTTAACGCTCCACAATGCATATCCAAGCAGTGCTTGTGCACCCGTTGATCACCAGGACGTCTGCTACGATCAATGGCTACGGTGGTTTACCTCGCTGTGACGTTATATGCATCGCATACGGTCTATTCATCTACCGTATTTTTTTGATTAGAGGTTTAACGACCACCGTGAGCAACTCAATGGGCTATAAGCAGTCGCCCGTCCCTAATTTAGAGCCACTGGTTCCAGGGAAGGGCGAGAGCCAGTGCCGTAAGACAAACACAACAACCATGCCTCACCGGGATTCGAACCCGGACCCCTTTCGGACGAGGGATCAGAGGCCATCGCTTAGACCACTGTGCCACCAGAGGCCATCGCTTAGACCACCACACCTTTGCTGTCTGCAGTTAACAAGAGAAAACGTCTCCAGTTCGCACAGGAGCACAAGGATTGGACAGTCTATAATTGGAAACAAATTATTTGGTCACGTTTTCAGTTGCACCATGCCGATGGCCGAGTGAGAATTTGGCAGAAACAGCACGAAAGCATGGACCCCAAATGCATTGCTACAACGCTTCAAGCTGGTGGAGGCAACGTTATGGTTTGGGAAATGTTTTCCTGGCATGCTTTGGACCCTTTAATTCGTGTTGATCAACGTCTGACTGGCACATCATATCTAAACGTCGTTGCGGACCAAGTGCATTCTGTCATGTAGATGGTTTATCCCAATGGCGATGGCTACTTTCAACAAGATAATGCGTCCTGCCATAGAGCTCGTATTGTACAGGATTGGTTTCAGGAACCTGCCGGTGAGTTTACTTTGCTTAGGTGGCCCCCACAATCTCCAGATCTCAACCCCATTGAGAATTTGTGGGATGAAGGTGAACGAGCCATCAGACAGCTGGATCCACAACCCTGCAATCTCACACTCCTGGAAAGTGTTATTCATCAAGCATGGTCTCAGATTCCACAAACCACCTATCAACATCTCGTGCCGCCCCGGTGGCGCAGTGGTCTAAGCGATGGCCTCTGATCATTCGTCCGAAAGGGGTCTGGGTTCGAATCTCGGTGAGGCATGGGTGTTGTGTTTGTCTTACGGCACTGGCTCTCACCCTTCCCTGAAACCAGTGACCCTAAATTAGGGACGGGCGACTGCTTATTGCCCATTGTGTTGCTCACGGTGGTCGTTAAACCTCCAATCAAAAAAATCTCGTGGAGTCTATGCCACGAAGAATCGACGCAGTATTAAAGGCAAAAAGCGCCCCAACGAAGTACTGAGGGGATGGTGATAATAAAGTGGCCACTCAGTGTATAAGCTGGTGCCTGTCTCCAATTTAGGGCAACTGGTTCCTGGTAAGGGAGAGAACCAGTTCCAAAAGACAAATACAACATCCCAACTTTTTTTTTTTTTTTGATTGGAGGTTTAGCGACCACCGTGAGCAACTCAATGAGCTATAAGCAGTCGCCCGTCCCTAATTTAGGGTCACTGGTTCCAGGGAAGGGAAAGAGCCAGTGCCGTAAGACAAACACAACATACATGCCTCACCGGGATTCGAACCCGCACCCCTTTCGGACGAGTGATCAGAGGCCATCGCTTAGACCACTGCGCCACCGGGGCGGCTCATCCCAACTTCACGGGGATACGAACGCGGATCCTTCTCGCTCTCGGTTAGTGCTTACACCACTGTGCCACCGGGACGGATTAAATTGCTATGACATTGTCAGTGCTGTAAGGTTGTTATCGTGTTTAAGTGTGTATGTGTGTTTTTTTTTGTTTTTTGTTTTGATTGGAGGTTTAACGACCACCGTGAGCAACTCAATCGGCTATAAGCAGTCGCCTGCCCCTAATTTAGAGTCATTAGTTCCATGAAAGGAGAAGAGCCAGCACTGTAAGACAAACACAACATCACCAAATTCGAGCCCGTACGAATGATCAAAAGCAATCGCCTAGACCACTGTGCCACCGCGGTGGCAAAACCGTCTTAGTACTTGAACATGTTGAAGATTTTCAACAATGGAACTTTTGTTTGTTTGTTTGGAGGTTTAACAACCACCCTGAGCAACTGAATGGGCTATAAGCAGTCGCCCGTCCGTAATTTAGGACCAGTGACTCCAGGGAAGGGAGAGAGCCAGTGTCGTAAGACAAACACAACATCCATTTCTCACCGGGATTCGAACCCGGACCCCTTTCGGACGAATGGTCTGTGTGTGTGTGGGGGTATGCAGTAAAGTGTTACAGTAGAGTTAAGATGTGAGAGTGTTGGACGATGGAAATCGTGACATATAAAGTTCAAGCTATTAAAAAACTACCGGCATCGCTTTATCCCATAGATTAACAGTTTCTTTTACTTCCCTTTCGTCAACAAAACTGATTTCTTGGACTTATTTATAATCAGTCGAATAGAACTTGGTGCAGCCCGGGAATACCTTATACAATTTAATATAAAAGATATACTCAATTCAATGTGAAAATGTTGCTTTCAAAATTAATCAGCCACCCCTGTCGCGCAGTGGTCTAAGCGATGGCTTATGATCATTCGTCTGGAAGGGGTACGGGTTCGAATCCAGTGAGGCGTGGATTTTGTGTTTTTCTTACGGACCTGGTTCTTTCCCTTCCCTGGAACCAGTTACTCTAAATTAGGGACGGGCGACTGTTTATGGCCCATTGAGTTGCTCACGGTGGTCGTTAATTCTTGAATAAAAAAATTAACAACATAAATTTTCAAAACAATGATCTTTAAATCAGTATTGTTCCTTAAAGAATTAAGTATAGTTCACTACCTAAACTGAAATGCGCAGCGTGTTAGAAAAAAAAATGCAGCAGAAAAATAACATTTTACTAATCAGTGGCGGCTTTTGGGATAAGGCAAGGGAGGCAGTGCCTCCTCAGAATTTTAAGACTCTTAGTTAGAATTATTCGTTTTGTTCATTCAGTACTTTTGGGTATAGGAGAGCAAAAGTTTATGCTAGTTAACTCTTTTGAATTAAATGTCATCCATGCGTTCATTCAGTTTTTTAAATTGACGCTTTTAGGAAAATAATCGGTAGCGCGTAGTTACGAAATGTACTCAGCTTGCGATCTCTGTCCGTGAGGCAGGAAGCGAAATGCTGCCGCCCCGGTGGCGCAGTGGTCTAAGGCACTGGCCTCTGATCATTCGTCCGTAAGGGGTCCGGGTTCGAATCCCGGTCAGGCATGGATGTTGTGTTTGTCTTACGGCACTGGCTCTCTCCCTTCCCTGGAACCAGTGATCCTAAATTAGGGACGGGGACTGCTTATAGCCCATTGAGTTGCTCACGGTGGTCGTTAAACCTCCAATCAAAAAAAAAAAAAGAAGCGAAATGCCTCTCGTATATGTTGCGCCAAACCAGTGGCGGCTTTTCAGGTGAAGTGCCTCTTCACCTATTTCATTTGAAATAAGGTTTTATTGAATAATTTCATATAATATATTCTTTTTTGTTCTTATTGAGTGCCAAAATAACCAAAATTTTGATTAGATATCAATTCACAATGCACGTTCAATACGGAAAACAAGTCCTTATACGCAAAACAGTTCAAGTGAAGAGCTGAAATGAGAATGCTTGGAAGTCTGCAGAGCGCCGCCCCGGTGGCGCAGTGGTCTAAGGCGTTGGCCTCTGATCATTCGTCCGAAAGGGGTCCGGGTTCGAATCCCGGTGAGGCATGGATGTTGTGTTTGTCTTACGGCACTGGCTCTCACCCTTCCCTGGAACCAGTGACCCTAAATTAGGGACGGGCGACTGCTTATAGCCCATTGAGTTGCTCACGGTGGTCGTTAAACCTCAAAAAAAAAAAAAAAAAAAGAAGTCTGCAGTTTTCGTCCGAATTGCCACGGTAACTGTGACGTCACCCTCCCCTATCTGCCGGGCAAGTGAAGTGAGACGCTAAGGCTCTGCACCTGGAGTCGTGACCTTCCGAAGAGATCGCAGTGGAACGGGACGGATTGCCAAGGGTTCTTTGCAATCCAATAGGACTTTTTTCTTGCGGTGTTTTGGTACATACTTTCCGAAAGAGATTTGTTTTTTCGTGTTTTGTGATTGTTTGTTAAAAACTTCATTAGTTACTTTAGTTTCGTGTCAGGGGGCAGCGAAAAGTGAGGTTCGTTGACCGGGCCCGATATTTCGAATCGTAGTGCACCCCTTCCCTTTCCGTTTCCCGGAACAAACAGAAGAAAAACAATGCCTAAGGAGATTTGTTAGGGATTAGGACCACCTGACCACTTAGGGGCCGTCCATAAAGTACGTTCGTGATTTTTTACTATTTTTAGACTCGCCTCCCCTCCCCCATGCCACATTTTGTCCGATTGTTGACACCTCCCCCCGCCTAAAAAGTACTTCCTAATTCCCGCTACCCCCTTTATTTTTGACAACTGCTTTTAGAAGTCTGTTGAGAAACAGAAAGAAAGCATGTAATTATTTAAAGGAATCTTCCATATATTTACACTTTTTATCCAGAAAATATTTATTATTTTGACATTAATTTATTCCCAAACGCCACCCGAACTTTATCATTCTGAAATAAAGATCTACAAATGAACGCACGCATTCAAGGTTTTCAACACTCCATATCATAACATCCACAAAAACACGATAGATTTGGTAGTATAAATACGGGAACTTAATATTAATTTTCTGATTTAGCTAAATATCATCAGAAATCTGAAATATTTCATATCTTTTTTTTTTTTAACTATTCAAAGAAGAAAAGAAGAGAAAACAAAACGAAGGCATACCATTCACTATATTTTTGCCGCTGGTCGCCCGAATTACAACACCTCCCCCCCTTCCCCATGTCACATTTGGTCCGGTTCCGGTTGTCAGGAACCCCCGTTCCCCTGTAATCTCGGACGTACTTTATGGACGGCCCCTTACCTAGAGAAAGTTTCTAAGGCACATCACAACAAAAAAGCGCACATTCGCCAAATAAAAAAATAGAAATAAAAATCTCGGCTAAAATTATTGAAATTGTTGACCAAGCCCGGGCCCTAGCGGCCCAGGCGGTTCCGCCGCCACTGTTTCGTGTACAGTTTAACTGATAGTTTTAGTTTTCAGTATGTATCCTGTGAACGACGACATTGTCTGTAATTTATTGCAAACTCCGTTCAATCGGTGAAAAGATGAAAATAAAAGAGACATTTTACTTCAAGGACGACCGACAGATTCACTGACAACTGTTGCCAAGAAAGAAATCAAGAAGAGCGGTAAATCTTACAATATTAATTTTAAAAATTGTTGGTTTAGTGAATATAAATGGCTTTGTAGCCCTTCTGTGTTACAAAAATTATTTTGTTGGCCCTGCTTAGTTTTTAGTAATAAAATTCGGCGTGGAACAAAGACAATTTTCAGATTTCTTAAATATAAAACGGTCACTTCACAAACGTGGTGATTCTAGCGAACACCTGAAATGCGAATTAATGCTAAATAATTTTGAAAAGAATCAGAACACCATTGCCGATACCCTGAGGGAGAATGCTAATCTTTTGAAAATGCATTTCAACGAAAGCGTTCGTTTAAATAGACTTTTCCTGCAGACGATGATGATTGATGCAGCACTGTATTTGAGTAAATAAGAACTAGCATTCCGTGACCATGACAAAGGTATTGACTCGATAAATCGTAGAAATTCAAGGAACTGCTTTCACTGTTGTTATCAAGAAGTCCTTTAAAAATTCAAAATCAATACGAAACGATGAAAAATGTCTTCACAGGTGACTCAAAAACTATTCAAAACGAATTATTTTAATGTATTTCTGAATATATAAACTGTCACGTCAAAAATGAAATAAATGGAGTTCAATGCTTTTATACAAAACTTTAGTATGTTGTTCCGAAGGTATACTGAACCAATTCTGTTTAATATCATCCAAATGGGGCCAAAGGTCAGGGCACACGAGCGAGGTTTATCCCTATTATCCTCATAACTTGACTAAAAATGCTTCTATTGCGACAAAACTTTACTATGTTGTTCCGGAGGTATACTGAACCAATTCTGTTGACTATCATCAAAATGGGGTCAAAGGTCAGGACACAGGAGCGAAATTTATTCCACAGCCATTATCCTCATAACTTGAGTAATGATTTCTGGTATGTTGGAAAGCGTATCATAATCAATACATTGCATGATTTTACGAACTTGTTTTATTTTTAACTGACGAACGTTATATAGACTTGGTACAGACTGATTTTTTGGGGCAAGGTGAACTTCCGGTTAGCTGATTAATCGCCTGTGTTGTGTTCAATATCATAATAGAAAATTCTATTAAGAGAGGAATTGTTCTTAGATTTGAGCAAACATGCATAAGTGGATAATTCTCACACTCAGAAAAGCACATTAATTCACTTAATTTAGACCCGAGTAATTTTAAGATCTGATACTTTGCAATATGAAATACTCAAAGCTTCTACAAAGTGTCTTAGCAATGCAAAACCTCTCTCAAGAGGTGTGTAGTATATATAGGAATATAGCACATTTATATTAATATTTCATCTGCAAGTTTCAGATGAAAAGCACTGCGATTTCCCTACCTTATCCATTACTCACATTTGAAATTAAACGGACTCCATATAAATCAGTTTTTACATGTTACCTAAGTTTGATTTCCCCGAGCAATCAATATGTTTGTGATTTTAAGGAACAAAACTAAGTTGTGTGTGTGTGTGTGTGTGTTAAACTATTAAGCATATTATATAAAAAAGGAACATTCATCAGAGTTAAGTGGCTAAGATCAAGTTAGTTATTCACACCTTTACCACAGTGTTTTTTTTTTTTTTGTTTTTTGGCACTGCGTATCCTTGTCTGTCTGCACACAAATTAAAGCCATTGCAGCATCAATAAACATAAAAGGTTATTTTTACACTACACAAATATGCAATATTTTTTCATTGGGATTCTGGGGCTCCCTAAAATGCGGGCCCGTAAATCAGGCCCTGGATGCAATTGCGTGGATCCAATATTCCCTCTAAGTGACCAAGTGCAATGCGAGCCTTACCCAATGAGCTGGACAGGCATCAAAACCACTTGGGCAAAAAATTTTATTTTCCAAGCTTTTCTTACTAATGCAGTAGGAGTTGAAACTTGGAACCCTTATTTTTTCTAATCTCCCTGGTTTTTATCACAGTTCCTTCCGTAATTGATTTTTAAATAAAAAAAATATTAAAAACATTTCATTAATTAAAATTTTTTTTTTTTATGAAAAGCGAGAAGCTCAAACTTATTTCTGGAATAAAAACACTGAAAATTAGGAAAAGCATGTTTATGCATAATACACAGTTTCTTTGCATATCAAAATACCAAGGAGAGTACGAAACAAGTTAGTAAAATCATGCAATGCATTCATTATGATACGCTTTCCAACATACCAGAAACCATTACTCAAGTTATTACTTAAGTTACGAGGATAATGGCTGTGGAATAAATCTCGCTCCTGTGCCCTGACCATTGATCCACTTTCGATTATATTCAACCGAATTGGCTCAGTATACCTCCGAAACAACATACTAAAGTTTTCTCGCAATCGAAGCATTTTAAGGTAAGTTATGACGTATAAGGGCAATGGAATGGATCCCGCTCCTATGTCCTGAACTTTGACCCCATTTCGTCCATTTTCAATAGGGTTCGTCCCCAAGTGATCCCCTACCACATACTAAAATGTCATTGAAATCTATACATTTTTACGCCAGGTACGACACATAAGGGCAATGGAATGGATCCCGCTCCTATGTCCTGACCTCTGACCCAATTTCGTCCATTTTCAATAGAGTTTGTCCCCAGGTGGTTCCCTGCCACATACTAAAATTCATTGAAATCGAACCATTTTTACGCCAGGTACGACACATAAGGGCAACGGAATGGATTCCGTTCCGATGTCCTGACCTTTGACCCCATTTCGCACATTTTCAATAGGGTTTGTCCCCAGGTGGTTCCCTACCACTTAGTAAAATTTCATCGAGTTATGACGCATAAGGGCAATCGAATGGATCCCGCTCCTATGTCCTGACCTTTGACCCCATTTCGTCCATTTTCAATAGGGATCGTCCCCAGTGGTTCCCTACCACATACTAAAATTTCATCGAAATCGAACCATTTTTAGTTACGTTATGACGCATAAGGGCGATGGAATGGATCCCGCTCCTATGTCCTGACCTTTGACCCCATTTCGTCCATTTTCAATAGGGTTCGTCCCCAGGTGGTCCCCTACCACATACTAAAATTTCATCGAAATCGAACTATTTTTATGCGACTTATTGTGCGGACGGACAGACAGACAGACGGACGGACAAAGCTGGAGCATATACGCTTCTTCAACCTACGGTTGGAAAGCGCAAACAAAATTACAACTAATTACAAAACAATTAGTTCAAATAGAACAAGTGCAAAATCGTTCTGATCTGACAGTCCTTTTAAGGAATAAATTGCCTCTCAATTTTTTTCAAAAACCGAAGACTCGAATGTGGAAATTTTGGACTCGACCATCCATGAGAGTACTCGGAAAATATTGTTTACCATTTATGAGGAAGATGCCGGCTGATGTCTTCGGCTTTTATGGCTTTCCCAAAACTGTCTCAAGATCGATAGCCAGTTGCACTTGCAAGATAGTATTTTATTCTCATCAGCAGTGGCGTACACAGAAATAAATTAGGAGGGGGGGGCACATCGCCGCTGCAATGTGAAAAACCACGAACGCGAAATTTTGTAGTTTGAATTATCGCTATTTAAAAATTAAATATGATCAAAGAACCACTTTTGCAATTGCATCAGACTGTTCAAGCACTATACATCAGTGAATAAAATTTTACATGATGCTAAGTCAACAATTGAAAAATTCTCAGATTCTTGGTTTTATCAGTGCAGCTACGATATCATTCCTTCCTAAAAGTGATGAAAAAAAATGTGCATGAGAACAGGCAATTTTATTTTTCTCAGATACTATTAATTACAAAGTAACGCTCATTCTACGTTTTTGTTTTCCTGCTATAATATGTACTCAAGACAAAAGGCTTACTTCCTCCCTCCCCCATGCCCCACGATTCATTAGCCTGACGCTCTGACCACTACAACACCAGTTCGCTCGCTTGTTTCTTTGGTGGCATACAAGTGGAAAATGCGCACGAGGGGGGGGGGAGGCATTAACAATAGGTATATGTGACCTCGTCTGACCATTCCAAATAAAGAAGTAACTAAGGGCAATTTAAGGAAGACCAGAATGGCGACACTACCAAAATAACGTCACCGACAATTTTTATTAATTTTTAATACTAGACAAAATTATTTTCTGTGGTGCAAATATGGCCCTTTGCACCCCCGCCCCCAGGATACGTCATTGCTCATCATCATATCCAGATGACTCACTTCCAGTTTGTTGCGCGATTAGTTTTGATGCTGTTCATTAGCTGTTCAGTGTTCATTTTGCTGTGATTGTCTGGCGCTGATGTGTTGTTTTGTGAAAAGACTCGATATCTGCCTCTCTATCGGAGTGGGAAAATCACTAATCCGCATTCTGGCGTTCACTATCTGTTCGCACTAGGCTGCTTTGCAAGAAGACTTTGAGAATGAAGAGAACAATGAGACGAACTTAGAAGGAGTTGAACGGCTTTTTAAAAAAAAGTGTTGTTTTGACTGTAACGAAGTAAATTTCTCCGTCATTTTTGGTCTACGCCGGGACTCGAACCCGAGGCCGCTTATTCCGGAATAAGTCGCTCTACCAACTGAGCTACGCAGACATTTGTTCTGATTGCTATGTGCCTTTATGTCGTGTGCGTCCTTCGGGCAGGTACGTCACGTCTCCTGGTACGTTACATCATCTCCCCCTTATTATTATTTTTTTTTTTCGAAGTGCTAGAGAAGGGATTCTCTTATTTTTCCTATCTCGCGGTGTGGAAATAACATCACACCAATACGAGATTTTGAACGGTCGGATCATCCGGATAGTTCGGGCGCCATTATAACGAAGTAAATTTCTCCGTCATTTTTGGTCTACGCCGGGATTCGAACCCGATTATTCCGGAACAAGTCGCTCTACCAACTGAGCTACGCAGACATTTGTTCTGATTGCTATGTGCCTTTATGTCGTGTGCGTCCTTCGGGCAGGTACGTCACGTCTCCTGGTACGTTACATCATCTCCCCTTATTATTATTTTTTTTTTTTCGAAGTGCTAGAGAAGGGATTCTCTTATTTTTCCTATCTCGCGGTGTGGAAATAACATCACACCAATACGAGATTTTGAACGGTCGGATCATCCGGATAGTTCGGGCGCCATTATAACGAAGTAAATTTCTCCGTCATTTTTGGTCTACGCCGGGATTCGAACCCGATTATTCCGGAACAAGTCGCTCTACCAACTGAGCTACGCAGACATTTGTTCTGATTGCTATGTGCCTTTATGTCGTGTGCGTCCTTCGGGCAGGTACGTCACATCTCCTGGTACGTTACATGACTTTTGAGCCCGAATTTTATTTATTTATTTATTATTATTATTATGCAGATAATTGATTTTCGATATATGGAAATTAATTAGGGATTCGGGAATTTGAATCTAAAATGCTTACTGCGCGGCCGCACGCGTGCGCAGCATAGAGGGAACATTGCGTGAATACAGAAAAAAACATACCAGAACAGTAAACTAAAAAAGAAAAAAAATCACGCTACTGAGAATTTTTTTGACTCCGTCAATAAGTAGCGTGCAGCTCAACCACCATGAAGCAAATTCAAAGAATGTGATTTATTTTTTACGTTTTCCAATCGTAGATTGAAGAAAGCGTATATGCTCCAGCTTTAGTCCGTCTGACTGTCCGCACGATAACTCGCGTAAAAATGGTTCGATTTCGATGAAATTTTAGTATGTGGTAGGGGACAACCTTGGGAAGGAACCCTATTGAAAATGGACGAAATGGGGTCAAAGGTCAGGACGTAGGAGCTTGATCCATTCCATCGCCCTTGTGCGTCATAACTTACGTAAAAATGCGTTGATTGCGATAAAACTTTAGTATGTTGTTCCGGAGATGTACTGAACCGGTTCTGTTCAATGGTGTCAAAGGTCAGGGCACAGGAGCGAGATTTATTCCACAACCATTATCCTCATAACATGACTAAAAATGTTTCTATTGCGACAAAACTTTAGTATGTTGTTCCGGAGGTACACTGAACCGTTTCTGTTGAATATCATCGAAATGGGGTCAAAGGTCAGGGCACAGGAGCGAGATTTATTACACAGCCGTTATCCTCATATAACTTGACTAAAAATGCTTCTATTGCGACAAAACTTTAGTATATTGTTCCGGAGGTATACTGAACCAATTCTGATTAATATCATCGAAATGAGGTCAAAGGTCAGGGCACAGGAGCGAGATTTATTCCACAGCCGTTATCCTCATAACTTGAGTAATGATTTCTGGTATGTTTGAAACCGTATCATAATCAATGCATTGCATGCTTTTACTAACTTATTCATATTTCAAGAGAGTTCTGTTTCCTTTCTCTCCTTTTTAATTTCATATTTTATCTAATTGTTTTTCCTTTTTGGCTAATGAAGTTAATTAACAAGAGGAGATTAAAAACAAAGAGAAACTTAAGTTTGTATTCGTGGAACAATGTAGTTTGTAGTTGAACACAAAGCCCCTCCCCCCGGTTCTGGAACATAGCTACGCCCCTGCTCGCCTTCCCCCACAATTTGGCAGTGGATAGTGCCAGACCGGACGACCTGACGCAGGAGACTGTAGGGTACCATTTTTAGGACTGCAGCAATATGCATTCGATTTCAGGGCCGCGGATGGCCTAGTGACCAACGTTCGAGACTGCAACGTTCGTGACTGCCCGAACAATACCGGGGGGGGGGCAACCCGCCCCGGTATTGTTCGATTTCAAAGTTTTGTTGGTGGTGAAGGATATTTTACAACAATACCAGACAGACACAGAGAAATCGCGGGAAAAAATACAACAACGGGTGAAATTTTTACTCCGTCTAACTTCCGTATTCGGAAAGTTTTGAAAGACTGGCTCCTTCCAAACACAGAAAATTCGCCTCCATGATCCGGAGTCTGTAAGAGAGGATTAAAAAGAATTCAGGGGACGGCGTCGTTTTTTTTTTTTTTCTGCAGGGCCAAAATAAAGAATCTGGAGATATATACACTATCTACCAACAAGTAATTGGACACCCCTGCAATCGACGATACCTGCGGTGCTGATACACTTCACTGCCGCCGCCGTTAAATATCGTGTGGGAAACAACAACGCAACCAGTCGCATGCAAGATGCCACGCAATTCGGAGCTCTCTGATTTCGAGAAAGGTATAATCGTCGAGTATCACAGAAATGGCCGATCCATACGTGACATATCCAGCGAGTTGAAATACCGAAAATCGACAGTGGCCTACGTGATTGGCAAGTGGAAGATAAGAGGTGACTGTCGGAATGTGCTCCGACCCGGCAGACCCACAAAACTGGGAGTTAGAGACCGACAGGTGCTGGCCAGAGAAATTCGGAAGAACCGCACCAAATCGATGGGCCATATCAGCGAGGAGTTTCAGCAGGCATCCGGGAGTGTTCTTTCGATGAATACCATCCGTAAGGAAGCCCATCTGCTCGGTTATCATGGACGTGCTGCCGCCCACAAGCCTTTGATCACAAAGTCCAATAGAGCTGCTCGGCTAACGTGGTGCAAAGAACGTCGACAGTGGACCGTTGAACAGTGGAAACAGGTTCTCTGGAGCGACGAATCAAGGTTCACCCTCTACCGTTCGGATGGCAGGGTCTGGGTTTGGCGTCTGCCTGGAGAACGGCTCCTGCCGGAATGTATTGTCCCAACTGTGAAGTTCGGCGGTGGTGGAATTATGCTATGAGGGTGTTTCTCCTGGTATGGCACGGGACCCTTGGTCGCAATTCCTGGTAGACTAAACGCCGAGACCTACTGCACCATTTTGGATGACCATGCGCTTCCTACGCTGTGGCAGTTGTACGGGGTGGACCCATGTTACTTTCAGGATGACAATGCTACCTGTCATGTTGCGAGGTCCACCATGGCTTGGTATGGAGACAATGGGATTAATCGAATGGACTAGCCTGCGCAGAGCCCGGACCTTAACCCTATCGAGCACCTCTGGGACGAGTTGGAGCGTCGAATTAAGGGGCGCCCCCACCGTCCGAAATCGGTGAAGGGACAGACCAGTCTTCTCCAAGCCGAGTGGAAGAAAATACCGCTAGCCGTCGTACAACGCCTGATTGAGAGTATGCCCCGGAGGGTCGCAGCTGTAATCGCCGCTCGTGGAGGCTCCACCAACTATTGAAGGTGAATAAACTTCGTTTTCCTTTGCTACCACAGGTGTCCAATTACTTGTTGGTAGATAGTGTAGTTTTTGTCTGCAAAACCAAAATAAAATCTGTGACATACGTCGCCCTTCGCCGCGATTGTGCTACGGGAGTGCAGGCTAGAAAAAGTACGGCAAGACCGTTTTGGCCCCACTTATACCACTGCTAGTATGACCATTCTAAAAGAACATTCGCCCCACACTCACTCCCCGTAGTTACGACCCTGATCTTGGAAAAGAAAGGCTATCATTTGCTGGGATCTAATTCACTGTACGTATGACCAAATGATAGTGCCACACAATGGCGCACCCAGGAATTCTTGTTGGAGGGGGCTGTATATGTGTATAGTATACGTACACAATGTGTGTACATATAAATAGTGTATACGTACGCAGGGTGTGTACATGTACATATTATACGAACACAATGCGAGTACTTATATATAGTATACGTACGCAGTGTGTGTACATATATATATATATATATATTATACGTACACAATGTGTGTACATATATATAGTATACGTACACAATGTGTGTACAAATATATAGTATACGTACGCAGTGTGTGTACATATATATACGTGAAGAGCAATTGAATTAGAGATACCTGTCTAGTAACGTGTAGCACCACATTTTGCCCTGATGACGGCGGCGATTCGTCTCGGCATGGACTCGACAAGACACCGGAAGCGTTGGGAAGCCATACGGATCCACGACCCCTGACCAAGCTCCCACAGTTCACGAAGATTTAATGGAAGGGAGTCATATCTCTCGATGGCATCCCAGGATATCCCGGTAACGTTGACCTGTGAGGGACGATGTCACACGTACCAGGGGTCCCATTTTAGTCCATGGAAACAATCCCCAGACGAGAATGCGTCACCCACCAGCTTGAAGAGTACCCTGCTGGCAAGAAGGATCCATCGCTTCATGTGGTTTGCGCCGTACTCGCATCCTGCCATCCGCATGCACCAACGTGAATCTCGACTCATCAGTCCAGGCAAAATTTTCCCACATGTGTAGGGTCCAGTGGCGATGTTCCCGCGCCCATGCTAATCTTTGCACCCTGTGATGTGCGGTCAGCAGCGGTACTCTCGTGGGACGATGGCTTCTGTACCCCGTAGTGAGGAGATGGTTCTGGATGGTGTGGCTGCTTACACGTTTTTGTGCACCAGCGTTAAATTGCCGAACGATTTCTTGCACTGTGGCCCGTCTATCCGCTGTTACAATGTGAGCTAGCCGGCGATGACCCCGCTCATCCCCACGCTGTTGTCCACGGCAGTTGGCCCTTGCAGGGATGGTTTTACCGGATTCGATGTACTTACGGTGCACCCGTGACACAGTGGCTCGTGAAAATCCCAGTGCCTGCACGACTTCCAAAATGGAGTGACCCATTCGTCGTGCCCCGATAATTTGCCCACGATCAAATGCGCTTAGATCCTTCGTCTTACCCCTACTGCGTCCGACTGTTACTGACTCCCGTCGCATCACTCCTTATATTGTCGGATCGCTGCATACGTCATGTCGTTTCCGTTTACAGGGCCGCCCACAGCGCCGCATTTGCATAACGCCAGCTGTCTCTAACTCAACTGCTCTTCAGTGTATATTATACGTACACAATGTGTGTACATATATATAGTATACGTACGCAGTGTGTGTACATATATATACATAGTATACGTACGCAGTGTGTGTACATATATATAGTATATGCCTATAGTTTATATATGGTTGTTACGTACTTCGCACTTAATCTTTTCGGGGCTTTGGAACGAATACACGCCGTCCCAGTGGCGCAGGGGTCTAAGCGATGGCTTCTGATCATTCGTTCGAAAGGGGTCCGGGTTCGAATCCCGGTGAGGCATGGGTGTTGTGTTTTGTCTTACGGCACTGGCTATCTCCCTTCCCTGGAACCAGTGACCCTAAATTAGGGACGGGCGACTGCTTATAGCCCATTGCGTTGCTCACGGTGGTCGTTAAACCTCCAATCAATAAAAAAAAAAAAAAAAAAAAAGAGACAAGATACCATGTAATAGAAGACACTATGTAATTTTTTGAACATGTGAAATAATATTTTTGAATGTTTAAATTTTGACGTACGTCGCTTTTAATTTCTTTGGGGCTTTGGGTAGAAGACCCGGTGTAATAGAAGACACTATGTATTTTTTTTTTCAACATGTAAAATAATATTTTTGAATGTTTAATTTGTGACGTACGTCGCTCTTAATCTCTTTGGGAAGAAGACCCGGTGTAATTTTATTTCTTTATTTGAGGTTTAACGACCACCGTGAGCAACTCAATTGGCTATAAGCAGTCGCCCGTCCCTAATTTAGGGTGGAAGGGAAAGAGCCAGTGCCGTAAGACAAACACAACATCCATGCCTTACCGGGATTCGAACCCGGTAGACGAAACCCGTCGGAATCGACGATAACTTTTTTTTTCTAATATTTTTGAATGTTTAGTTTGTGACCTACGTCGCTCTTAATCTCTTTATGGCTTTGGGAAGAAGACACTATGTCAGACACTATGTAATTTTTTGAATATGTAAAATAATATTTTTGAATGTTTAATTTCTGACCTACGTCGCTCTTAATCATTTTGGGGCTTTGGGAAGAAGACACCATGTAATAATAGTCAGACGCTGTGTAATTTTTGAACATATAAAATAATATTTTTGAATGTTGAATTTGTGACGTACGTCGTTCTTAATCTCCTTGGAGGCCTCTGTGGTTTCGCCGATGGTGCCACATTCCGCATAAAGTCAGCAAAAATTTACCCTTCCTGTTAAGAGCAAGCCAACGGAATAGCTAACGTGCTGCCATCATTTGGCCAATATGTAATCATAATGAATTTCAACAATTCGTGTAGAGTGGGCCGCAGTTGAAAAAAATTGTGACAAAAAGCTTTTATTGTTTGTAAGCATTTTAGCTTCTCTGTATTTCTTTAAGTGTTACGTTTATTATCTCATAAAATTTCTGATTAAAGAGAAGAAAGATAAAATGTATAGCATCAGTTTTAAGTCAGTCAACATTACTTTTCAAAAGTTGGGTCACTTTAAAATTGTGATCCAGAAAATTAAATAAAATCATAGTTTCTGGAAAGTAAATGAGATATATAGAGAACGACCAAGGCTTAATTTTTGAGACAATGCAATTTTATCAATTCATAATGCATGAAATAATTGGTTTTGCTTCTGTGTACACATTCACTTCGAAAGACTGCGATGCTATACGAATATGATGTTATCACTTCTGAAAACCTCAGAATCCCAAATCAAAAATTCAGTTAAGGTAACCAAACATTTCTTTAAAGTGTAAATATTTTTATACTATGTCTAATAATTATACTATACTAAACTTATAAGGGCTAATCAGAGATCAGCTGTGGATTTACAGATTTGGTGGCCTCGAACAAGAACCGGACCATGCTTCCCGTAACCAGTATTATCAGAAATTCCTGAAATCTCCCTTCTTTCACAAAAGCCCAGGGGTCATATATTTGGCACCATCTACCCTGGAGCGGCGTTTTCACGCAGCTGAATAGTACGTTGTTTAACCGCTGTAGCACACAACAGTTGCCACACTTTCGCGAATTATTTTAATTTGCTAATTTTATGAGTATTAAGCACGCATTGTTGCATGCAGTGCAAAATGACAGACACATAGTGGGGGAAAAAAAAAAAAAAAAAGATGAAGAGAGAGAGAAAGGGAAATGAAATTAAAACTAAGAATTTCTCACTCTTACCAGCAGCCGACAAACACTCTTATTTGCAAAATCTCTGCTTAGCTAGAATCAGCAATTCTTTCCAACGACACAGCCAGATCTTCAGGTTTTTGTCGGCTACGCTAGAATATAGATGCGTTTGGGTTTCTATAAATTTCAGTTTGAAAAAGTTTCTCCCCACTGTAGCCTTTGTTGCAAGAAAAGTCAAAGTAATTCTGGAAAAAAATATATATATTTTGGAAAAATTCATTAAAACGTCTTCATATACCATCTAACAATGGTGTAGTGTGCTAAAGCTGTCCATCAGCAAGTTGCCAGTGTCGATGTTCGAATGGTAGCGCGTGTTCCACTCTATTGGTGATTTGGATCTGTGTATTATTTACGAAATGGAGAAATATCTTTGTGAAATGAAAAATATTAAATTTACATCATATGGAAAATTACGAAAATGATCGCACGTAAAAAAAAAAAAAAAAAAAGGTAGGGTCTGGTTGACTTCAACCCTCACAGCCACCGGCGTCTCAGTTGCTTTTTGATTGCCATTTTGCTTTCAGCATTCTTTTCTTTGTAAGGCACAACAGGATAGCGGACATCGTATCGCCAGCGGTGGTTCATAACGTTCTCGTCCAAACCAGAAACCCACCCCGGTGGCGCAGTGGTCTAAGCGATGGCCTCTGATCATTCGTCCGAGAGGGTCCGGGTTCGAATCCCGGTGAGGCGTGGATGTTGTGTTTGTCTTACGGCACTGGCTTGCTCCCTTCCCTGGAGTCGGTGACCCTAAATTAGGGATGGGCGACTGCTTGTAGCCCATTGATTTGCTCGCGGTGGTCGTTAAACTTCCATAATAAAAAAGAACCAGAAACCTTTCCCTGCCTCCAAGAAGCTGGATTACAGGAGGACGCCGCAACTCCCGGAAGTAATGGAAGTTCTTCTTGGACATTTATGTTTAATCCGTCAAACTACTGTAACATTGCTGTATTTTTTAATTTAAATAATATCTTCCACAGTTTTTATTTATCTTCCTAATTTCTTTGCGTGAAATTAGTTTTCCATGGGAAAAAATTATAATCCTAAAACTGTAACTTCAAGATTAAATGCCTATTTTCTGCTCTGTCTTTGGCTGTGCAGCGCCATCTGTATTTCATTCTGTTAAATAGTGTTTTCATGAAATCCGGCCTTACTTTCGTAAACAAACGTAGTAATTTTCAATAATAGGGCAATGATTTCTTTTTAGCCTATTTATCAAACACACATGCTACACAAATTTGACATGAGACTGTTATAGATGAAAATTTCTGGTGAACGCGTATTAGTGGAATAAAATGAAAAACTGAATTCTTGGAGCAAAATTCCGTTAAATGTTTTGCTTATTTCAGATCTCACTCGTTAATTTGCTAGCTATAATAGTGTGTGTAAGTCGACTTTATTTATCTATTTAATTTTTTTATCGTTCGTTCAGTAACCGCGCTAATTTCTCATATTCTTTTTTATGAACGTTTGAAAATAAAATCGCTGGATAAATACAGGCCACATTTTATTTTTAAAACTATAAATATTTATTCAGCAAAAGAATATTTGTGTTTTCTTCCGGGTACTGGCCCCCGGTAATAAATAAGAGCGTCTTCCTCCCCCTTTCTACTTCGCTTCCTTGTCACTTTACTATCGGACACTCTAGCCCAAATCTCCTAGCTTCCTATTTCTAAGGGTTGTTTAAGAGCTGGGGTCAGACACTCCCTTCGCAAAATCCTCTACATATGATGATCATCATCATCATCATTTGTGCTTTCTTGTTCATTTGCTGATGAGCAATTAATTACAGTTGGGTTTTAATATATACGTTGAACTAGCAATTTATCGTTTTGCTCTTTTTTTTTATTTTCCTCTTGGCAATAAAAGAGACGTGTCCCTCGCACGTCTGATCTCTTCACGCTTGCCTGACTCCCCCCTCCCTCCCAATAATTTGATAAAGTCGGCGCCCATGGTTCATACACATCGAATGTTTTTGATTTTCCCTTCAACTTCGTTATATACGAGTTCGACTGTATTTTTAAAATAAGTTCTTTCTTTTTGTGCATTCTGATAAGCGATAGTTATCTGATCTTCTCTCAGTTATATCCTCAGCTATGTTACACCACTATAGATAACAACTGGCATGTATGAATGATTACTCTGCTATCTACGCATCGTAGCGAAATGACACTCCTTGCACTAACAGTGGCGTACCGAAAAACTTGACCCCCACCCCCGCCAAAAATGTTTTCGAGGCCCTTTTGCAGAGGCGACTTTAGATCATTTGGGGCCCTAGGCGCTAAAAGATTCAGGATCCCCCTTCTTATTACCTCAGAAATTTTTATCCGTCACATTAACGGAAAAAAAAGTAAAGTCAAGAAAAAGGTTTTTACGTTTTTTAAAATGCCATTCTACTAGGGGTGTTCAAATGAAAAGGTACGAAATGACACTGTGGGTATAAATGGAGACTTTATTCAAAGTATACACCATAGGCCATGGCACAATGATCCCATTGATTAACGAGCCGAAGGATTCCTTGTTCCCAGAATTCCTGTGGCCGTGACGAGACCCAGTCCTGCACAGCGTCCTTGAGTTCGTCGTCCGAGTGGAAGCGCTTCCCTTTCAGATGTTTTTTCAGGGGATCAAACACATGGAAATCGCAGGGCAACATGTCCGGGCTGCAGGGCGGATGGTCAAGCTGCTCCCACTGGAACTTGGCCAGTTCCGCGTGTATGACCCTGGAGACGTGTGGACGCGCGTTATCATGGAGCAGAACCACACCCTCCCTGAGCAGCCCCGGTCTTTTGTTCTTGACGGACCTGCGTAGGCTTCGGAGTGTCTCACAGTACACATCGGAGTTAATGGTTCGTCTGTGCTGGAGGAATTCAACAAGTAGTCAATTGGACGGCGCTCTTTATAAGAGCCTCTGCTCCTGCGCATGCGGGCGCCCGCGCATGCTCCGATCCACGCCGGCGACTCCAATCGCATCCCTAGATGTGTCGCTACGTTCTCCCATAGCGGCATAGGCAAATATGTTAACGGTTACGTTCTTATGACGTTTCGTACCTTTTCATTTGAACACCCCTAGTATTTGCCTATTATTGGAACGTTTTGTAAGAAAAAAAAAACTTTGTTCGTGCACATCGAACTTTTTGTTTTCAGAGATAGTTCAAAAATTATTTTTGCGGCAAATAGGAAATCAAAGGATATTAAGTTTGGCACTTTAAATATCCCATATACTTCATGAATTTACCGTTAAGGGCTGTCAAAGTAGAAAATTAAAAAATAAAAATAAAGTTCTATTATGAACAAACTATTCGACTTAGAGGGGAAATTATTTTTATGCCTCTCAAATACTTAAATTTTCCAATTAGTTCGTTAATTTCCTGCTAGTAGCGCTAAGTCTAAAGAATTTGGTTCTTACAGATTTTTCGAAAATTATTTTTACGAATGATAGAACATAAACATTCATTAAAGTTCGTTCATTTTAAATTTCACTACTAGTTCATAAATTTCCCGCTAGAGTTCTCAAAGTGAAAATTCAGTAAATTTTAGCTTTACGCTACGAAGACACCATTTCAGTTACAGCAAAAGTTCTTTTTGAGTTTGATACGTAAGGCAAAACTGATTACTTTAGCACCTTTTCAGTTGCAAATTACTTGGCAAATTTAAAGTTAAAGCCCTGAAAATGGAATTTCTCTAAATTTTTCAGTACATTGCTCATAAATTATAATACGTTTCAATTACAAAACGTGCTCTTCACTTTGCTTCAGTTTTGGAAAATCATCTTGTCTTTACGTTATGAGCAAATTAGTACGCAACGAGCATCAAGGGCGTCGGAAGCTCGGAGGCAGAGGCGGCAGTTGCCCCCGCACACAAATGAGTGTGGGGGCGAACCCCCCCCAGTTTTCTTCTTTTTCAAATTGCATATGTTCGTGATTGGAAATGTTAAACATTGGGTTTTTGTGTGTGTGTGTGTGTGTGTGAAGTTCGTTTTGATTATAATTAAGTATTACTCTTCATTTTTCATAATGAACTATCTAGAAATCTGAATATTTTTTTATTGCCATCTACTCCTGAGACTCCATTAAACAGACCAGAGGGCTGGTTCCCGTTTGAAAACCAGCAACGTTTTGTGTCTCATCAGGTGTAAATAATTAGTCTTCCTCTAAAAAATTGAGTAAAAATAAATGCGAAAATGGAGGTAGGGTGAAGAATGAGATATAAGTTCCTTCAATGTTTAATTATAGCGTCTACTGCTATAGTTCCTGCGGAATTCGTACCAATCCGGAAGTATCAAAATCTACAGTTTAACGCAGTTTATGTGTACAATCAGGGCCGGCTGGACCATAGGGGCAACCGGGGCGGAGGCCCCGGGCCCCGCAGTTTAGAAAACAAAATAATTTTCGGTAAACAAACTTTAACTACATTTTTTTTTGTAACTTTTGGGGCGCAAGGCCCTTAAAAATATATTTTTGAAGTTTTTTGTTTGTTTCCAATCTCCCCATTTTTGAATACGTTAGGGGGATACCCTGTTCGTAGCACGGACACTGAGATTTGAAGATTCGAAATGATTTTTGAAACCACCTTAATCTTTTCCGCAATCATGAAATAGCAAATTAAATGTCATCGGGCGAGATCCAAAGTAAAAATCCTCCAAATACGTGGCGTCAGTAAATAAACAAATGCATCGCTCTTTCCACGTTCCAGAAACACATAGCTACCGAAAAATTGTTATTAGGTCACCGCCGGGGAATTGAATCCACGGATCTCTCGATGTGGTGTAAGGCTAACGCGCTCGGTTAGGTTTCGAGAGATCCGTGGATTCTCTTCCCCGGCGGTGACCGAATAACAATTTTTCGGTTGCTATGTGTTACTGTAACGTGGAAAGAGCGATGCATTTGTTTATTAAATTTCATCATTTTGTTGTCCCCTACTTTTATATATCCAACAATTTGTGTGAAAACCTGATACTTAAATTTAAGGAAATAAAAAGAACAACATCCAAGTTACTTTCGGACTACATATGGAGGCCACTTTTCCAACATTAAAAAAAAAAAAAAAAGGCAACTTTCATATATGAACTCGTACAAAAGTTTAGAATGTCAGTAATTCGTCATTTACTCCACCGTGCATTAAAAATCAGTCACTAAACATGTATCAGGGGAAAAAACTGTTTATACCAATTTATTTTAGAGGGATCCTTATTATATTTCCTATACAAAAATATTTGCTAAGCAGGTATCTTTTTATCATTTTGTGCATAAGCTGTTGTAAGAGTTACAATGCAACCTAAACCTCTTCTCCCGGGAAAGAAAATGTAGATTTTAACACTTTTTAATCTCTCTCTCTCTGTTTCTCTCTCTGTTTCTCTCTCTCTCTCTCTCTCCCTCTCTTTCTTTGTCTCTTTCTCTTCCTCTCTTTCTCTCTCTCTCTCTCTCTCTCTCTCTCTCTCTCTCTCTCTCTCTCTCTCTCTCTTCCTCTTTCTCTCTCTCTCTCTCTTTTCTCCTCTCTCTATTTCTTTTTCTCTCTCTCTCTCTTCTCTTTCTCTCTGAACTTTCAGTCCGTATTATGGTCTTTTTCTTAAGCTTAAAGCAAATACTTCTTTGAGATAATCATTTTGTCTTTACGGTAGTGTTAGTGTGTCTTCCTCACGAACGATAATTTTCAGAAACGACTTTATTAAAATATGAGATTTATTTTTTAGTGACCACAATAAAATTTTGCTCTGGGCCCCGCATCCGGCCCTGTGTACAATTAGTTTGCATTGAGAAACTATATGGATATAAAAGCGTTTTTTTTTAGAGGAATGTTTAATCGAAAAAAAAATTGTTCAGCAAATTTTCCTAATGAAGTCAGCACGTCTTCTCTTACAGTAGTACGATAAATGTTATGCCATGATAAAATATTTTGTTCTCAGACATCTTGACCCACAAGCAGCCATGGCTGCTTACACGTTTTTGTGCACCAGCGTTAAATTGCGGAGTGATTTCTTGCACTGTGTGTGGCCCGTCTATCCGCTGTTACAATGCGAGCTAGCCGACGATGACCCCGCTCATCCACGCGCTGTTGTCCACGGCAGTTGGCCCTTGCAGGGATGGTTTTACCGGATTCGATGTACTCACGGTGCACCCGTGACACAGTGGCTCATGAAAATCCTAGTGCCTGCACGACTTCCAAGATGGAGTGACCCATTCGCCGGGCCCCCGACAATTTGCCCACGATCAAATGCGCTTAGATCCTTCGTCTTACCCATACTGCGTCCCACTCTTACTGATTCATGTCATATGTATAGAGGATTTTAGGAAAGGAGTGTCTGACCCCAGGTCTTAAACAACCCTTAGAAATAGGAAGCTAGGAGATTTCGGCTAGAGTGCCCGATAGGAAAGTGACACGGAAGCGAAGTAGAAAGGGGAGGAAGACGCCCTTATTTATTACCGGGAGGCCAGTACCCGGGGTCCGACGGCTTTACGTGCCCATCCGACGCACGGCGCATATTTAGTGGATCGAGCGTTCATGAACGTTGCCCACTCGGCCACCCGCGGCCCTGAACTCTTACTGATTCCCTTCGCATCACTCCTTATATTGTCGGATCGCTGCATACGTCATGTCGTTTCTGTTTACAGGGCCGCCCACAGCGCCACATTTGCATAACGCCAGCTGTATCTAATTCAATTGCTCTTCAGTGTATGTAAGTAAGGTCCGTGAATCAATCGTCTGAACCAATAAATATTCAATTTTGTTTTGTTACTTACAGTTGCCGTCATTGAGTATATACATATATGTTTGCTAATGAATCTTTGGTACTTTTATCCATATCTAATAAATTATCCAAAGCAATACGTCTCGAATATCAGGTGTTAAGATTTACCCATTTAACATGAAAGATAGCTTCACAGTAATTGATTATAATAGTTTCCAAGGGATATTCTTTTCCCAGATTAAGTGGCTTCATAGGTAACTTCGTACCCAATCTTAAGTTTGGAATGCATAGACGATCACATAAAAACGTTGCGGCACACGTAAAAACTGTGATACTCACAGGATACTGCGTGCGAAATACAACGCCCGTCTTCAGAGGTTGAGGCTACGTCTGCCCGACACTGGGTAAACATGGCCTCATAATCTGTAAGTCAAACAGGAGTAGTTGGCGGGTCCGGGAGTCCACATCAAGGGGACGGATTCGTATCCGGGTACTGATTACGTCAGCGGTAATTAGTACAAAGTTAGGTTGCTGGGAACATGATAGTGAAAGCATAATAAGCTAGAAATGACCCGGGAACCAGACAACACATCTGTTCGGCAGCGTAGTACGAAACGCAGAGAAAGACCCGCCACCAACAGCCACTAGTGGCGTAGAGTGACCTAAAATTTATCCGTGGCTAAATATATTTTTAAAATTGCTCTCAACCTTCCGTAGTGTGAAATATAATTTCAGGGGATTTTGAGGTTTAAAAACGCCACCAGCTGAAATTTCCGGGTGGTGGGTCAGGTGCACTCGGAGTCAGGGTGAAGGGTCAGGTGCACTCCGGCATTACCTGTATTTTTTACTTAATCTTACCAAGTTTGATTGAAAGGAGACTTAACATTGCAAATGTTTCGTTAAAAAATGCATATTTCCGTAAGCGTTTTTAATTACCTTTACCTTGCAGAACATATGCCCTTTAGTTGTGTGAATAAAACAAAATATTGCGCACATCTCTTAGAATCATTACGGCAATTCTTTAAGGAGCAAAATATGATTTCATAACTGCTCCCATCACCCCAAACGTATCATATCAACCGCCAAGCCCTCTCCTCCAACTTTTGAGACAAGTCTACGAACCTCATAATAGTCTACTTCAATTTTGATAAAAAAAAACAGGATTAGACACCCTGTTATTCTTTATAATATAAGGTAGTATCTTTGAGAAAAACCTTTGTCCTTTGGCAGCCCTCCTCCTTCTCAGAGGAACTTGTAATTTAATCGATAATCCGCGTTTATTTTCACTTTTTTCAGTTTTTATATCGCCGTCTAAAGATAACAATTTAAGTTTTTTTTCCTTAAAACTGAAGTTTCTAAGTCAGGTCAAGGTGAAGCATACAAAAAAGAATTAAATGAGTTACTTATTTTTCCTAATAATGAATAAAGAGCTAAAGCTTTAATGAAACAGGATTTGACAGTAATATTATTTTAAAACAATAATATGAAATAGCAAAGAAGGTGCACATATCGCCCGTCGCCCTCATTACGCTCTTAGTAGAGATTTTAAACAACAAAATACTTTGTATCTAACAGCTTGAATGCACGTGCGCAGATCTTCCAAGCCCGCCTAAACTTTCAAGGTAAAGAGCAGACTTTTTTTTGACATAAGTATAAAGTAAAAAAAAAAAAAAATGCTTTTTAAAATGGGTAGTAACCTGCTCTGCTCTCTCCAGGCAGAAAGCTGCGAAATAAAAGTGTCCTTGGAAACGTCACACATAAGTGTCAACAAGCCCCTGAGCTCTACACAAGGCCAGATGAACATCATCGCCCCCTTCTCCCTTAAAAACTCAACAGAACAACCAGGGTTGGAGAGCAACAGCATCTGCCAGCCCCTCAGGCTACAGATCGCAAAGAGCTTGTCACCCTCTCTTGTCCTCCTGGAAAGCAGCGTTTGGGGGAAAGAAATGCTACTCCTCCTCATCGTTCGTATGCCCAAGTCACTAAAACTCAGCTTTCCCCTAATCCCACCCACTATTAAACCAACAGCTCCCCACAATGTAAAATCTACCCAGCGTCGTGGTGTCATCGGAAACGGTACTAAACCGGCTAGAATTTCCGCTGCCTCCCCATCGTCAGCAAGCCCCATCGATTTATATTGGCAGATGTAACCAGAGCACTCCAAAATTAAAAATATCACTGATTACTTTAAATCGGAGGGAATCAATCAGCAAGGGCTGGTCCTTAGCTCTTCACCCCTGAAACACGCAGGTGAAGTTGATGACGTAGCTGCGCTGGCTCTTCGGAAGCCAAGAGCCACGAGGAGCTGTGCTCTAACGGACCACCATAGGAAAGGCACCTTCAGTTAATGTTATTACCGTATTTAACGGAATACAATGTGTCATCTATTGCAATGCTCACTAAAATATTAGACTCTGCCTTTTTCGGAAATAAAAGTTAAAGATTTTGAGTCTTAAAATCGGAAAACATTGATGTAACAGTATAAATGCGATAATTTTAAACGAACAATTTCTGTCATGCATGCGTTTTCTTTAAAAAAGTATTTTGCTTAATATACTAACCCTATTTTTCTGATGTCGAAAACTTAGCGTATCTTTCCTTTTTTTTTTTTTTATAGTAAT
This sequence comes from Macrothele yani, assembly GCA_039090855.1. Taxonomy (NCBI): domain Eukaryota; kingdom Metazoa; phylum Arthropoda; class Arachnida; order Araneae; family Macrothelidae; genus Macrothele; species Macrothele yani. The sequence continues at coordinate 80,570,948 of CM077018.1, forward strand.
TCCCTAGAATTAGTGGTTTAAAAACTTTTTCTCTCTCACAAACATTAGTTGTTTAAAACCTGTAAGACACGGAAAGCTACTGAGTTCTTCAAACTCTGCAAAAGTAGTTCAAACACTATGTTAATGTATAAAATCAAAATTATTTACTTACATTTTATATCCATCATGATTTCTGAAGTTCACTGCGTTTAAAAAGGGGTGAACAAAATTTACTTCATGCAGTGAAGATATGTTCCTTATTGCACGAACTGGAAACTGTTTTCTTCATTGCACCAAATGTGAACGTTTGAGTCAATCAATTTTTTTCATTTTCGGCAGAGCTTTCCTGCGCGGCACTAATAGTGAATTTCTGTTCAGAAAACGAATTCGAATAAATGTTCGGATTCTGCAAAACAGACGAATAGCATCCTTGTTGACAGATGGGAAACGTTTTTCTAGCTCATTTATGAGTTCCCGAATAACACCTATTCCTTTTCTAAATGTCCTGCCATGAACTGCGCAGAAAATCTGTTCAAACTGTTTCACAGTATTATTCCAAGAACATGATGGTACTGTCAAACCGCCAACAGATATTAGTTTTACACAATTATCTTGAACAGAATTAATATCGGGGCAGTTTTTAGAATTAGTTCCTAAAGAAGGATCTTTATCGCGAACGCGATATGCTATGTATCCAGCTATGTAGGCCATGGCTTCCTGCTCAGAAATGGAGAGTTCTCTTGACTGCTCGTTCAAGTCAATCTCCCAAGCAATTGGAGATGCGTCTTAAAAAATTCAAAGTTCATATCCTCACAGCTGTTTTCGGTCGAAGTCATTGTCACCAGATCCTCTACTTCTTCATTTCTGAAAGCATTTTCCAGCAGTTCAGATGTTAAATAAACACCCAGGCTCTTAGGAGTTTCTGCTTGGGATTCAGTCGTATTAACTTTTTCGTTAAAAAAACGTAAATAAAAATCAACACTCAGTGTACAACTTAAATAAAACACAACGTGAAACAAATACTATAAACGAAGAAAGGACGTGGGTGTACAAAACCAATAACAGAGGAAAATTGGATCCTGTAGGCAGGTTGACAAACGAACTCGGAGAGCAGGCCAGCGCGAAGACGTAGAAACAAGTGACCTACCCATTTTCCACCCTCCCTTCCAGACACGGGTCGGCATTCAGTCTCTCAAAGGGACGGACTAGCCCTTTATCTCTAAAGCCCTGGGAATCAATGTTTTAAACTGTGTACGCCTAAGCTCTGAAACGGCATATGCCTCTTCATTTAGAATAACTGTAGAAAATGAGAAATGTGACTTTTTTATTATCAAATAGCGATTTTTGGCCAGTTGACATAATCGTTTGTCCATACCGGTTTCCCAGAAAACATCGGATAAATCATAATGATCAGTCTGCACGTAAACCGAATACATATTTCCTGGAAAGTAAAAAATCGCATAGTATGAACAGTGAACAATCTGCCTTCTTTGGGACGCATTGCAATAACGCAAATGCAGATAATGTTTCCTTAAACTCGGTGAAGAATTTGTGTTCTGAGGAGGTTCACTCAGAAAAAACAGGTGAGCAGTAAAAATAACTGTGCTTTATTATTAGGATTTATTACCAAAATGTTGGTTTTATGAAATCCAAAACACGGGACTTTTACACCTCAGTTCTTGCTGAGGTTTACGATATTATTTGTATAACTGAAACTTGGCTCCAGGATAATGTGTTTGATTCTGAACTGTTAGACACTCGATATACTGTCTATAGGAAAGATAGAAATTTGAACGCGACTGATAAGAATTGTGGTGGAGGCATCTTAATTGCTGTTAAGAACAGCTTTCACAGTTACAGAATGAGTGAATCAGAAAACCCTGATGAAAATACTTGCGTTAATATTAAAGTTCATCACTCACAATCAATTTATATCAGCAGTATCTACTTCCTCCCATCCTCCAACTCACAACTTATTTGGTTTACTTTAATTATGTTAGTTCGACACAAGCATTTGGAAAGGTAGCAGCACAGAAATCAAAATTTAATGCAGAAATGTCAGATCCGGAACCTATCTTTGTGGATACCACCACTTGATCCAAAGTGACAAGAATATCAGGCAACTGCGGGGCTTATGGTTAAAAAATGATGTTTGAGGTCTTCAGAGATGCAAGGAAGTAGAATCGACGGTAAACGGTAAAAATACCCCCGGGGGAAAATACCACCGGAGAAAATACCCCTGAAAACTGAAAGGCGGAAAAAATGCCCCCGAAAAAAATACCCCCGGAAGAAATACCCCAGAACAAACGGTTCACGGTAAACTGCCACACAGGAACACTGATGTGTGGCAGTGTTCCAGTGTCGCAATTTACCGGCAACCCTGCCACACATCTTTCAGCAACTTGGCTACAAAAGTTCAAAAAGGGGGGCGGGGGTCTATAAAGATTGCCGTTTCTGGGCCTACATTGATAACTGAATTGGGAAACGAATTTCGCGAAAACATTCCATGTAAGCCAAGCGAGAATTGTACTTTAATTTGAAGAAATAAATTGCCGAGGATCCGAGGTACTTTTGGTTGGGGGAGGGCTCAACCCCCAGCTTCCGTAATATTAGATTCTGGGCCGCTGGAGTCTGTCAGTGTATCCAGGCGGTTCCTCTTGAAGCGTCCGCGAGGTCCGTGAGCTTGGGGGGGTTCCCCCAAAATGTTAAAATGGACGTAGAGCTGTAAACATTAGAACCGTGCTTTACATAATGATTCTGTACACGACCACGAATTTTCAGGAGGGTGGAGTCAATTCACCTCCCCCAGTTTCTAAGAGCGCAGACAAGCGTTCAAGGTAAGGGATTTGCTCACAATTTCTATGCTTCGTGTTGTGTTTAATGGTAAACTTTGTATGCCCTTCTTCCTCCCCAGAAATTTGGTAAAGCCTGTGAAAGGGATACGAGGCGCTTGGTTTGGAGGGCTCTACCCCCAACTTTCGTAATTTTATATTCTGGACCTCTAGAGTCGGTCAGTGTATCCTCGATGTTACCCCAGAATAGCTCTTAGAAACGTGGGGGCGTGTCACCCCACCCTCCTGAAAATTCGTGGTCGTGTACAGAATCATTATATAAAGCATGGTACTAATGTTTACATCTGTACGTCCATTTTAACATTTTGGGGGAAAGCCCCCACCTCATGGACCTCGCGGACACTTCAAGGGGAACTTCCTGGATACAACGACAGACTCCAGCGGCCCAGAATATAATATTACGGAAGTTCGGGGTAGAGCCCCCCACCAAGTGTATCTCGGATCCTCGGCAATTTATTTCTTCAAATTAAAGTACAATTCTGGCTTGGCTTACATGGAACGGTTTCGCGAAATTCGTTTCCTAATTCAGTTATCAATGTAGGCCCAGAAACGGCAATCTTTAAAGACCCCCCCCTTGACTTTTGTAGCCAAGTTGCTGAAAGATGTGTGGCAGGATTGCCGGTAAATTGCCACACCGGAACACTGCCACACATCAGTGTTCCTGTGTGGCAGTTTAGAATGAACCGTTTGTTCTGGGGTATTTTTTCCGGGGGCATTTTTTCCGCTTTTCAGTTTTCAGGGGTATTTTCTCCGGGGGTAACCTACACAGGAAATGGCATCCTTAGCAATGGATTTATAATAGATTTTAAAAATCAACGACTTTAGCGAAACCAATACTCCCTTACTCACATTAATAGTCGTTTTCACTTCCAATCTATATCTAGTACGCTTTCTTTTAAGCGCAAGAGTGGCCCTAAAAATTATTTTCAAATCTGTATACATGGGTGCGATAATAATACATTTGTAAAATAATAATACATTTGTAAAACAAGTTAGTAAATTCATGCAATGCATTGATTATGATACGCTTTCCAACATATCAGAAATCATTACTCAAGTTATGAGGATAATTGCTGTGGAATGAATCTCGCTCCTGTGCCCTGACCTTTGACCTAATTTCGATGATATTAAACAGAATTGGTTCAGTATACCTCCGGAACAACATACTAAAATTTTGTTGCAATAGAAGCATTTTTAGTCAAGTTATGAGGATAATCGCTGTGGAATAAATCTCGCTCCTGTGCCCTGACCTTTGACCCCATTTCGATGATATTAAACAAAACTGGTTCAGTACATCTCCGGAACAACATGATGAAGTTCTGTCGCAATCGAAGCATTTTTACGTAAGTTATGACGCATAAAGGCGATGGAATGGATCCCGCTCCTATGTCCTGACCTTCGATCCCATTTCGCCCATTTTCAATAGGGTTCGTTCCCTACCACATACTAAAATTTCATCGAAATCGAAGCGTTTTTACGCGAGTTATCGTGCGGACAGATAGACGGACAAAGCTGGAGCATATACGCTTCTTCAACCTACGGTTGGAAAGCGTAAATAACAAATAAAACGCTGTAGATCAATGCGAAACTTCGACGTTTTCATCAATTTACAACAGAAAAAACAACAACGGGGTTTCGTCATTCGAATAAGTAGTGTCCTGCGCTCTTTGCTCTTTTGACGTGGCACTCAGAAAGTCATATGAAGCCAAAAAAGTATAAAACAACTCTTGCTGCCTTCAGCAAAATTATAAAAATAAAAATTTAGTTAAAATGAAGATTATCTACTGTGACGTGCCTGCCCCGTAGGACGCACACGACATAAAGGCAGATAGCAGCAAGAACGAACGTCCGCGTAGCTCAACTGGTAGAGCGACTTGTTCCGGAATAAGCGGATTCGGGTTCGATCCCCGGCGTGGACCAAAAATGACGGAGAAATTTACTTCGTTATACTGCTCCCACGGAGAATGCTTTTGTGATCACATTAGCACATTCGTTGAAATCGCAATAATGAACAAGGGTTTAAAAAAAATCAGGCTTTCTAACGAAATTTCTTTGGGTTCAGGCAGGGGCGGATTAGCCCACTGGGATACCGGGACGTTTTCCGCTTGACAATTCGAGAAATGGCCCAATTTCTCCTTTTTTTTACTGGTTTTTTAAGAACGAACGAATAATTAGCTTAGTATTTATGAATACCGTAATGATTAACTTTATTTGAGCTTTATTTCCATCTGAAATGTTATTTCCACAAAAAAGGAAAAAACCTTTCTCTTTTTTTGAGTGTTGGCTCCGAAATAAATATTGCCGCCCCAGTGGCGCAGTGGTCTAAGGCGCTGGCCTCTGATCATTCGTTCGTAAGGGGTCCGGGTTCGAATCCCGGTCCGGCATGGATGTTGTGTTTGTCTTACGGCACTGGCTCTCTCCCTTCCCTGGAACCAGTGATCCTAAATTAGGGACGGGCGACTGCTTATAGCCCATTGAGTTGCTCACGGTGATCGTTAAACCTCCAATAAAAAAAAAAAAAAATTAAATAAATAATATCTCTCCGCATTTCTCGGGGAAAAGTGCCTCCTGGCCAAGCAAGCTGTTATAAATTAATTAAGCTAGCAGTTAGACATAGGCTGCAGCACTTGAGACCCTGATAGTTCATCTCCCCACACATTTATCCACTGACGCACAAATTACTTCTGCGGTAGAGATATCCGAAATCTGTGTCCCACATGCATGTATCTTAACTAAAACAACGGTTTACCAGTCATGGGTCAAAATAATGGCTACACTTAGAAAATATCTCTACTCAAGGACGCAATATCAATACTATCGCGCAGTAGGTGATTAGTAACCAAATAAGCATAAAAATTAATATTGTAGGAAAATTACTATGTTGCATGTGCACATTTTAACTTTCAGAATGATCTTCATAATGATTTTTTGGAAATGGGGTCAAGAGACCTACGATTTTTTTTTTTTTTTGGCAAAACCAAATTTTTTAAAGGAAAATAATAATCTGGTGCAACACCTCGTTTTATTCAATTATAAAAGTATTTTGAAAATTCTTTTACTGTTAAATTGTTGTTAAAATTTGTTCACGATTAAATTCGTTTTACGATGCATATTTCAACAGTTCTTCATCCAGGTTCTAACAGAAATTTTTTTCATGAAGGAATTTATGACATACTCCCCTCTATATATGTATGTTTTTACTATTGACGGCAGGCAAGAATACTGGTTTGGTTTGGTCGTCCCAATCCGCCCCTGGGTTCAGGTCGGGCCTGCTTTAGTTTTTGAGTGGTTTAGGGTTTGGTCGGGTTGGAAAACATTTCCGAGTTTTCAGCCTGGGCCGAACCGAACTCTTGGCCAGCTGTTATCAGGTCGGCTCAAAAATTTTCAGGGACCCAGCAAGTCTTTACTGGATAGTACTAGCCAGTGCCGGTTCTAGGGCGGTGCGACTGCACCGGGCGCCATCGAAAAGGGGGCGCTGCTTTTCTCTACTTATAGTTTATAGATATGGACGCGGCTTAATGGAAATTATGTCCACGTAAAAAAAAAAAAACAGCGACGGACTTCGTTAAAATCCTCAAGCACGTATGGGATTTTTATAACTGCGCGACCCGAAAAAAAAAAAAAACATTTTTCCGCTGACACCTGTTATAATTTGTCTTCATGAGGTCTATATTGCTCAAAATGTTGGGGAAAAGAAAAAAACCCCGAACAAAATATATACAAGTACAAAATAAATATAGTAACAAGAAATGGGAGAGAACAAGGTGATCGTCGGCATTTAAAAAAAACAAATAAATACAATGTAAAAGGTGTGAAAAAGCGGGCGCTCGCAGGCTGCCCAGTTTAACAGTAGTAAAAAATAAGTCAATGAGTCCTTTGATGACAATAGTAATAAAATGTGTCCGTGAGTTCACCGAAAAAAAAAAAACATTTTTCCGCTGGCACCTGTTATATAATTTGTCTGTCTCACGTCAAAGCAAAGACCGAGGACAAAGACAGGCGGAATGTTTTTCGGCGAGGGTCAACTGAGAGCGCTTCTCGTTAGTAAAGGGCACAAACGCCTGGGGATGGGCTGATGCGGGGGGAGGGGTCGCGAGAGTCCGTTCGGTCCGACCACAGTCCTAACGGAGCGCGGATCTAACGAGTTAGCGCTTGCAAGATGCGGGGAGAACATGTGCGGACAGAAACAGATTGATAGAAAGAGTCAAAAAGCGGAAATGTGTTTTGGTTGATGGGATGGGGTGTCAGACTCTCAGACAGATAGTCGCCGGCTGTCTGTTCATAACCTTAACTGACACCATAGTTCGGCCATAAAGTATCGGCAAATCAAAGGGTCGGTAAGGGTCTAGTTAGTAAAATTCGTCTGCGCCAACGCCAATCGACATAGAACTAGCGATGGACAGCTACCAATAGGGGTTTAAAGTCACGTCGTGCATCCCGCCTTGCTGGTACTGTACTACACAGGGCCGGATGGAACTCTTGCGGGGCCCTGGGTGAAATTTCATTGCGGGGTCCAGAGCAAAATTTCATTGCAATAAACCTCATATTTTAATAAAGTCGTTTCTGAAAATTATCGTTCGTGAGGAAGACACGAAAACTACCTTAAAGACAAAATGATCATCTTAGAGAAGTATTTGCTTTAAGCTTAAGAACAAAGACCATAATACGGACTGAAAGTTCAGAGAGAGAGAGAGAGAGAGGGAGAACGAGGGGGAAAGGGAGAGAAGAGAAAGAGAGGGGGAAGAGTAAGAAAGAGAGAAAGGGGAAGAGAGAGAGAGGAAGAGAGAGAGAGAGAGAGAAAAGAGAGGGAGAAAGAGAGAGAGAAAAAGAGAGGGAGAAAGAGAGAGAGGGAGAGAGAAAAAGTGAGATGGGGAAGAGAGAGAGGGAGAGAAAAAAAGCGAGAGGGGAAGAGTGAGAGGAAGAGAGAGAGTGTGAAAAGTGTCTTTCGCGGAAGAAGAGGTTTAGGTTGTATTGTGACTCTTATAACAGCTTATTCACAAAACGATAAAAAAATACCTGCGTAGCGAATATTTTTGTTTAGGAAATATAATAAAGATCCCTCTAAAATAAATTGGTATAAACAGTTTTTTCCCTTGATACATGTTCAGTGATTGATTTTTAATGCACGCTGGAGTAACTGACAAATTAGTGACATTCTAAACTTTTATACACGTTCATTAAAAAAGTTGCTTTTTTCTTTCTTTTTTTTTTAATTTCTTTTAATGTTGGAGAAGTGACCTCCATATGTAGTCCGAAAGTAACTTGGATATTGTTCTTTTCATTTCCTTAAATTTAAGTATCAGGTTTTCACACAAATTGTTGGATATATAAAAGCAGGGGATCACAAAATGATGAAAATTAATTTGCTATCTCATGAATGCGGAAAAGATTAAGGTAGTTACAAAAATAATTACGAGAAGTCCGTCCGACGAACAGGGGGGATAACGTATTCAAAAATGGGGAGATTGGAAACAAACAAAAAAGCTTCAAAAATATGTTTTTAAGGGCCTTGCGCCCCAAAAGTTACAAAAAAATGTAGTTAAACTTTTTTACCGAAAATTATTTTGCTTTCTAAACTGCGGGGCCCGGGGCGACCGCCCTGTTTGCCGCTATGGTCCAGCCGGCCCTGGTACTACATAAGGCGAGGCGCATTCGGGCGAGTTAGTAGCGGTTCATTTGTTTTATTTCTAATACCATAGATAGATCCTATGATGCATAAAATTTGAATATTAGCAGTTGAATATATCTGAAACTCGTAAAAAGTTATCTGGATCTGAAAATTTAAAACGAAAATTGAAGAAGCAAAGAGAAGATGAGGAGAATGCCAAGAAAATGACAACATTTTTAATTCGCCAACCTAGAGACGAAGTTAAAGGTTTTGGGGAGGAAACTCATACGGAAGTTTCTTTCGAAAATGATCAGCCAATTACGAAAGATGGAAGCGTTCAAGTTGTGGATGCATCAACGCATTCCTTTCACCAAAATATACAATATGAAGATATAGCAAGTTGGCCAAGTTTGAACCCTGCTGCAAGAGATGATGTCATTATTCGTGGACCTATTAGTGAAGAAATGTCTCGTTAGAAATGTCTAACGAGAAATATCTCCGAAATAGCGACGGACGTCATTTTTCGAACAATCACTTTCAAAGAGTAATAGCCAACGGTGAAATTTTTAATCGGCGATGACTCGTTTATTCACAGTGAGCAAATAAAGTTTATTGCTTCTGTTGTAAGTTGTTTTCCCGAAACTCTCAAACCAAGTTAGGTAGCGAAGGCTACAATGATTGGATTCACTTATCATCTCGTCTAAAAAGTAATGAAACTTCTTCAGATCATTGTAGAAACATGGAAAACTGGATAGACGCCTCAAATAGGCTTAAAAGATTTAGCGGAATTGATAAAGTGTTGCTAAAGCAAATAGAAGACGAAAAGTCTCGATGGGTATCAATTTTAGAATGCTTAGTAGCTATCACTATTTTCTTTGCAGAACATAATTTACCTTTCAGAGGAAATACAGACAAACTCTTTACTCGTGGAAATGGTAATTTTCTTGGTTTAGTTGAGTTATTAGGGAAATTTGATCATGTAATGATAGAGCACCTTCGCCGGTTTGTAGAAAAGGAATCCAGCGTCAGCTACTGCAGTAAAATAAATCAAAATGAATTAATGAGTTTAATTGGAGGAGAGTTTCGGAAAAGAATCATATCTAAAGTAAAGGAATCTAAGTACTCTTCCATTATATTGGATTGCACTCCGGATGTAAGTCAACCGAGCAACTTTCTTTTACGATTCGATTCATTGATACAGACGACGAAGTGAAGATTCGAGAATGTTTCATGGGCTATAAACCTGTAAATGATTCTTCAGGCGAAGGACTTACTGGCCTTTTTCTAGACGAAATTGTCAATAGTTATAGCTTCGATAGGAATTTCTGTCGTAGCCAAGGATACAACAACGGTGCCAATATGGTAGGAAACAAAAAAGGAGTTCAGTCTAGAATTTTAGAAAAATACCCTCGCGCTTTCTTTATTCCTTGTGGATGTCACAGTTTAAATTTAACCGTTTCAGATGCTGCAAAATCCTCGGTGAAATCAGTGTCATTATTTGGAGTGCTACAAAGCTTATTTGTATTATTTTCAGGATCGCTGAAACGGTGAGACATCATCTCGAAACATGTAAGTGAACTTTCAGTGAAAAAGTTTCCGAAACACGTTGGGAATGCAGAATTTCTAGCCTTTGTTCAGTTCGTTACCAGTACAACGAAGTTTATTGTGCTGTTAGAGAACTCTACGAAGATGCTACTCACTCTGTAGTAGCATCCGAAGCGAAGTCGATCATGCAATTCATGGAACAATTTGAATTTATAGTTACATTAGTCGTTTGTTATGATGCTTTATTTGAAGTTAGCATAGTAAGTAAAGCAATACAATCAAAAAGCACTTATCAAGTTTCTGAGTTACTAAAAAAGTGCTCATATTTTATGAAAGGATACAGAACTTCGGGTTACTCATCAGCTTTAATAACAGCAAAAGAAATCGCAGACAAGTTGGAAATCGAACAAGTGTTTAAGGAAACACGAAGCCGAAAGAAAAAAAAAGATTTTTTCTTACGAAACCGATGATGAATCACCAACAAATGCCGAAGGATTATTTAAGGCAACAGTATTCTATCCCATGATAGATACAATTCAAAATTCATTGAGCACACGATTCGAATAGCTCTCGGAAATAAAATGAATGTGGTCATTTTTATGTGATATAAAAGAAAATTTGGGGAGAACACATCTAAAGAAAGTTTGCGAATATTTATAAGTACTTTTGACAGACGGAGGCAAATGCGACATTTCATCAGATGAATTAGTCGGAAAATTTTTAAGTATAAAATCATTTTTAAAAGACTCAGGAGAACCACTAAAAGTATTACTGTTGATCAAAGAAAATAGTTGGCAGGACATTTTCCCAAATTTATTGATTGCTCTTCGAATCATGTTGACAATTCCTATCACAGTAGCTACGTGTGAGCGAAGTTTTAGTAAACTTAAATTGATGAAAACCTTCTTTCGTTCAACTATGCTAGAAGAAAGGTTACCAGATTTCCCAATTCTGTCCATAGAGAATAACTTTGTCCAGTCGTTATGCTATTCAGACTTAATTACAAAATTTGCGAGTACAAAAGCAAGAAAAATACCTATTTGAGAAGCTATTGAAAGCATTTCCTGTTTTGCGGTACTCATAGTTTATTAGCTCAGCGTCACGACGCCGCTACCTTCCCAACGGATTCTGTTTACAAACACGGTAAGCAGTTTGTCTTTGTTATGTTTTGTTTCGAAAATGCAATTTTGGATCACCTGTTCTCTCATGTTTCCGCATAATATTAATTTAATGGACAGGTTATGGCAAATTAGATAACCTTTCTTGAATCATTGTAATTTAAAATATCTGGTCATTAAATTCGAATTAGAGAAGCGAAGTTTCATTCCATTTAATTTAGACGTATTCAGAAGGTCCCATCATTTTTTCTTATCTTACTTTTTATGCGCTGTGTACAGCGGCGTCGGAACTGCGGGGGCAGAAGGGGCAGTTGCCCCCGTACGCAAATGAGTGTCGAGGCAAAACATCACATTCGCCCCCTCAGTTTTCTTCCTTTCCAAGTACAAACAATGGTCTTCGCTCTTTCCACGTTCATAAATGAGTCACGGAAAAAGTCTCATTGGCCGCCACCGGGAGTCGAACCCAGGGTCTTCCAGTTACGCGCCGGATATGCTTCCGCTACACCACAGCGGCCTCGAATTCCTCCAGACTCACACACGCTAACTGCCAAGCCAAGCAAGTTGGCAGGTTGCTTCTTGGAGCCCCGCACAATGCCGGGGATTCACTAAAGATGGTAAGCTGCTTACCATCTTTGGACTTACTGGCCTTTACCATCTTGGTGAACCATCTTTGGTGAATCCCCAGCATTGTGCGGGGCTCCAAGAAGCAACCTGCTAACTTGCTTGGCTTGGCAGTTAGCGTGTGTGAGTCTGGATGACTTCGATGCCGCTGTGGTGTAGCGGAAGCATATCCGGCGCGTAACTGGAAGACCCTGGGTTCGGCTCCTGGTGGCGGCCAATGAGAATTTTTCCGTGACTCACGTATGAACGTGGAAAGAGCGAAGACCTTTGTTTGAATTTCCTGGTCCACGTTAAATGCCTGTATTAATTATTCTTTCCAAGTTACATATGTTTGTGATTGGAAATCTCAAACATTCGTTTTTTTTTTTTTTCTTGAAGTTCATTTTGATAAAAATTGAGTATTCCTAATTTTTTTCATGAACTATCTAGAAATCTGAATATTTTTAATGCCACTCCTGAGAGGCCAAGAAATGCTAGAACTATTAACCCTTTAACGACCGTAACGCCCAAAACGCGCGTACGTACAAACGGCAAAGCTGCCCGAAACGCCTGTTTAGAGTGAGACAGATTTCTTACCCTTACTTGTTCTTCAAATTTTCTTGACCTATGAGAGACCAGCGGGAGTCATCCTCCGTCCGTATTGTTGTTATTAAAGAAAGAAGTGAAACAGCAGACAGTTTCTGGCGTTATGGTATTTAGAATGATACCAAATTTTTGGGTCATGGTCGTTAAAGGGTTAAAGAGTCCAGAGGGCTGGTTCCCGTTTGAAAAACAGCAACGTTTTGTGTCTTGGTGTAACAAATTAGTCTTCCTCTAAAAAAATGAGTAAAAATAAATGAAAGTATAGGTTGCGAAATGAGATATAAATTCATTCAACGTTTAATTATAGCGTCTACGGCTACAATCCCTGCGGAATTCGTATCAATCCGGAAGTATCAAAATCTGTAATTTAACGCCGTTCACGCGAACCGTTAGTTTACATTTAGAAACTATATGATATGAAAGTGTCTTTTTTAGATGAATGTTTAATGGAAAAAAAAAAATCAGCACGTCTTCCTTTACAAGTAGTACGATAAATATTATGCCATGATAAAACATTTTGTTCTGCGTCATCTTGCCCCCGCTGTCAAAAAAGAGTTCCGACGCCACTGGCTGTGTAAATTAGTTTTAATTATAACATCCGAATGAAACAAGGTACAGTGAAATGCCGATTATCTGCAACCTTAATCATTTGAAATTTTTTTGTCATTAAAAATTAAGATCTCTAATCATACATCGCTAATTGAAACCCAATACCATATCGTAACAAGAATGATTGCCGCCCCGGTGGCGCAGTGGTCTAAGGCGCTGGCCTCTGATCATTCCCCGTAAGGGGTCCGGGTTCCAATCCCGGTGAGGCATGGATGTTGTGTTTGTCGTACGGCACTGGCTCTCTCCCTTCCCTGGAACCAGTGACCCTAAATTAGGGACGGGCGACTGCTTATAGCCCATTGAGTTGCTCACGGTGGTCGTTAAACCTCCAATCAAAAAAAAAAAAAAACAAGAATGAAAGCAATGCGTTACTTGTTGAGAAGCTAGTTTTGCGCCGCCTGCCGTCCCGAATCAAACAAAAATGTTTTGCAGTAAAAAAACGGAAGCAAGTAACTGATTATTTCTAAGATTGAAATTATAGTAGTACGAATATATATATTATATAGCATTTCAGTCTGTTTTTATATGCTTGCAACACAGATCGAAATACATGATAACACTTATGTTATGTGTGTATATTTTCCAGCATATCGGTAGTTTTTTTTTTCCTGCAAAATTTGGATCATCCGCCAGCGAAACTCGTGCCATCCTAACAGCGGATACCCTGGAGTTGACTTTGTATGTTAATTTATACATATAATTATAATATTTCTATTTATGTCTATGAATTTGATTATACAAAAAATGTAGCTGTTTTCGTTTTTTAGCTTTTGGAAAACGAAAGCTTATACCGGTTTGGCGGGGAGGGGGGGGGGTGATGATACGTTTGCACCACCTTAAAAAAATCGCTAGAACCGGCCGTGCTACTAGCAATCTTCGCCTCTGATCAGGGCCCGACTTACACAGAATTGGGCCCTAGGCACAACCCAAAACGAGGTCCCCTCCACTCGACATTTACTTTACGGAGTCGAGTAGGTAGTGTGACCATTTTGGGCGACTGTATTACAATCCAGCGTAATAATTTAATAAACACAATACATTTATAAGACTGACATTAAATTACGGTAGTACCTGGTAAAAATATTGTTTTCTCCTAGATTTTTATGCCGTCCTACTGATTTGCATCTGAAAAGACTTGAACCTTCATCGATGAAACAGTTGTGTGTGACAAAGCCGTATGACGGGTAAAATTCAATTGGACATTGGATTTTTTGCTAGGTGTGTCTAAACTATACTAATATCATATTAACCAGGGGTGTATTTAAGAGAGAGGTTTGGGGGCATTCAAACCCTGCCCGAATTAAGTCCAAAGATTTTTCAAATATAACTTTTGGGAGCTAAAATGTCAAAATGTTTAAAAATTGCTTCAGAACCATGCAGTATTTGAAATTGAAGTATATAGTTAATCTTAGTAAGCCATAATTACAAACATACACATACTGCTAGTTTTTATTACACAACACGACAATTTTTTGTTTAATCTCACACAAAAACCCTCCCCAAATTATCTGGAAAATGTTACTGATATTAACTAGAAGTATCACATATTATATTGCCAGTACTTGCTTGTGTTTTGCCAGCGATTTATATATACACTGCCGGACAATTGCTAAGGACGGATGACAATAGCAACGACAGCAACCATAAAATGGAAGGCAGGAAAATGTGGAAATTAGCATAAGTGCGGGATACAGTAAGACGTGTTGTGCGTATGCAAATTTTGGATTGCCGAACTTGTTCGTGACGTCATAGCCTGATAAGAGATATAAAGGATTTGGACGCGTATTGACCGTTGTTGTTCAAACGCAAAGTTGAAAGGGAAAGAATCAATTGACGAACTTGCAATTTTCAGTATGTCTTCCCGACATCACCTAGATGATTTTACGCGTGGCCGTATTATTGGCAAGATTGAAGAAGGGCGAAAAATAACAGATGTTGCCAGGGAGTTCGACGTCAGCCACGGTGTTGTTTCAAGGCTTTGGAAATCATTTCAAACAAATGGAGAGTGTAGCAAACGTCACGGGGGAGGTCGTGTTCGCAGTACGACACCTGCAGAAGATCGGTACATAGTGCTATCAACAAAAAGACACCGGCGCAGCACTGCTAGTGAGGTAGCAAATCAGTTTATGGCTGCTACTGGCAAGCGGATCTCCCGAAAAACTGTCGCCAGACGTTTGCATGAAGGAGGACTATACGCCCGCCGTCCTGTTGTGTGCATCCTATTGTCCAGACGTCACCGTACCGCCCGTTTGCAATGGTGCCATCAATATCGCAATTGGACTGATAACGACTGGCCTGCTGTCCTCTTCTCAGATGAGAGTAGATGCAGTCTATCGTCTGATTGTCGACGACAACTGATCTGGCGTGATAGTGGTACTGCGTATTGTCCAGCAAACATACAGGAAAGGGACCGACATCCGACATGTAGTGTCATGGTATGGGCTGGCATCATGATCTATGGCCGTACGTCCCTCTATGTGCTTCCAACTGGGACTATGGCTGGCCAACGATACATTAATGATGTTCTGCTACCTCATGTTCGCATGTTCCGTGGTGCTGTCGGTGATAGATTCATTTTCATGGACGACAACGCAACATGTCATCGAACAGTCGCTGTCCAGGAGTGTCTTGAGAGCGAGGATATTCAACGCCTCGTATGGCCAGCACGCTTTCCAGATCTGAATCCCATTGAAAATGTGTGGGATGCTTTGGGGAGGAGTCTTGCTGGGCGCCAATGCCCTCCAATAAACAAGGACACCCTCATCCGTGCATTGACAGAGGAATGGGATAAATTACCCCAACAGCTGCTTGATAATGTTGTGCAAAGCATGACACGACGTGTGGAATCTTGCATCGCCCTCCATGGTGGTCATATCCCGTGTTGACATCTTACGCCGGAACGCCTGCGGACTGTAATTGCATTTTTTCACGTTTACGTATTCTGCACAAAATGGCCTGTTTGTCCCTTGAACACGTTCCAAAGCCTTCTGGATTTCAGAGCACAATAAATTTGTCTTTCTTGTAATGTCCTGGCATTCTGACATTATTTTATTTCACTTGGCATCCAACCACACTTACTTTTTTATGCGCTATATAGCCGTTTATGATCCGTCCTTAGCAATTGTCCAGCAGTGTAGTTACTCCACATCACATCTACCCACATATAAATATATTGAAAAAAGGAAAGTTTATTTTTTTTAACCAAGATTTTGGGGCCCTTTCAATTTGAGGGCCCTAGGCATGTGCCTAGGCGTAAATCAGGCCCTGCGCCTCTGATTAGTAAGCAAAATAACGAAACTTTCAGCTAAAAATCCAATAATTTTAGCTTTTCCACTTAGTTCTAGCATAGCTAGGTGCCGCCACATCCGCTGTTCTCTAGCAGAAAGAGTGCATGGTAATCTCGTCTGCAGCCAATAGTAGTATTCGTGCTTTTTAATTCGAAGCCAACGATTCTATCCTCAGTGACGTGTGTGAAGAAAACAGACATTTGAGTAGATGGAATCTGCTACAACACACAAACTCCTTAGCATAAATATATTCCCCTGGGGTATGGGGGTGTATTCCTTCATATTATTAGTTCTGGCTTATTTAGTAGCAGCAGTTGGAGTCGTGCGGCAACATTTTCTACATTACCCAAATTGCTCCGTATTCCTTTTTGACAGCGGGGACAAGATGTCGAAGAACAAAATATTTTATTATCACATAAAATTTATCGTACTACTGCAGACGTGCTGACCTCATTAGGAAAATTTGCTGAACAGATTTTTTTTTTTTTTCGATTAAACATTCATCAAAAGAAAAACACACTTTCATATCCATATAGTTTCTCAATGTAAACTAACTGTACACATAAAAGACTTAAACTATAGATTTTGATACTTCCGGATTGGCACGAATTCCGCCAGGAAATTGTAGCCGTAGACGCTATACTTTGAAGGAACTTATATCTCATTCCCCACCCTACTTCCATTTCCACATTTCTTTTTACTAATTTTTTTAGAAGACTCATTTTTTACACCTAACGAGACACAAAACATTGCTGGTCTTCAAACGAGAACCATCCATCAGGTCTGTTTAATGGACAGCATTTCTTGGCCTCTCAGAAGTGGCATTAAAAAACCAATAAGATTTCTAGATAGTTCATGGTAATAACTAAAGAGCAATACTCAATTTTTATCAAACTAAACTTCAAAAAAAAAAAAAAAAATGTTTGAGATTTCCAATCATGAACATATGTAATTTGAAAAGGAAGAAAACTGAGGGGGCAAATGTGATGTTTTGCCCACACACTCATTTGGGTGCGTGGGCAACTGCCCCCTCTGCCTCCTCGCTTCTGCAGCCGCTGTTAGAGTTGATAAAATTGAATGAGTTAATGAGAAAATATAATGATAAAAATAGATAAATACTTTTTTTCTGTTGTCGTTTCAATATAACTTGAAAATTCTTATTCGTTGAATAAGCGAGTAACTGAGACCTGCGGTTAGAGACTGGGTAAGTCAGCCTGCAGTTAATCCGACGCTCATGCGCACATCGGTCGAAAAACTGCCATAAATCTACACTGACGGAAAAAAATCCCAACACCACGAAAAAATAGTTGTAGAGGAATGAAATGGCGGCAATACATTTGTATAGGTAACATATTTAATCGATTAAGGTTTCAAGATCACAGCTTATTGTAAGCGCGAGAAGAGCCATTTTAAATGTGAAATGCTGGTACATTAATAACCGGTGCAACCGCCAGAATTTTGAATGCAAGCACGCAAACTTTCATGCATTGTGTCGTACAGGTGCTGGATGTCACTTTGTGGGATGGAGTTCCATGCCTGTTGCACTTGGTCGGTCAATACAGGGACGGTTAATGCTGGTTGGGGGTGACGCTGGAGTTGTCGTCCGATGATGTCCCATACGTGCTCGATTGGTGAAAGATCTGGTAATCTAGCAGGCCACAGCAACATGTTGACACTCTGTAGAGCATGTTGGGTTACAACAGCAGTATGCGGGCGAGCGTTATCCTATTGGAAAACACCCCTGGAATGCTGTTCATGAATGGCAGCACAACAGGTTGAATCACCAGACCGACGTACAACTGTGCCGTCAGGGTGCGTGGGATAACCACGAGAGTGCTTCTGCTGTCATAGGAAATTGCTCCCCAGACCATAACTCCAGGTGTAGGTCCAGTGTGTCTCGGCCGCAGACAGGTTGGTTGCAGGCGCTCACCTTGCCTCCTTCTAACCAACACACGGCCATCACTGGCACCAAGGCAGAACCGGCTTTCACCAGAAAACACAACAGATCTCCACTCCGTCCTCCAATGAGCTCTAGATTGACACCACTGACGTCGCAAACGGCAATGGTTTGGAGTAAGTCGAATGCACGCTACAGGGCGTCTGGCTCGGAGCTGTCCTTCAAGTAACCGATTTGTAACAGTTCGTTGTGTCACTGTGGTGGCAACTGCAGCTCGAATTGCTGCCGAAGACGCGGTACGATGCTCCACGGCCATACGCCGTACACGGCGGTCTTCCCTCTCAGTAGTGCCACGTGGCCGGGCGGAACCCGGTCTTCTTGAGGCAGTACCTTCCCTTGACCACCGCTGCCAACAATCATGCACAGTGGCTACATTCCTGCCAAGTCGTTCTGCAGTATTGCGGAAAGAAAATTCCCCCTTCTCGTAGCCCTACTACACGACCTCGTTCAAACTCCGTGAGCTGTTGATAATGGCTTCTTCGTCTTCTTAAAGACATTCTTGACTAACATCAACACCCTACGTCGAATCTCAACGATAACTAACGCTCACGAACGTTACAGCGCGTATTTACAGCAAACCTGCTTTGCATGTTCCGAGGGCGCTACTAGCGCCACACGTATGCGCCGAGCGCGAAAGTTGCATAGACGTCATCTTACAGATGTACTCTCACCGCTTACCAACTGTCGTTTATCTAACACAACCCCTTCTTGGTGTTAGGATTTTTTGGTCAGTGTATGTAGTAGGCAGGTCAGCGTCACCTGAGGGCGGTACAAAATTTAAGAAAAATGGATTCTGTCTTATGCGGCCTTCAGTTGAAATATCAAGAATGTCCACTTCTGTAACAAACAGTGGCAATCCTCAGCGCCTAGACTAGAGGTTAGCAACTGTTACACTCGGACTTATTTTCTAACAAAAACAGGGGTAAAAGTAAGAGGCGCTACCACTAAATAAATCTCGCTGGAATTTTTTAGGGTTATATACGTTGTCGATCGAACAAGAAATTGCCCGTGACCTAGATTAGAAGACTCTTGTTGGTAATTTTGCGAATAAAAATATGCAAAAAGAAATTTTCATTGACGTTGGACCAGTCAAGTGTATCGATGTAGTTCCCATTAGTTTCTTTCCATTTAGATCACATTGTATCTTTTGCATCTTGAAATTATTGAATAAATACTGTGATGCCACGCAAATGAATTACATAGATTTCTTGGGAAGTGGCCTAACGCGTCAAGCAGCTGAGCACCGGTCCTGGATGGTAGAATTTGAGCTAGAAAATGCATAAAAGCATGTTACTACCCATATTAAAAAGCATTTTTACTTTATACTTATGTCAAAAAAAAAAAAAAAGTCTGCTCTCTACCTTGAAATTTAGGCGGGCTCGGAAGATCTGCGAATGTGCATTCAAGCTGTTAGATACAAAGTATTTTGTTGTTTAAAATCTCTACTAACAGCGTAGACTTTTTTTTTTTTTTTATTGGAGGTTTAACGACCACCGTGAGCAACTCAATGGGCTATAAGCAGTCGCCCGTCCCTAATTTTGGGTCACTGGTTCCAGGGAAGGGAGAGAGCCAGTGCCGTAAGACAAACACAACATCCATGCCTCACCGGGATTCGAACCCGGACCCCGTTCGGACGGATGATCAGAGACCATCGCTTAGACCACTGCGCCACCTGGGCTGCAGCGTACACTTGTCTCAAAAGTTGGTGAGGAGGGCTTGGCGGTTGTTATGATAAGTTTGGAGTGACGGGAGCAGTTATAAAATCATATTTTGCTCCTTCAAGAATTGCCGTAATAATTTAAAGAAATGTGTGCAATATTTTGTTTCATTCACGCAACTAAAGGGCATAAAAGTTTTGCAAGGTAAAGGCAATTAAAAACGTTTAGGGAAACATGCATTTTTTAACGAAACATTTCCAATGTTAAGTCTGCTTTCAATCAAACTTGGTAAGATTAAGTAAAAAATATAGGCAAAGCCTGAATGCCCCTGACCCTTCACCTGGACTCCGAGTGCACCTGACCCTCCACCCTGACTCTGAGTGCACGTGACCCTTCACCCGGAAATTTTCGCTGGTGGCGTTTTTAAATCTCACAAACCCCTGAAGTTATATTTCACACAACGGAAGGTTAAGAGCAATTTTTAAAATATTTAACCACGGATAAATTTTAGGTCACGCTTACGCCACTAGTGGTTGTTGGTGGTGCGTTTTCAGTCCGATCACACACGTTTCTCCTAGTGTTGCATTTTCAACAAACAGTAGTGTGTATCAGGGTTATCATACTGGCTTTTTTGACGCCAAATTCCCGAAATTTGGCTTTTGTTCAATTTTGTTGGCGCCACAGAAATGATTTGTCTTGTTTGGCTTTTTCCTGGCTTTTTACATCAGTTGCATGAAAATTACTCACCATGTTCTTTTTAAAATAATTTTCCTTTTTTTTTGCTTCATAATGGCAACACCTTAACGACAGACTGACCAGAAATCGGAATTTACGATGCTCAAACTTTGATTGACAGTTGACTCAAAATTCCAAGTTATGTTTAATATTTCGATGAATTGGGAAAAGCTCATTTCAGTAGTGCTGAATTAGCCCAGTCAAAGTTTGACGTACAATTCAAAGCAAGACTGTTAAAGGAAATGATGTTAGACTACACAATTTATTTGTTCTTTGTATTTGTGACACCTATTGTACAAGAATTTGAAAGACTGAACAGCCTTATTCAGTAAACCAAAGCTGATCCTCATGAATTGTACCAAGAATTACTCTTACACCAGAAAAGTCTTCAGAGCAGACTGTATGATGTCTATGAGCAGAAAAATATATTCATCAAGTTGATTTCAGTATCAAATTTCTAACAGAAAGTGGTATGTCCCTACAGGAGAACAACGGTACCGAGGCTCATCTATAATAGAAATAAAAAATGTCAATGAAAGATGTATGTGTAATGCTGGAAGACGCTCTCAGTCAAGTTGCATGTAGACTTCCCTCTGCGAGAGATATACACAGTGCGTCAAAGAATTTTTAAGACTGGGTCTGTAAAATGAAATAGAAATAAGAAATTATAATTTCTTCTGGTTTTTTATTCAAAATAAGTCCCTCCGGCTTCAATACACTTGTCACAGCGATTTAATAATGATTCGAATGCCTGTTCCAGTTCACTTTGCGGAATTGCCTCCAAAGCACGCGTCGAAGCTGTTTGTATGGTCGAAATATCATAAAAAAACCCCACCCATTTAACGTCATTTTAAGTTTTGGGAACAAAGAAAAGTCGTAGGGTGCTAAATCAGGCGAATACGGTGGATGATTCAACACACACACGTTATTTTTCGCCAAAAATCTACGAACAAGAAGTGAGGTGTGACTGGGTGCATTATCGTGCAACAAGCACCAACTGTTTTCATCTCGATATTCTGGACGAATGCGACAAATTCTGCCCATCAAATGCCTCAAAACATTTAAATAAAACACACCAGTAATTGTTTGTCCACTTGGAACAAATTCTTTGTGGATAATAACCCTTACTATCGAAGAACGTAATGAGCATTGCTTTGATTTTCGATGCAACTTTTCTTGTTTTTTGGCTTGTGGCGATTTTTTTTACTTCCATTCCGCACTTTGTCGCTTTGTTTTAGGATCATATTGAAAACACCATGTTTCATCACCTGTAACAATCGATTTTAAGAAGTTTGGATCATTTTCAGCGGCTGAAATGATGTCTCTGCAATGTGCTCTTCTCCTTGATTTTTGTTCTTTGCTTAATGTGTGTGGAACAAATTTAGCACAGACTTTTGTTTTGCCCAAATCTTCATGCAGGATGGTTCGAATCGTTTCTTTGTTGATGTTTAAAGACTCTTCCATCATTCTTAGTGACGCACATCGATTGTTTGTCACGAAATCACGCACTTTTTCAATAATCTCAGGTGTCCTAGATGAACTTGGTCTTCCGGTATGCTTATCATCTTCTAGCGTCTCTCTTCCGTCCGAAAAACGTTTATGCCACAGGAAAACATTTGATCTACTTAAACAAAACTCACCGTAAACTTGTTTCATCATTTGGTACGTTTCCGAGGCACTTTTACCAAGTTTTGCGTTAAATTTAATAACAGCCCTTTGTTCCATCTTAATAATTCAACATGAAAAATATTTTACTTCTCTAATGAACGGCCGTTTCGTTTAAGATACTTTAACAACTGCACAGTACTTTTGGCAGAAAGCAGGCAGATGGTCACGGTTTATAACGCATTCGCGATTACACTGGTGGCGTCACCGTAGGCTGAAATCTAGTGCCAGTCTTAAAAATTCTTTGGCGCACTGGTACTTCAAAATCTATCAAAATTGAGCCTTAAGATCATTTTAAATCAAGTTTCAAGGACCGTATTTTCAGAGTTAGCCTTTATACATTTTGCAAAAAACAACATCAGCATTATTGAAGAACAAAAAATGCTTTTGGTCAATTGGAAAGTAGATCCTTTTAAGAAAGATGGACTCCCTGCAGACAGTGAAGAGTTTTGGATTGGCGTGCTTCAACATGAAACATTTAAAGAGTTCGCCACTTTTGCCTGTACTTATTTTTTTTTTTCCGTCACTGTATATAGACAGTGCCGTTAATGCCCACCAGATGGAGACATCTCAGTAGCTGAGCCCATCTTACGGATTTATGATGTCAGAAGCTGACTTAAAAATACACATAGAACCGTGGATTGTTGGCCACCGTGGTGTAAATGTAATGCACTCGGCTAGATATCGAGAGTTCTGTGGTTCAATTCCACAGCGGCGGCTGAAAGACAATTTTTCGGTTGCTGTGTGTTTCTGGAACGTGGAAAGAGCGATGCATTTTTTTATTTACTGTCGCCACGTATTTGGAGGACTTTCACCTCCTGAGAGAATATTAATTCAACATCGAGGTCACAATCTTTTTCTTGAATACGGACTTTAGGAAAAAATTATGCTGTTATCCCTGCGGTAATTATTCTGCCAACATGTCCTGCAAATTGCCATTTCAGTGATTTCATTCTGGTCATGATGTCTTCCACTCTTGTCATTTTCCTTATCCACGAGTTCTTGTCTCTCCTGGTTACACCAAGCATGCATCTTTCTAGGCTGCTTTCAGTTGTCTGCAGTCCTTGTATGTCTTTTTTAGTTAAGGTCCCTGCTCCGGACGTAAGCACTGGAAGGATGCGTTGATTAAACACTTTTCTTCTAAGGCATAATGGCATATTGCTCTTGAAAATTATACCGTTTCTTCCAAAAGCTCTCCAGGCAAGTTTTGTACGCCGATTAATTTTTTCGCCGTGTTAGAACGTGTGAGACGTCACTGGCAGGCGACTTAACGTCTCTGCACGACCCCCTCGCAGTGTCGATGAACTGAGGACACAGATCAACCAAGCATGGTCACCAATACCTCAGGACACCATCTGGAGATTTTCCTGCAAGGGCAGTGATACCTCAGGACACTATCTAGAGACTTTTCCACACGATGCTACGCCATGTTGCCGAATGTGTGAATGTGTTTACACACTACACTGTCTCATCGCGTCCATTGCATTCACGTAATCCCTCAAAAATTAAAAACCACTTCCTTCCCACCTACTTGTCCACATGCGTGGAAAGTTTTGTCTCATTTTGTTCATTCTTTCATGGCGCGGTACCTTTTTTGTCGAGCAGTGTACATTTCTTCAACGAGTTTCTTTTCTGCATGTTATACTCATTACTCAACATAATTACATTATGTAACAAATATACCAGGTAGGTCAAACTTCTGCAAGGTCTCGAAGGGAAAAAAAAGTTGACGACAGAGCAAAACAAGTTAGTAAAATTATGCAATGCATTGATTATGATACGCTTTCCAACATACCAGATATCGCGCGCAGACAAACCCTCCTCTCTACCCTGACTATTGATTCGCTCAGTATACCTCCGGAACAACATACTAAAGTTTTGTCGCAATAGGAGCATTTTTATTCAAGTTATGAGGATAATGGCTGTGGAATAAATTTTGCTCCTGTGCCTTGACCTTTGACCCCATTTCGATGATATTAAGCAGAACCGGTTCAGTATACCCCCGGAACAACACGATAAAGTTTTGTCGCAATGGAAGCATTTTTACGTACGTTATGACGCATAAGGGCGACGGAATGGATCCCGCTCCTATGTCCTGACCTTTGACCCTATTTCGCCCGTTTTCAATAGGATTCGTCCCCAGGTTGTCCCCTAGCACATGCTAAAATTTCATTGAAATCGAACCATTTTTACGCGAGTTATCGTGCGGACGGACGGATGGATAGACAGACAGACGGACAAAACTGGAGCAGATACGCTTCTTCAACACACCGTTGGAAAGCGTAAAAAGTGCCGTACAGTCTTAAAAATATAAAAATAAAAATTAATCAGAGAAGAAAATCTGAGATATTTAAATTTCGATCTTCTCTCAACTTCCTGTTTTCGTGGAAATTCCTTAGGCAGCAATGGTGTGTACTTCATTTTCTCCTCTGATAAATATAACTTCAAGAAAGCTCAAATATACCTTTGCGGCGAGAATTGAAGCTTTAAAGGTCATAAATTTTTTTATTCTAGAAGTGTGATTATTTCTTAAATGTTCTTCGTTCGTGCTTTATTGACCAATCGTCTGCGTGGTTACGGTTTCGCGCGAATTCATATCACTCCTCTGAAATATTACCTGATTCAGAAGCACCGCTTTATGTCACGTTTTACCGTTTCAGTTTTCTTTCTTCCGCTACACGATCACAAACAGGTGTGCCCTTTGATGTAAGAAAAAAAAATAAGGCATCTATTTCGCATTGTCTAAATCACTCGCCAAAGGAATTTTTTTAAGTATTTTAACCCGAATTTTCAAGGGAAAGTTTATTTGCAAGTCTAGAAAGTCTTAAAGGGTTTGGCTGGACTCTCTTCCCGAATACAAATGGTGTTAACGAAGAAAGAAGTGCTGCCGATTTGAGGAATTTGGATCAGTCTTTTCCTCAGCCCGAGTTTTACTATATTTTTTCTACAATAAACAAGTTAGTAAAATCATGCAATGCATTGGTTATGATACGCTTTCCAGCATACCAGAAATCATTACTCAACTTATAAGCATAATGGCTGTGGAATAAATCTCGCTCCTGTGACCTGTCCTTTGACCCCATTTCGATGATATTAAACATAACCGGTTCAGTGTACCTTCGGAACAACATACTAAAGTTTTGTCGCAATAGAAACATTTTTAATCGAGTTATGAGAATAATGGCAGTGGAATAAATCTTGCTTCTGTGCAATGACCTTTGACCCCATTTCGTTGATATTCAAGAGAACCGGTTCACTATACCTCCGGAACAACACGATAAAGTTTTCTCGCAATCTAAGCATTTTTACGTAAGTTATGACGCACAAGGACAATGGAATGGATCCCGCTCCTATGTCGTGACCTTTGACCCCATTTCGCATATTTTCAATAGGTTTCGTTCCCAGTGGTGCGCTACCACATACTAAAAGTTCATCGAAATCAAACCATTTTTACGCAAGTTATGACGCACAAGGGCAATGGAATGGATCCCGCTCCTATGTCCTGACCTTTAACCCCATTTCGCCCATTTTCAATAGGGTTCGTTCCCAGGTGGTTCCCTACCACGTACTAAATTGTCATCGAAATCGAACCATTTTTACGCGAGTTATCGTGCAGACGGACAAAGCTGGAGCATATACGCTTCTTCAACCTACGGTTGGAAAGCGTAAATAATGAAAAGGAGCGGACACTATCCCTATCTGTTTTAAAATAGGAAAATCATGCTGTATCAAAGTAAATATTAATCGAATATTAGGATTCAAATCAGTACTTTTAATGAATGGTATAAATGAGCCCCCGTCTTTCGAGTACCTCTCTGAGTCAGG
The DNA here is from genome assembly GCA_039090855.1 of Macrothele yani. Lineage (NCBI taxonomy): Eukaryota > Metazoa > Arthropoda > Arachnida > Araneae > Macrothelidae > Macrothele > Macrothele yani. The sequence goes on from CM077018.1 coordinate 80,596,989, forward strand.
GGTTAATCGTAAGTGAAATCAGTGACATGGTCAAGGCTTACAAGGTGTGATCAAAACGTATTCATACTGGATTTATTAATAAAAAGTATAAGACTTACAAATCGGAAATTAAATTGCCTTCGAAGTAGTCCCCTTCCGAAGCCACACTCTTAACCCAGTGCTGTTTCCACCGCACGAAATATTAGGGGTATGTAAAAGTTTCCGCCCCCTCCCCTTTAGGGGCTGTGTAGGGGTCTATCCAGCCGGCGACCCGTGCTGTCAGTTCCTACATGAAGCCAAGTATGGCGGTCGATAAAGTTCATTTGCGGCACAGTTTGTTATTCATGTTTAATTTAGGGAAAAGTGCGGTTCAATATTTCAGGCATATGGCGAAACGGTTCTTAGTGAGCGGACGTGTCGAGAATGGTTTGTGAGGTTTAAGAAAGGTGATCTAAGCTTGGAAGACAAGCCACGTGCAGGTAAACCGCAGGAACTCGCAGACGAGGAGCTGGTATCGCTGTTGGAAGAGGATGCCACACAATCGACCACGCAATTGGCGAAACGTTTGAAAGTCGCTCAATCGACGGTGGTACGGCGTCTACAGGCCTTGGGGAAGATCCAGAAAACTGGTAAGTGGGTTCTACATACTTTAACGGAGCGTAATATTGGTCAACGATTGGGAATCTGCATGTCGGTGCTGAAGAGGTTTCAAGGGAAGAATTTCTTGTGGAAGGTTGTCACCGGGGATGAAAAATGGATCTATTGCGACAACCCCGTACGCAAGCGATCTTGGGTCGACTAAGGCCAGCCATCAACATCCACTGCAAAACAGGATATCCACGGGAAAAAAGGTGCTGTTGTGTGTGTGGCGGGATATGCACGGGGTGCTGTACATCAAACTGTTGAAACCGGGCGAAACAATCACTGCACAGCGATATACTGATCAGTTGATGAAACTGAACGCCGCAATCGAGCAAAAACGCCCATGGACAGGCAAAGGACGCCGCCCAGTCGTCCTGTTACACGATAATGCTAGACCACATCTCGGTGCCACCCCGAAATCAACCATTGAACAGTTACACTGGGAGGTTTTACCGCACCCAACTTACTCCCCGGACATTGCACCCTCGGACTTTCATCTGTTTCGCTCTATGCAGCATGCCTTAGCCCAACAGTGGTTTACCACAGTTCCAGAGGTGGAAAATTTTGTCACTGCGTTCTTCAACTCAAAACCCGAGTCCTTCTATCACAGGGGCATTCATTTGTTACCTGAAAAATGGCAAAAGGTCATTGATGCTGACTGCCAATATTTCGTTGAATAAATGTGCACTGGTTTCCTGATTGTTCCTGTCTTCTTAAAACGGCGGAAACTTTCGCATAACCCTAATATTTTTAGAAGTCATCTTCTAGCTATTCGTTCCACTCTGTTGTATCTCCTCAATTTTTCTTTGAAGTGAAAAAAGTCGCTGGGAGCCAGATCTGGCGAATAAGGTGGCTGTCGGATCTGTTCCAGGTAGCACAGCCTAGCAAATTAACGTAGGTCGAACACTGAGTGACGTCTCCTATCACTAAGAGAACACGACTCAGTGTTGGGCATACGTTAAATTGCAAGGCTGTGCAAATTGGGGTGCAATGCGGCGCTTAGAAAAAACCGGCGCCGCAAATTGCGATGCATGGGCAGGCGCGTTGTTATGGTGAAGTTGCCATTCGTAACTCTCATACAGTACCATCCTTTTGCGACGAACTGCGTCCCTCAAACGCAGCAAAACTTGACAGTAGTACTCCTTGATGATTGTTGGGCCTGATGGAGCGTATTCATGATTCACAATTTCCTCGTGATTGAAAAAGACAGTCAGCATCGTCTTGACATTGCTGCGGCTCTGTCGTACTTTTTTTAGGTCTGGAAGAATTTGGGTTCTTCCACTGTGTAGACTGAGCCTTAGTTTCGGTGTCATACCCATAAACCCACGATTCATCACCAGTTATAATAGATTTTAAAAACTTTTCGTCGTTTTTTATACCCGAACTGTGTGAGGGCGGGCATTTTCCTACTGGTATAGCGCCCCTGGAATGGAAGCACACGGGACCGTAGAATCTCATTCACATACCGCTGGCCAGGCAATGATCCACTTACCACTACTAGAGCTGATCGGCTATCGTAAGCAATGGCTCCCCAGACCATAATGCCTGCAGTGGCAGAGGTGTGGCGCTCGATAGGGAAGTTGGGTTTGCGCCGTTGAACCGGGGACCTCCACACTCGGACACGATGATCATCTGTCCCCAAAACGAAGCGGCACTCATCGCTAAACACCACACATCGCCAGTCTGTGGCGTTCCACGTCACTCTGGCCTGGCACTGGCACTACTGCACACGGAGCCGAAGATGTTCCGGTGTTAATGGTAGCACACGTAAGGGGGCGCTGGAGTCGCAGATTCGCTTCCGCGAGGCACCGGGAAATGGTTCATGGGTGCACAGGAGCAGCCACATCTGTCTGTATAGTGGACTGAGTCTCCGTGGGATCCGTTCGTGCCTGGCGCACGATCACTCGATCCTCTTTACCGGTAGTCCTCGTGGTCCCTCCGGAGCCGCTCCGCCGCGTGGCAGTGCCATCACGTGTCCACTGCTCCCAACACTGTCTCTCGGTATGGTCAGAACGATCCACGTGGCAAGCTATACGGCGCGCCGACCACCCTGCGGTTTTCAGCCCGATGATCAGGCCTCTCTCAAAGTCCGTATGTTGCGTAAATCGACGTCTCTGGCGTCTACCCGTCATTCTTGTCACTCTGTACTGTTGTTTCCGTCGGCCGGTGCTTTTCGCTTTCATGGGGCATTGACTACACGCCGGTTCGTGCTTGAAGCGCCACCACAGCAGGACGCACATGGGATAAAGGCAGATAGCAGCGAGAGCATACGTCCGCGTAGCTCAGTTGAGAGAGCAACTTATTCCGGATTGAGGGGACCCGGGTTCGATACCCGGCGTGGACAAAAAATGACGGAGAAATTTACTTTGTTATAACCTCGAGTATTCCATACCAACAATCTTGCACTCACTCAGCCGATATCTCTTTCTGATTTTCCTTCTTCCAGTTCCAGGTTGATACCGTGGTGGACCATCCTTCTCAAGTGTGGTAGGTCCACCATATCCCACACTTGAGTCCATTTTTGCATTTTGTTTTGCCTTTTTAATCAGGTAAGTACATCAGTATGTCGGATTAGCCCACAGCTGATGGTTCCAGTTGGTCATTCAACCTGAGGATTCTGGAACAAAACCCAGTGAGTTGGGGCCTTTTCGCCAATGTCACACAGAACTAGCTGGCACCTCTCCAAGATTCACAGACGCCCTAGTTGCTGTTGTGTGTGCCATTGTTAACATGGAGCTACCAGAAGAGGCCAACCCATTCTTTGAAAGTCATGGCTGCTCTGGGAGGTTTTCACAGGAATGATGGGTTCTCAAGAAAGTCCTGCATGGCTGTGTATGAAAGTGTAATTGTTCCTACTCTGATGTATAGAAGTGAAACCTGGGTACTACAGAAGAAACATAGAAGTCATTTGTGTGCTGGAGAAATGCGTTGCTTACGGGCATTTGTGGCAAGACACGTTCTGATTGTGTGGTGTGAAATGAAGATGTGTTGCAGTTGTGTGATGTGAAGCAAAATGTTGTTAGCAATGTGGAGACTTAGGTGGTTTGGACATGTTGAAGGAATGAGTGATGAGATCCTTACTAAGAAAATCTTTTTAGCCAAAGTGGCAGGAAGGAAAGCCAGAGGAAGGCCAAGGAAGCCATGGGAGGATCAGATTCAGAAGTGTCTGCATGAGAAAAAAATTCTGAGTATGAAGTATAGAAGATCTTGTGTACGGCGTGTAATGGATGTCAGCGAGTTGTATATCAAGATCGCTGTAAATGGAGAAGTTTGATACGGTAACAATAAGTAAAAAATATCTGGTAGTTTGTATTTCTGTTTGTAGCTAACCTTTGAATCTCAGAGAACAGCTTAGTGATATGCATGTATGTAAATATGTATGTATGCAAAACGTATCCAAACATGGCACGAACAAAACGCCATCTAGAAACTGTCATGGCCAAGCCAGAACCCTGATGTTAACCCAGTTGGTGGGCCATATTGGATGGAAAATTACAACGGATGCCACAGAAAACAACCAACAAGGCGCACCTGCTGGCCTTGTTACGTGATTCATGGGCTCAAATTCCACAGAGCACCACTGCTGATCTCATTTCCACAATGCCTGACAGGGTTAAAGCTCTATGTACTACAAAGGGTATGTCTAGCAGATATTAAATCTAGCTACAGCTACATCTCTTTCCATTCCATGCTGACAGGAAATAAATATTATTAAGAAATCAGGTGTCTATTTACTTATGTCATGTCTGTATACTTAGCCACTGGAGGGTCCAAGTTCATTAGTATTCAAAGCTACGGGATGCAATGCAGAAAAGGAGGTTATACTAATTTTACTCAAGAAAAGTACCCAGTTAATGAGAATTTGGGCGAGGAAAATTCTCTTTCCTGCTTTCAGTAGAACACTGTAACACAGTCGAGAAAAATCCATGGGACCCAGCAAGTGTGTATGATGTCATAGTGCCACAGATTAGAACCTGCGGTGTCATAAGGATGGATAAGGTAGGAGCGGTCCTTCTGTGTCAGCTGAGTGTCTTATCGACAGTCCACTTAAGGCAGACGAATCTGTGGTTAGAATTTGACGCTGTGACGTGAATTTTATGCACGAAAATCTGAACTAAAGAAACTTTTGCATCGCACAGACGTTGCGTGTCTGTAATGCTGGAAATCTTCTAGGATAACGAAGTTGTTCAGGAAAATATTGCTGTGCGTAGCTAGGCCGAAAATCACCTTAAAAATTCTTGATAAGTTAGTTTGACGAAAGTTTTTTTTTTTTTTTTTTTATTGGAGGTTTAACGACCACCGTGAGCAACTCAATGGGCTATAAGCAGTCGCCCGTCCCTAATTTAGGGTGCCGAAAATCACCTTAAAAATTCTTGATAAGTTAGTTTGACGAAACTTTTTTTTTTTTTTTGATTGGAGGTTTAACGACCACCGTGAGCAACTCAATGGGCTATAAGCAGTCGCCCGTCCCTAATTTAGGGTGCCGAAAATCACCTTAAAAATTCTTGATAAGTTAGTTTGACGAAACTTTTTTTTTTTTTTTTTGATTGGAGGTTTAACGACCACCGTGAGCAACTCAATGGGCTATAAGCAGTCGCCCGTCCCTAATTTAGGGTGCCGAAAATCACCTTAAAAATTCTTGATAAGTTAGTTTGACGAAACTTTTTTTTTTTGATTGGAGGTTTAACGACCACCGTGAGCAACTCAATGGGCTATAAGCAGTCGCCCGTCCCTAATTTAGGGTCACTGGTTCCAGGGAAGGGAGAAAGCCAGTGCCGTAAGACAAACACAATATCCATGCCTCACCGGGATTCGAACCCGGACCCCGTTCGGACGAATGAGCAGAGGCCATCGCTTAGACCACTGCGCCACCGGGGCGGCCAAGATAACTTTAAAGGCAATTGCTCTTATTTAGTCCTTAATTTTGTCATTCTGCATCAAGCAAAGTCATTTGTTAATAACATCGAAATAAATGAATGTGGAGAAATTCGTCAAATTCTATGTGACATGCACCGATGAACCATTACGTTATCACCACCCCCAGCCTGGAGACCGAACGGTGGCGCAGGCGAAGTTCACAGATCAGTATATATGTTACCGCTAAAGCTCGAAAGCAGCTAATCTTCAGATTAACTGATTTGCTCCGTTAACGTGCGGAATCAAGAGTTTTCCGCATTTTACCTAGGTAATGTGCACATTAACGGCTTCCGTATCGTTAAAGTTCAAAAGTTTTTGAACAACAGCAACGTTTCTGTACGCTTAAATTAACATAATGTTATTTATTTATTTTTCGATATATAAAGAATCAAGTTAGTACAATCAAACAATCAACAAATTATTTTGATAGAATCAATCATTAATCAATTAAAAAACTATAATAGAAAGAATCAAACAGTTTAAAATATTATTATAATTAAGAAAATGAATTTGCAAATTGTATGCAAAATCTGAATTCAGTGTTTGCAAAGAGAGATTTTTAACGAAAGATGTTCCTGCTGTAGAAATATCTTTACGTCAAACAGCAATAAAACAATCCCTTGGTACTGGGCAGGGTTTCCGAAAATGTGACTGCAAATCTAAATGTACCACAAATAGGTGTGCTTGTCGCAAAAACCAATTGCTACGTAATTCAAAGTGTCACCAATCTTTAGATTGCACTAATAAGTAAGCATAATTTTATCATATGTTTTGCAAATTCATTTCCTTAATTATAATAATATTTTAAACCGTTTGATTCTTTCTATTATAGTTTTTTAATTGATTGATGATTGATTCTATCAACTAATTTGTTGATTGTTTGATTGTGTTAATTTGATTCTTTATATATCGAAAAGTAAATAAATAACATTATGTTAATTTAAGCGTACAGAAACGTTGCTGTTGTTCCAGCAAAGATATTATTTTCACTCTAACGAGTGCCTAGTAGGTAATGTGCAGATTATCTAGGTAATTTGAGAAATGAAACAATTTTCGGCACTTTAACGGATCACCCTAGTTAATCTGCACATTACCTAGATAATCTGTAGAATAACTGATTTCTGCACTTTTTTTTTTTTTTTGATTGGAGGTTTAACGACCACCGTGAGCAACTCAATGGGCTATAAGCAGTCGCCCGTCCCTAATTTAGGGTCACTGGTTCCAGTGAAGGGAGAGAGCCAGTGCCGTAAGACAAACACAACATCCATGCCTGACCGGGATTCGAACCCGGACCCCTTACGGACGAATGATCAGAGGCCATCGCTTAGACCACTGCGCCACCGGGGCGGCTTTCTGCACTTTAGCGGCAACATATACACAACCCGAGGACCGGCTTTCGGTTAGTAGAGTGTTCGGAGTCATAATGGGAAAAGCTGCCGATTTATCGGAGTTTGACAAAGGAAAAATTGTGATGACACGGCGCTTCTGAACTACGATCTCGGAAACGGCGCGCCTTGTGGGTTTTTCACGTGCCACTGTACTGAGTACGTATCAAAAGTGGTGCATAGATGGCCAAACGACGAACCGTTGTCCAGCCGTGTGTCGTCCGCAGCTCATTGATACCTGAGGGGAGCGGAGACTATCGCGCATTGTTCACAGTGTCCGCAGGGCCACAGTGCGACAAATCCTCCGCAGCTACAACAGTGGTGATCAGGGCAATGTGTCACAGCAAACAGTTCATGCGCATGGAGCCCTCTGCGCATGGGCCTGCGTAGCCAAAGAACCAGCCGGGTCCCCATGTTCACTGCACGTCATCGCCAAGAACGCATGAAATGGGCCCAAGATAATCGAGATTTGACCGTGGATTATTGGAAGAAAGCGGCCTGGTCTGACGAATAAAGATTTCTGGTGCATCATGTAGACGGCCGAGCGGGGATACGCCGATTACCAATGGAGGCTATGGCACCTGGATGCACTGTTGGGCGGAAACAGTCCGGCGGCGGCGGTGTTATGATGTGGGCGATGTTTTCTTGGGACACTTTAGGCTCCATTATCCCAATAGCACAATTCCTAACAGCTGTCAGGTATCTGAACATCGTTGCGGACAAAGTTCAACCATTCATGGCAACTGTGTTCCCTGCTGGTGATGGCCATTCACCAACAGGATAATGCGCCATGCCACACTGCCAGAATCATCAAGGAGTGGTTCGAGGAACATCTGGTGACTTTCTGTTAATGCCCTGCCTTCCAAATTCACCTGACATAAACCCAGTCGAACATTTATGGTTCGACTTGGAAAAGCGGGTTCGGGAACTGGAGGACCTGTTGTTGACATTATGGTACCAGATACCCCAGGATACCTATCGCCACCTCATCGAGTCGATGCCTCGCCGAGTGGCCGCAGTTATGCGGGCTAAAGGGTTCCTACAGCTTATTAGCTAGGTGGTCATAATGTAATGGCTCATGGGTATAAGATCTCCACACATATGCAATAAAATACTAAACTCCCATAAATAACTGACACAAACTGAAGGAGTAGCTCTGATGCATAAAATTTTGCAACATTTCAACTCTCCGAAGAGAGACCGTCCTTTATAGGAAACACTCATACCGCTTTTGGGCTTCCAAAGCTCCCTGCGTGATGAGAAATAACTAACTCGTGCAGCGCGAAGACTGACATAAACAAAATTTAAACGATTATACCTGTTATTAAAACATCAACTGTAAACAACACTTTTACACTGAACATTACGCGATCAGATTAAGCCACCCGCCATCCTCAAAAATCATCCGTCGCCAACACTTCTGTAACTCACCTTTTTCTGCTGCTCCAAAACCCTCAATGATGGAGATAAAATAAATAACATAGCCACTCACACACGGAGCCAGTGATATAACGCCTATACACGACTCCCTAGCAATTCTGAAACCCAAACTTTGCCGGTGGAGACTCTCGAACGCACATCCTAATGCTCCGCAGCCAAATACTTTCCCAATTAAGCTACGCCGGCAAGGGCTTATCACGGCTACTTGGTATCTTGACATGCGTGTCACCTCTGTATAGTACGCCACATGTATCCCCCTCCTTGAGAAAGGCATGGCACGGAATCTCATGTTTCGGGTCTTCTGCAAACCATGCTTGAACTAATTCCCTGTAGTAGAATGAATTCTCACTAATTCTAGACGATGGGTGGAAGAAATACCACACATTTTCGGAGAACCTAACCATCAGTAGATCCATTTTTGCGTTCGGGCGCCAATCCGCAAACTCAAATTTGCCAGTGGCAGAGCTTGAATCAGCATCCTTCTGTTCGGGAGTCGAAAGCTTTCCCAATTAAGCTACACCGCCGAAGTTTGTCGCTGCAACTTTGCCGTCTCGAAATGCACGCCACCGCTGAGGAAGGTACGTGACATATATTCCACCTTCTTTGAGAAAGGGCTGGGACGGAATCGCGAGACAGGCAGCGTCCAGGATAAGCCTAAGAGCGGCCGGCCGTCCGTTGTGACGACCACGTTTACCCGCAGGGCTCTCCCCGGAAGTCACTTCGGCTGCTGTCTCAAGAGTTAGGGTCATCGTATTCATCCTGACAGAGGGCTACTAAACGTCTAAAGCTACGGCCGTATAGAATTCGAGTAGTGCAAGAGCTACATCCTTTGGACTCGGAAAAGCGCATTTCCTACTGCCAATGGTTTAAGAGTTTCACGCGCAACAATGTGACTAACCAGCTTAACAACACTTTTTTCAGTGACGAGGCATGGTTTCATTTGAATGGATATGTCAATAGCCAAAATACTCGCATATGAGCTGCGGAAAACACACACGCATAGTTGGAATGTGGTGCGCTATGTCTAGACGGCAAACTGTAGGGTCATTTTTTTTTTCGACACAACTGTAAATTCCGCTGTGTATGCAGACATCACCCATCAATTTGTAGCGATGCTGGAAGAACACGAACGTTACTGTTGGTTTCAACAAGATGGAGCAACGTGCCACACATCAAACGACACAATGGAGATGCTCCGTGAGTTCTTCCACGATCGATTAATCTCGAAAAGAATTTGGCCGCTTCGCTCACCAGACTTGAGTCCTCCAGACTTTTATTTGTGGTGCTGTCTGAAAAACACAGTTTATCAGAATAACCCTAAGACAGCACAGGACCTGCGGAACAACATCATTAGAGCCGTGAGGGACACACCAGCCAACACGCCGAAAAGAGTATCCGCCAACATGTGTCCTCGGGTTAAATTGTGTCTTCAACAGAATGGGGGACAATTCCAGCATCTATTGTAAAGTGGTTTTCATTACCTGTAAGTATGAGTGTCAATATAACAGTATGTAAAAATTCTATTAAGAAGAGACCTAAGCAAAAAATATATATATTTTTGACCGTGATCAAAACGTTATGGCAAAATACAGCTGTATTTGCTGGTAAACTGAAAAATAACATTTCCATGTAACATGGTTAGTACGAGGTTGAACCGCCATGAACTGCGTCACACTGTGCAATTCTGGCATGGAGTCTGTCGTACAGATGCTGGATGTAAGTTTGTGGTATTGAGTTCCAAGCATCCTCAACCTGGACGCGTGAATCTGGGATGGTCGTGGCTGTTGTTGTCCCATAAAATCCCACACGTGCTCAATGGGGTACAAATCCGGTGAACGTGAAGGCCATGGAAGTTGTCTCACACCCTGAAGTACATGTTGCGTTGCACGTGCCGTGTGTGGGCGTACGTGTTCTTGCTGGAAAACACCACGATGGACCGACCTTACAAATGGCACAACAACGGGCTGGATGATGTTGTTGATGTAGGAGGTGCTGTTTAAAGTACCCGGTACAAACACTAGTTGTGTACGGGAGTAATTGCTGATCGCTCCCCACACCAGGAGACCAGGTGTAGGCCCTGTGTTTCGCTGGTGAATGCAAGAAGGGTGGGGACGCTCACCTGTGCGTCTGCGAACACGTATACGGCCATCGGAGGCTCCCAAGCAGAATCTGCTTTCATCGCTGAACACGACAGATCGCCATTGCGTTCTCCAGTGCAGACGTTGGCGACACCACTGCAGCCGCTCCTGACGGCGGGCGGGAGTCAGAGGTACACATGCCAGAGGCACACGTGCACGTAGCCCTGCATCCAGTAGACGGTTGCGGATTGTTCGCACAGTCACCTCAGGTGCAACGACAGCTCGGATTTGCGTCGCAGTGGATGTTCTGCTTGACAACGCCGCTCTTCTTATGCGTCGATCGGTCTGCTCATCAGTCCGTCTGTGACTCCCGGTTCCACGTCTTCTCGTGTGGGAATGTTCCTCGGACCATCTACGCCACCATCGTACCACCACCGTTACTTCCCGTCGAATTCGCTCAGCAATACGACGATACGACCACCCGGCCTCGTGGAGTCCGACCAGACGACCTCGCTCAAAGTCCGATAACTGCTGAAATCGTACTCGTCTACCATGTCCAGGCATTGTAGCTTATTCAGGGTTTTCGCACGTGTCCGTACCCCGACGACTGATTACATTCACTTCGCCGTACTCCTTAAATACCACCGACGATAATTTGCATATTATGCCGTGCTGTGGCGTAAGCGCTCACCGGTTGGTCCCGAAAGTAACATCACACCTACGTAAACTCGACCCCATTAACATATGTAAATTTCATGATCGTCCGCCAATTCCTTCTTGGTGTTCTTTTTTCACTTTCCGGCAGTGTAGTTAAGCAGCTGCTGTTTCAATACCGAAGATTTTGACATCTGGCATACTTTTGTAATTTTTATTACAAATACTGATTTTTTCGATCTTTTTGCTTTTCTTACGACAGTGCCTCTTCTGTGGATATAAACATTAGACATACCAGTTGCAGTTGAAGGAATCGAATAATACGTAATTCGAAAAAACATGAACCCAGGAACAGTAAACGAAAGAAAAGGTGACAAACGTGTAAAGCTTGTTCTTTATTTTTGTTGCTGAAGATTTAACGACCACCGTGAGCAACTCAGTGGGCTATAGGAGTTGCCCGTCCATAATTTCGGGCCACTGATTCCAGAGAAGGAAAAGAGCCAGTGCCATAAGACAAATGAAATAAACAAAGTCATCGCTCTTTCCACTTTTTCCTTTAATTAACACACAGCACCGAAAAATTGTATTTCGGCACCGCTGACAACGAACCTCGGATTTCTCGATAACTAGCCGAGTGCGTTTGCCTTACGCTACGGTGCCAACAGTCCACGACGCTATGTGAGTTTATCCGTCAGCATCTGACTTCACAAATCCGCAGGGATGGAGCAACTGAGACGTCTCCTTCTGGTGGGGCTTAACGGCACAAGCTATTGATAACGAGGAACAGTACACCAATTAAGTAGTAAATAGTAACACTATACTGGTGAACTGATTTATTGGCGTAGGAAATAGACACATAAGCCTTTCCAAGCTTTCGCACATCAATCAGATGGCTTTTTCAAGGAAGGCGGCTCTTTCAAGGCAGTTTCTGTCTAACTTCCTTGAAAAAGGCATCTGGTTGATGTGCGAAAGCTTGGAAACGCTTATGTGTCTATTTCCTTCGCCAATAAATCGGATCATTAGTATAGTGTTACTACTTACGGCCCAAGATATTTAATTAGCGGTGTCGAAACACAATGCTTTTTTTTGGTTGAAGGTTTAACAACCACCGTAAGCCACGCAATGGACTATAAGCAGTCGCCCATCCCTAATTTAGGGCCACTGGTTCCAGGGAAGGGAGAGAGCCAGTGCCGAAAGACAAACACAACATCCATGCTTCACGAGATTGTATGGTTGTGATTGTGATTGGAGGTTTAACGACAACCGTGAGCAACTCAATGGGCTATAAGCAGTCGCGCGTCCCTAATTTTGGGTCACTGGTTCCAGGTAAGGGAGAGAGCCAGTGCCGTAAGACAAACACAACATCCATGCCTCACCGGGATCCGAACCCGGACCCCTTTCGGACGAATGATCAGAGGCCATCGCTTAGACCAATATTGGTGCCCAATCCACATCTGCAGTTGATTGGGCACCAATATTGGTTCTCACTGATCCTAGGGAGGCGTGTGATGTTTTTTGGTCGATTTTCTGGGGATATAATGAGGTTCATTTTCTTGTTATTACTGTTAATCGTTCTGTTCGTTGTAGAAAGCCATGGTTTTTTTCGAATCTTCTCAGGTGTCTACATAGGAAAAATAAATTATTTAAAGTGTTTCTGAGATCAAGAGACTTGGCTGATTTAGCAATTTTTAGGAGATATCGAAATTGGTTCAATTCAAAGGTTCGGCATGCAAAGATAAATTATTATTTGAATAGGTTTGGGACTGTAGGAGAACCTGGAGGTCTATTAATGACCTATTGGGCAGATCTAGGACTTCTGCTCATTCGATTCAGCTTGATTATGATGGTGTTCGGGAGTCGGATCCTCAGAGGGTGGTTGATTTATTTAATACTTATTTTGTGGAACTACCAGGCAGACTGATATCAAACATAACTTTGACTGGCGGTTGCTATACTGATTACTTTACGGATCGTTGTTCATCTGTTCTTCATCTTTTTTTTTTTTTGACACCTATAGCGGATGATCTTTTGCAAGTTCTAAATGGACTAGATTCATCAAAGGGCCCAGCCCTGATGGTGTCCATCCAAAAGTAATAAAATTTGTTTCCCTGAGTCTGATTGTTCCATTAACTCATATTTTTAATAATATTGTTACGACCCACCCCCGCCATTAATTTAGTAATTAATGAGTGTGGTGGATGTGTGAAATTAATTAAGTATTAATTATGTTCGAGGCTTGATTGGAGTTTAAAAGTGTAAACAGCAGAGAAAGTTTTATCTGGGGGTTTGGAAAGAAAGGAGGCGAAGAATTCTACCTCTGGCTGGGTGGTCTCAGAATAGCTCTGTTAGGTCATAAACATCAGGGCGCAGCTGACGGCCAGTCTAAACAGGCAAGGAATTGCGTATCGAAGTGGGCCACTTGAGTAGAAATGAATGAAGATGGGGGACAAAAGGTATTGACGAATAATCGAAAATTCGTCGATTGTTTGGGGCATTTCCGAGAACAATTGCTCTCTGTGTGGTCCGTGCAGAAAAATAAGATTTCGCACTTAGCGTGAAAATAAGGAAGGAAGTTTAGTTGTCTGTACGCTCTCCGATGTGAAAGGCTGGGCTGGATGCCTTGGATCGGCTATATGAACTGGGCGATGAAGAGCGAAACTCCCTGCATTTGGTAAGAAATGGAGACGAAAACTCGATGCTAGTTTGCCATAAAGACAGCGGAATGCCTAAATCCGCGTGGTTAAAGCAGCAATTTCTAGGCTGAAGCCTAATGGAAATTAGCGACTGGTTGGCCCAATGAAAGCAAAGTTACAGAGGAATTAAGAAGTCTGCGAGTGGACAGTGGTTATTCCAATGAGAAGCGAAGCTCGGGTTCGAGTCCAACTACGGCAGTGTGCAATCACCATCCTCTCCCTGAAGCGGCGAAGGAAGCCATCTGGTCCTGCGAAGCGAAGCGAGGCTCACTCAACAAACGCTTGGATGTGTGTGTGTGTGTGTGTGTGTGTGTATGAGTACGGTAGCGCTAGAGGACGCAGCTCCTGCAACGAAATCTTCCATGTAAAAAGGGAGGTGTGTATCTCTTTATTGGTGCAATCACAATTTGGATTTATTCCTGACAGCATCCATGTAAGTAGAAATATTTTGTTCTTATTATTACATCTGCTACGCAGTTAGTTGAGGAACTGAACTAATATATTGCAAGAACTGAACTGAGAAATAGTAAGACTGAACTGTGGAATTTAAGTTCATTAAAACTATCTCGCGGGAACTGATTTTAGGTCCAAGTTGACCCAATACTTATGTTCAGAAGACAGCTAAATTTTATTCATGTGTGCCATTGTTATATTTTCATAGCAAATTAAATATTTGTTTAGGCAGTCAGCGCAGTCATAGAACACATTATTTATGTGTACGCATGTGATTGGTTCAAATTGTTTAAGTGTATGCCCATATAATACAGTTTTCGCGCCAAGAAATACGTCGAAGGAGATCAGTGAAGAAATATACTAATTGCTTGGCTACGGTTGTTAAATTGATTGACAGCGGTGGGATAATGACTCACTGTCGTAACATTTTGGTGCCAGCGGCGGTATCAATATTTTCCAAACTGGTATCGCTCTCTCTCCTATGACCCTTAGTTGAATTAGTATTATCTTTGAAAAGGGTTTGGTAACTGACGTGGCAAATTATCGTCCAGTTGCCAATATTTCGGTGTTTGCAAAAATCTGGGAGAGGCTTACATTATATAGGTTAATCTCATATCTGGATAGTAACGATATTCTGGGCCACAATCAGCATGGTTTCCGTAAGGGATTTCCAACTGAGACTGCTGTTCTAGATGTTATAAATTATTTACAGGACGGATTAGATTCTGGAAATAGTGTTGTTGGACTCTTTTGCGATATCTCTAGAGCATTTGATACTGTATGCCATGACATATTATTAACTAAGTTAGAGAGGATTGGGATTAGAGGTGTTGCACTTAATATGTTTCAGAATTGTGTTGTTGGACTCTTTTGCGATCTCTCTAGAGCATTTGATACTGTATGCCATGACATATTATTAACTAAGTTAGAGAGGATTGGGATTAGAGGTGTTGCACTTAACATGTTTCAGAATTGTGTTGTTGGACTCTTTTGCGATCTCTCTAGAGCATTTGATACTGTATGCCATGACATATTATTAACTAAGTTAGAGAGGATTGGGATTAGAGGTGTTGCACTTAACATGTTTCAGAATTGTGTTGTTGGACTCTTTTGCGATCTCTCTAGAGCATTTGATACTGTATGCCATGACATATTATTAACTAAGTTAGAGAGGATTGGGATTAGAGGTGTTGCACTTAACATGTTTCAGAATTGTGTTGTTGGACTCTTTTGCGATCTCTCTAGAGCATTTGATACTGTATGCCATGACATATTATTAACTAAGTTAGAGAGGATTGGGATTAGAGGTGTTGCACTTAACATGTTTCAGAATTGTGTTGTTGGACTCTTTTGCGATCTCTCTAGAGCATTTGATACTGTATGCCATGACATATTATTAACTAAGTTAGAGAGGATTGGGATTAGAGGTGTTGCACTTAACATGTTTCAGAATTGTGTTGTTGGACTCTTTTGCGATCTCTCTAGAGCATTTGATACTGTATGCCATGACATATTATTAACTAAGTTAGAGAGGATTGGGATTAGAGGTGTTGCACTTAACATGTTTCAGAATTGTGTTGTTGGACTCTTTTGCGATCTCTCTAGAGCATTTGATACTGTATGCCATGACATATTATTAACTAAGTTAGAGAGGATTGGGATTAGAGGTGTTGCCCTTAACATGTTTCAGAATTGTGTTGTTGGACTCTTTTGCGATCTCTCTAGAGCATTTGATACTGTATGCCATGACATATTATTAACTAAGTTAGAGAGGATTGGGATTAGAGGTGTTGCACTTAACATGTTTCAGAATTGTGTTGTTGGACTCTTTTGCGATCTCTCTAGAGCATTTGATACTGTATGCCATGACATATTATTAACTAAGTTAGAGAGGATTGGGATTAGAGGTGTTGCACTTAACATCTTTCCGAATTATTCATTGGGCAGGAAGCAGTTTGTTCAGATCCATGATCACTGTTCTAGAGTCGAGTTTGTTTCATTTGGAGTTCCTCAGGGTTCAGTGTTGGGTATTATTTTGCTTTTGATCTATATAAATGATATTTTTCGGGTTCCATCTGGTGCTCATTTGGTATTGTTTGCTGATGATGTAAGCCCATTTTGAAAATAACCTGAGTGAGGTGATTCCTCCAGTAAATCTCGAAATTAGGGAGTGTCTTTGTTGGTTTGCATGTAATGTTTTAACGTTAAATGTTACTAAGACGGGGTGCGTGTTGTTTTCCAACATCAGGAATCGTCCTTGTGGCTTGAGTTATGTTTACTTAAATGATACGGCATTACAGTTACAGACCACAGTGAAATTTTGGGTGTAGTTCTGCATGAATCTCTCAGATGGGATTCTCAGGTGGATCAGCTTGCGTTATGTTGAAGATCTCGCATTGGTATGATTTCGCGGATTTCTGGTTTTTTGTCAGTAACAATTATGTTAATTTTACACAATTTTTTTATTTTTACTGCATTTTAATATGGGGTGCAACTACAAGGCGTAACATAGTTCGTTTATCTGTGTTGCAGAGGAAGTTTGTCCGATTGTTAAATTATTCGGTTGGATCGGAGGTTCTTTTTCGTCATTTTCAGATATTAACTATTCAGCAACTACATAAATACAGATTACTGCTGATGGTCCATGAACGTATTTTCACAGGAAGATATTCTAACTTGATTGCATTACGGCGTACCACTCACTCCTATGATACTCGTAGTAGGTCGGGTTTTTCTGTTCCGTGGGCTCGTACAGGTTTAATGTTTAATAATACCAATGTGTTGGGATTGCGTGAGAGGAATGAATTACCGTTGATTATTAGATCAGAGGCACGTTATCCGGTGTTTAAGCGAGTGCTAAGGAGTTTTTTGATGGGAAATTAATAATTGGAATTTATTGCTTTATGATTTG
The DNA here is from genome assembly GCA_039090855.1 of Macrothele yani. Lineage (NCBI taxonomy): Eukaryota > Metazoa > Arthropoda > Arachnida > Araneae > Macrothelidae > Macrothele > Macrothele yani. The sequence continues at coordinate 80,614,141 of CM077018.1, forward strand.
TAAAAGAAACGTATTGTAAAATCGCTTTCGCTGTCTTGACTGGACTGGAATATTTTGTTTTTATTTAGAAGGGATCAGGGGCTTGTCAGGCGGTATTTCAGTCTTTTTTCCTGGCCCCTTGCTGTACATTTAATTATTACTAACATATAATATTTGATTCATATTGACAATTGATATTCATTTTCAATGGAATGAGTTTTGTTTTTGGGCAGAATTTTTATTTATTTTGATAGTTTTGGTGATTTGTCGTATTTTGTGAGTTTCACTGGTGAATTTGTTTACTTTATTTGTACAATTAGTTTATGATTGTGGCACATATTGTATTGTTACTGAGTATTGTATTACTTTTCTATAACATTGTACAGCAGAAATTTTATAAAATAAATAAATAAAAATAAATAAATCATTAATTACGGGGTCATCATTTGATGCAATCTACAAAGTTTGACCTTTTCAAATGATTGTGCCAGTTTTATGCATGGCAAATCAAAATTCACGACGGTCTGCAATGTAATGGGGAGAGCTAATAAATATCTTTGACGTAACACGGTGGCAAATTTTTACAGCATCTCTCTTGAGATCATAGAAAACAAAGAAAAATAACTCCTGACCAATGGAAATGAAACAAAGGTTTTTTTTCCGCTGCTCTCATTGGACAAAGGACAGTGACGCTATTCGCCGGTGAGTGTTGAGAACTTTCTTAAGGAGCGACTTCAGGTCATTTCATTGATCTTAAGAATCATCTCTACAGGTTGCAAAATGGCAGATGAAACTCTTACTGCGATTCTCGCTACTTTCTTAAGTAATGTCATGATAAATAATGTCACTCAAGAAAAATATGCACCGACAACACGACCAATGTTTTTATCATCGTATGATTACATCGTAGGTAAGTAACATCATTTATAAAAACGCTTCAGCAAATAGTAATTCACAATTTGAGATATTAAGGGAACCAGCAAATGTTCGAATGGATCAGATTTTACAATTTAAAAAAAAAAACATAAAAAGTAATTATCACGAATAAGGCCAAAATTCCTGTCTGATTACAGCATCTTTGTGTTTGACTCAAATCCATTTCATTCGGTCAAGTGGTATAAATGAATCTGCTAAAAATGCATTTTTTTTTTTTGCGATTTCAAACTGAAAGAATAAATGATTAAAAAAATTAAAAAAAATGTGTTTAGAATATGCCATATAATGGTATGCCAGGAAAAAAAATTGAAGTCTTCAGAGTTATGATACGCCTGTTATAATTAAATGTTTTCAGTTTTTTAAAGGTTTGCCGAATAACATTTGGAGCACAGTAATCTACGATTTTCCACAGGGTTTTATATATATGCAAATTTCATCTCTTGCATTTTTGAATTTCTTACTATGAATTCAAATTTAGAGATTAGTTATTTGAATTTCATATAGTGGCTCCAAATTCTTAATAAGCAGTTACTGGTCAAAACTTGACTTAGTCGTAAAAGTTTTTCCAATTAAGTTTGTCAGCCGTTAGGGCCTTACGATATTTTATTTTCATTCTTATAGTTTCCTCAAAAGATATTTAAAATTACTTAAATGGTTTATGAGTTTAAAATACATGCAAGCAATTGTCATGTCTTAATTTGTGCGAACACAAATAACTGAATTTCAATTGAAAAACTGTAATCTTAAAAAAAAAAAAAACGAATGAAAAGTAACTTTCTTGCACACCAATTTTTCGTTCAAGGGAAGGATATCAGTAACTTTTAAAGTTAAAGGTGAAAATCTTCCAAATACGTGGCGTCTGTAAATAAATAAATACATCGCTCTTTCCACGTTCCAGAAACACATAGCATCCGAATAATTGTTTTCAGCAGTAGCCGTGGAATTGGATCACAGAACTCTCGATATCCAGCCGAGCGCGTTAACTTTACACGTAAACTTTACACGTAACTTTACACGTAAAGTTAACGCGCTCGGCTAGATATCGAGCGTTCCGTGGTTCAATTCTACGGCTGCGGCTGAAAACAATTATTCGGATGCTATGTGTTTCTGGAACGTGGAAAGAGCGATGCATTTATTTAATTATTTTAAAGTTAAAATTTCCTGAGAAAAATAATGTTGTGATTTAAAATTAATAAAAATCTATCTATAACATGAAAACTTACAATCCGTTATTTTTCACAGTGACAGAATATTGAATATTTAAACATGTGCTGTGCATTTTGCAGATTATGTATTGCATCTTCATTAAATAAAAAACAAAAAAAACAAAAAAATGAAAAGGAATACCACACTTGCAACATGGATGAATTTCCTGAATTTTTCAAACGTTCACGAATAATTTCTTCTTTTTAGCTCATTCATTTACTTTTCTGGTTATCATTTAAAATCCTTCCTTTGAAAAAATTAACCTGAAACTTTTGAATTGCACCCGCAGGTAACTCAAAAATTCGGAGATATAAATTTGGGTAAACGACCAGATAATGAAATAACTCCTGAGCATGATTAGGCATGATATGAATCAGTTTCGATTAAATTTTAAGGACCTTATGCATATAGAACGCTGATAAAATTTCGTGTTGAAAAAGAGGTTTCAGGCCATATCATTGCATCTCACTCAGCATAATTAATTCGTGCTTTATCGCCTCTGCAAATTGAATCAGCAAATCACTGTGAGGTTGAAAAAAAAGTGATCTTATTAGTTTATAACGTGCAAGTTTGTCCGCGCCGGAAATAAATTCCCTCACTCCGGAGTAAGTCGCTCTCCCAACTGAGCTACGCGGACATGTGCTCACATTGCTTTCTGCCTTTATCTCATGCGCGTCATGCGGTGCAGGCACGTCACATCTCTCTCCCTCGAAAGAGGGCAGGGTGCATGGCCAACGGGTCAGCCGGGACCATGTGTCGCTGCAGGCAGTCATCCCATGAAGAACGTGCATTTGATAAATTCCAGATAATTTGGTGTGTGGAACGTAACATCACACTGATTTATTTTTTCGAAGCACTGAAGAAGGGATTCTCATTTTTACTGTCCCGCCGTTTGGGAAGAGCATCGCATCATTGCGGGAGACTTAACAACCGGGTCATCCGGGAAGTTTGGGAGCCAATACAACGCCAACGGGTCAGCCGGGACCATGTGTCGCTGCAGGCAGTCATCCCATGAAGAACGTGCATTTGATAAATTCCAGATAATTTGGTGTGTGGAACGTAACATCACACTGATTTATTTTTTCGAAGCACTGAAGAAGGGATTCTCATTTTTACTGTCCCGCCGTTTGGGAAGAGCATCGCATCATTGCGGGAGACTTAACAACCGGGTCATCCGGGAAGTTTGGGAGCCAATACAACGCCAACGGGTCAGCCGGGACCATGTGTCGCTGCAGGCAGTCATCCCATGAAGAACGTGCATTTGATAAATTCCAGATAATTTGGTGTGTGGAACGTAACATCACACTGATTTATTTTTTCGAAGCACTGAAGAATTGATTCTCATTTTTACTGTCCCGCCGTTTGGGAAGAGCATCGCATCATTGCGGGAGACTTAACAACCGGGTCATCCGGGAAGTTTGGGAGCCAATACAACGCCAACGGGTCAGCCGGGACCATGTGTCGCTGCAGGCAGTCATCCCATGAAGAACGTGCATTTGATAAATTCCAGATAATTTGGTGTGTGGAACGTAACATCACACTGATTTATTTTTTCGAAGCACTGAAGAAGGGATTCTCATTTTTACTGTCCCGCCGTTTGGGAAGAGCATCGCATCATTGCGGGAGACTTACCAACCGGGTCATCCGGGAAGTTTGGGAGCCAATACAACGTCCAAGGATTTTCAGCGCCGAACACCGAATTCGGGTCCCCTCACTCCGGAGTAAGTCGCTCTTCCAGCTGAGCTATACGCGAACATGCGATTACATTCAGTGATGTATTCAAGCATCTTCTCGGGGGTTCTTAGCCCGCCCAAAAATCTATGAATGCCCCCGTAGGTTTTTGAGCGATCTCCCCTTATAAGTTAGTCTAATTGTGTTCGTTTATAACTGAATATTTAGAGAAATTAATTAAAAATATTAAGAAAATGAGGGAAAATATTTTAATAATAAAAAAACAACAACATCCACACGGGCTTCAGTCTGAAATTTCTATCATCCTTCAACAAAACATTAAGCAGTCCTCGCTGAAGGGGCAATTTTTCAAACCCGGACAACCCCGATAAAAACCTAATTCCAAACAGTAGAGATTTGCACTGCAATACATCATCATATTTTGGAAGCTGGCATTCAGTTTTATTTCAGTCTTCTTGATGGCGACTTTCCATGTATATGGTTAAGCCTCAGTGTGGCTAACGCGACGTTAGTGTTTCCAATACAAAATATTTGCGTCCTAATTTTTAACAACAGCAAATTATTAGAAATTGTTCCCATAATAAGGTCTTTTCTTCTGGGCGGTGGTGGTGTGGAACAATACCAACAGGATAAGATACACTGTGTGAAAAAAAAAAAAAAAAAAATTATATATAAAAAATCGAGGCACCTGACATTGAAACGGTTAGTTAGTTTTGGGCTTTTTTACTACTATTTGCTAATGTAAATTATCTAAAGGGGCTGAAGCCAAATGGCAAGGAATGGCTTACACCATATGTTTTCAGGCAACATTGTATTGATTCCTTAATAATAAGAAACACGCTTGCAGTAAGGAGAGGACATTTTTACCACTCCTAATGTCTTGGGGGGATTTTCTCAATATTTTTTAGTTTTTTTCTTTTTATTGAAAGTTTAACAACCACCGTGAGCCACTCAATAGACTATAAGCAGTCACCCGTCCCTAATTTAGGATCACTGGTTCCAGGGAAGGGAGAGAGCCAAGTGCCGTAAGACAAACACAACATCCATGCCTCGTCGGGATTCGAACCCGGACCCCTTTCGGACGAATGATCAGAAGCCATCGCTTAGACCACTGCGCCACAGAGGCGGCTGAACTCAATATTTTACCCCACCCCGTGGTGAAATCCGTAGTCTATTACTGAATTAAAGCAAAGGTATATTACATTTTTACATATTTAATTACTTGTATGTGTGAATTTTTTGGAATGTGCATTTGCGATATGAGAGCATAAGGAAATTTTTGTACTCTATTTAAAATTTTTATATATATTAATGTACAGTATATATCATCATCATCATCATTGTCAACCATTATCAATCCACTGCTGGACGAAGGACTCCCCAAGTTTCCACCTCAACGGTCTGTCTCGTGCCAGTCTCGTCCATGTCACTCCCGCATACTTTCGAATTTCATCCACCCATCTCCCATCTGGTCTTCTTCTGGGTCTTTTCCTGTCCCTTGGAATCCAATCTAAAATTTCGGCTGTCCATCGATGGTCTGTCCTTCTGACAGTATGTCCAGCCCATTGCCATTTCAGGGATTTAACTCTGATCATGATGTCTTCCACTCTTGTCATTTTTCGGATCCACGAGTTCCTCTTCTTATCTCTCCTGGTTACACCAAGTATGCACCTCTCCATGCTTCTTTGAGTTGTCTGCAGCCTTTGTATGCCTCTTTTAGCTAAGGTCCACGTCTCTGCACCATACGTAAGCACTGGAAGGATGCATTGATCAAACACTTTTCTTTTAAGACATAATGGCATATTGCTCTTGAAAATTATGCTGTTTCTTCCAAAAGCTCTCCAGGCAAGTTTTGTTCGCCGATTAATTTCTCCATCAATGTGACCCTCACTTGATATCTGCTGTCCAAGATAAACGTACGTGTCTGTTATCTCCAGCTTTTCTCCATCAATCGATAAATCTTCATTTCTTGAAAAAGCATTGTACATCACTTTTGTCTTCTGAAAGTTCATTTTTAATCCCACTTCTTTACTCTTGTCAGCAAGTTCCTGGATCATACTCTGCAGCTCTGATGGGGTAGTTGCAAAAATGACTACGTCATCAGCAAAACGAAGGTGGGTTAGATAATCTCCATTAATCTTTATCCCTTTGTTTTCCCAGTTCAGTGATTGAAAGACATTTTCCAGTGTGGCGTTAAAGAGCTTCGGAGATATGGTGTCACCTTGACTCACTCCCTTTCCAATTTTTATGTGTGTTGTATTTTCAAACAGCCGAATCTTTGCACTTGCATTTTCATAGCTGTTATTAATAATATAAATGTATGCATCTTCAATACCGCAGGATTTCAGAGCCATTGTAACTGCTGATGGTTTCACTGAATCAAACAGACGTTATTTAAATGGCTAAAAATGTGTGAAATTTGTTTCTGCTTCTAGAAATCATTGTTAATCACATTTCCTTAGCTGCATTAATTTTTTGACAGCTAACAAGTACGTCTTTTCTTCAGCACCATAACAAGTTATTTCACCATAGGAAATACACTGTTGAGCCATTACATTATGACCACCTAGCTAATAAGCTGTAGTACTCCCTTTGACCTGTACAACAGCGGCCACTCGGCGAGGCAACGATTCGACGAGGTGGCGATAGGGTATCCTGGGGTATCCTGGGGTATCTGGTACCATAATGTCAACAGCAGATGCTTTAGCTCTCCTACATTTCGGGGTGGTGGTGATTTAGCGCGATCCCGCTTTTTCAAATCGAACTACCAATGTTCGACTGGGTTCATGTCAGGTGAATTTGGAGGCCAGGGCATTAACAGAAAGTCACCAGCATGCTCCTCGAACCGTTCCGTGACGATTCTGGGGCAGGGTGGCATGGCGCATTATCCTGTTGGTAATGGCTATCACCAGCAGGGAACACAGTTGCCACGAATGAGTGAACTTGGTCCGCAACGATGTTCAGATACATGACCGCTGTCAGGGATTCTGCTATTGGGATAATGGGGCCTAAAGTGACCCAAGAAAACATCGCCCACAGCATCACACCGCCGCCGCCGGCCTGTTTCCGCCCAACAGTGCATCAAGGTGCCATAGCCTCTGGTGGCAATCGGCATATCCGGCGTTCGCCCGTCTACGTGATGCGCCAGGAATCTTGATTCGTCGGACCAGGCCACCTTCTTCCAATCATCCACAGTCCAATCTCGATGATCTTGGGCCCATTTCATGCGTAGTTGGCGATGACGTGCACTGAGCATGGGGACCCGGCTGGGTCTTCGGCTACGCCGTGCTATGCACAGAAGGCTACAATGAATTGTGTGCTGTGACACATTGCTCTGATCACCACTGTTATCAAACTCCGATAAATCGGTAGTTTTTCCCATTCTCACTCCGAACCACTCTACCAACCGAAAGCCGGTCCTCGGGTTGTATATATACTGCTCCGTGTGCTGCACCCGTGTCGGTCTCCAGAGGCGCTCATTTCTCTAGGATGGGGGGGGGGGAGGTGATAAGAGAATGGCTCATCGCTGTACGTATAAACAAAACAAAAAAAGAGAAAAAATAAGTAGCAAAAATAAAATATGTTTCAGGTGAAGCTAGTATTAATAATTATTATTTAGACTATATTTTACATGAAATTCCTGCAAACGATGTTCTGGTTTTCATTCTTTTACTTTAGTTGGAGCGGGTTCTGCGGGATCCGTACTAGCTAACCGTCTCTCAGAAGACAAGTGTGCGACAGTTCTACTTCTAGAAGCCGGAGGAGTTCCGAGTGAACTGAGCGAAATACCCGCTTTAGCTTTCGCTTTGCAAGATACGGAAATGGATTGGAAGTACAGGACGGTACCACAAAAGCGCGCAGGATACGGAATGGTTAACAGGGTAAGCCAAATACTTGTTAAATACATGCATGAATCTTTTGCCGATTGATACCGCATTCTTGACACAGCAGCACTCAAAACGCCAAATAAAATTTTTACGTCTCGAAAATGGAAAAGAAATTAAATCTCATATTAAAAACTGGTGAGGTTTCTATCGAGTCCTATAACTGAAGAACAGAGAGAGAGAGAGAACGCGTGACGTGCCTGTCCGGCAGAAGGTACACGAGATAAAGGCAGATAGCAGCGTGACATTCCGTCCGCGTAGCTCAGTTGGGAGAGAGACTTACTCCGGACCCAAATTCGATGGGCGGCGCGGACAAACTTGTAAGTTATAATGGCGCCCGAACTTCCAGGATGACCCGGCTGTTAAGTTTCTCGCAATGATGTGATGTTCTTTCCACACGGCGAGACAGGAAAAAGCAGAATCCCTTCTTCAGTGCTTCGAAAAAATAAATCAGTGTGGTGTTACGTTCCACACACTAAATTGTCTGGGATTTCTCAAATGCACGTTGTTCATGGGATGACTGCCTGCAGCGACACATGGTCCCGCCTGACCCGTGGGCCATGCCCCCAGCCCTCTTTTAAAAGGGGGTGTGTGTGTGACGTGCCTGTCCCTCTGGAGGAAGATAGCAGCGTGACATTCTGTCCGCGTAGCTCAGTTGGGAGAGCAACTTACTCCGGAGTGTGGGGGATCCGGATTCGATGGCCGGAGCGGACAAACTTGTACGTTATAAGCGATCTTAAGATAGTTAACATCTCGTAAAGGTGCTCTAGAGCCAAAGATTTTATAAGTGCGTAATTGTGGTCTAAAGTAAAATGATTTATTCACATTTGGGTCAGAACAAATAGACATATCGTGACGATTCATGAAATGAAAAATTTTGCGTATTCAGGAAATACAACGTTGCACACAAATATTTTATTCCTCGTGTCAACCAAGGTTTCAATGTCCCTATAAAAGGAGCTTCGGAATCCCTAAAAACAAATATTTTAGAGCATCATTGCAGCCAACCAGAAGTAGGGGAATTAACAAAAATAGTGAAAATTTGCACAAAACAAAAAAGTTTCACTTTCCGTGGAACGTTTTATGAACAGACTAGCCATGCTCAGCCTACTGTCACCTGTATTGTGGGAAATCTACACGCGTAAATTTGAAGAAAAACTTTTCCAGCTTGTGAAATTTGATTTATGAATACGATGTGTTGACGATACTTTCATTCTATGGAAAGGAAAAAATTTTGAAATTCCAAAATTACTCAAACTTATAAATTCCATTGGTCCTCACATTCAATTCAGCTACGAGACTGAAAACAACGGTTGCCTACCATTCCTTGACGTCCTGGTTACACGCTCAAATGGATTTCTCGTAACTACGAAGTCTTTTGCTGTTTTCTCACCTCCGCATGTAAAGTCCAATCACCCTTCCCAACTTCGTGACATGTCATTTTCTTGTACGACTTCCGTCCACAGTGAGTAGAGTTTAGGTCCCAGCCACCTACAGCGAGATCGCCTTTTGGGCAGGACACAGAAACGGAAGGAATGAGAGCAAGTCTAGCGACTTTGACCGAACAGTTTGTAGTGAGATTAGAGTACAGTAGATGGCGCCACCATACAAGTACGATGTTGCACACAGAGGGGTGAGAGAATTTCAGGGGGAGGGGGCATAGGAAAGGATACCCATTTAACCAGTGGGTCCAGCCTGGGAGCCGTCACTTAACGTGCTCCTCCGATGCACGGCGGATATTCAGCGATTGATAGTAAATCACACCATCTCTGAAAGATCAGCCCAGGTTCGAAACTGGCATCGACAGTCTGACTCGCTAACCACTAAGCCATACGCGGCTCTCACCCTTTCCAACAGAAACTTAGTGCCTTTTATAGTTACGCATATCGCGCGATACATATATTTTCGGATGAAAACGGTTTGAAAAAGAACTTGATTTCCTTAAACTTGCAGCAATACAGCGAGGATACAACATTTCCATTATACACTGACGGAAAAAAATCCCAACACCACGAAAAAATAGTTGTAGAGGAATGAAATGGCGGCAATACATTTGTATAGGTAACATATGTAATCGATTAAGGTTTCAAGATCACAGCTTAATGTAAGCGCGAGAAGAGCCATTTTAAATGTGAAATGCTGGTACATTAATAACCGGTGTAACCGCCAGAATGTTGAATGCAAGCACGCAAACGCTCATGCATTGTGTCGTACAGGTGCTGGATGTCACTTTGTGCGATGGAGTTCCATGCCTGTTGCGCTTGGTCGGTCAATACAGGGACGGTTAATGCTGGTTGGGGGTGACGCTGGAGTTGTCGTCCAATGATGTCCCATACGTGCTCGATTGGTGAAAGATCTGGTGATCTAGCAGGCCACGGCAACATGTCGACACTCTGTAGAGCATGTTGGGTTACAACAGCGGTATGCGGGCGAGCGTTATTCTGTTGGAAAACACCCCCTGGAATGCTGTTCATGAATGGCAGCACAACAGATTGAATTTGATTTTTGATTGGAGGTTTATGACCACTGTGAGCAACTCAATGGGCTATAAGCAGTCGCCCGTCCCTAATTTAGGGTCACTGGTTCCCGGGAAGGGAGAGAGCCAGTGCCGTAAGACAAACACAACATCCATGCCTGACCGGGATTCGAACCCGAACCCCTTACGGACGAATGATCAGAGGCCAGCGCCTTAGACCACTGCGCCACCGGGGCGGCAACAGATTGAATCACCAGACCGACGTACAACTGTGCCGTCAGGGTGCGTGGGATAACCACTCACGGGTGCACCGTGAATACATCGAATCCGGTAAAACCATCCCTGCAAGGGCCAACTGCCATGGACAACAGCGTGGGGATGAGCGGGGTCATCGTCGGTTAGCTCGCATTGTAACAGCGGATAGACGGGCCACATTGCAAGAAATCACTCGGCAATTTAACGCTGGTGCACAAAAACGTGTAAGCAGCCACACCATACAGAACCGTCTCCTCAATATGGGGTACAGAAGCCATCGTCCCACGAGGGTACCGATGCTGACCGCACATCACAGGGTGCAAAGATTAGCATGGGCGCGCGAATATCGCCACTGGACCCTAGACATGTGGGGAAATGTTGCCTGTACTGATGAGTCGAGATTCACGTTGGTGCATGCGGATGGCAGGATACGAGTACGGCGCAAACCACATGAAGCGATGGATCCTTCTTGCCAGCAGGGTACTCTTCAAGCTGGTGGGGGTGGCATCCTCGTCTGGGGACTGTTTACGTGGACTGAAACGGGACCCCTGGTACGTGTGACATCGTCCGACCTCGTCCGCTCCCGTTTGTGCGTCTTCAACATCCCACTGGGGGACCTCATCCTGCAACAAGACAATGCAGCTCCCGAGTTGTATCCGAATGGTTGGATGAACACTCCACCGACGTGACCTCGCTTCCTTGGCCAGCTAGGTCTCCTGATCTCAATCCCATCGAACACATCTGTGATGCCATTGAGAGAGATGATCCTCCTCCATCAAATCTTCGTGAACTGTGGGAGCTTGTTCAGGGGTCGTGGATCCGTATGGCTTCCCAACGCTTCCGGTGTCTTGTCGATTCCATGCCGAGACGAATCGCCGCCGTCATCAGGACGAAAGGTGGTGCTACACGTTACTAGACAGGTATCTCTAATTCAATTGCTCTTCAGTGTATAGTTTGATCAATATGAACCACTTCTGTGGTAATCATTGTTGCTTTTAAGACAAATGCGGGAGGATCACCATTTTGGAATATATCTGCCCAAGAATCGCTTTGTCTGTATGTAAATAAGGGTGTGGGGATGATGGGCCATCACAATGGGTGCTAGTGGCGCCGTCAAAATTATACGTAAAAGGATGGTAGGGCCTACCAATTACGCTGAGCTGCAAGTCCAATGACCTACATCTAACTGTAGTTAGCTTTTTCTTAATTAATTTGTAACACTGTACTTAGTCCGCCCCTGGATACAGGGTTTATTCGACTGAGGGGGGAAAGCAGGGGGACTTATCAGGAGAGGATTTGGTGACCAGGGGAAGGAGGATTTATTTAATGAGGATTGAGTAGGAGGGGGAATTCATGATTTTCATTACTTTAACATTATATTTCCCTCGATATGCAATCAATTCAATATCATGCTACATATTTAATTTAGTTAACATGTTGTATCTTAGATATGTTACTCTATCCTACTTTTTGTTTTTCTTCCTTTCTTCGTTCTCTTTTTATTCTATGTTTTCTTTTCTGAATTTTTTGGCTGTTATCTGAATGCTCTTGGCTTGACTTATACCTAGTGAGATCAAGGCTAAGTCAGGTCTCTTCGAGGCCTCTTCCTTGTTCTTCCCTGCTGTTATTTACATGTTTACGCTCAACTGTTCAGAATTATTAACTTTAATATGCAACAGCAAGATCAATAAATGAAGTGAAATGAAATAAACGAATAAGTGAAAAAGAGCAAAGCGATAACGTTTCAGGTAGAGATGCTGGAACAAAATTACTAGATTTTTCTTTACAGTGGAAATATTGGCGATGAATTTTTCCTGCTTCTATGATTAATAATGGAATCCAGTTTTTATTCTGCATTATAATTTTAGGATGAGTACTGCAACCCCATCACTGTAATATGGGGTAGTAAAATCTTTTTTTGCTTTTTAACTGGAATGTTACTCGCCGGCTTGTGGGGGATTTTGTAGGTTACGCCCTCACGAGATTCAGAATGGTTCTTGTGCTTTTTAAAGTAACGCACTTCATGTTTTTATTACTCCATTTTTTTTGTTTTCCAATTTATTTTGCCAGATTTGGTGAAGGATATAAAAAGCTTTATTCACTGCAGCAATCTGTAACCTGCATTCAGATTTTTTTTTCAAAACGAGAGTAGCTATATAATATGTTCATCAGTCGAAAATGTGAAATCAAATAATTCCTCTTACTATTTCTGGAATAATTGCCGAACAGTTGTTCCCAAATTATTAATCTTTGAAAGTAATTAGGTGAAAAGATGGCGAATTAGCCTATGTATTTAATTTCAACTCCACGAAATCTCCTGAATAATAACTGTTGAAGGTCTTTCAACATTTGTAACGTACCAGGAGATGTGACGTACCTGCCAGAAGGACGCACACGACATAAAGGCAGATAGGAATCAGAATAAAATGTCTGCGTAGCTCAGTTGGCAGAGCGACTTGTTCGAGTCCCGGCGTATACCAAAAATGACGGAGAAATTCACTTCGTTATAATGGCGCCCGAACTATCCGGATGACCCGACCGTTCAAAATCTCGCATTGGTGTGATGTTATTTCCACACCGCGAGATAGGAAAAGTAAGAGAATCCTTTCTCCAGCACTTCGAAAAAAAAAAAATAAGGGGGAGATGATGTAACGTACCAGGAGATGTGACGTACCTGCCAGAAGGCCGCACACGACATAAAGGCAGATAGGAATCGGAATAAAATGTCTGCGTAGCTCAGTTGGTAGAGCGACTTATTCCGGAATAAGCGGACTCGGGTTCGAATCCCGGCGTATACCAAAAGTGACGGAGAAATTCACTTCGTTATACATTTGCTAACCTATTTTGCCTAGGCTTCAACTTTGCACTGAAAATCAGACTTATGCCATTCTGCGTGAGATTTCTCCTCTGCATTCTAACCGCACTATTATAACACAAATTGTCTCTTATTTTGTAATGTTTTTCGATTAAAATGTCACTACTTAAAACATTACTATCGTACTATCTGTCAGTCGAACTCGTAGAACAGTAACTCCGAAGTCTTCAGCACACAAAAATCTTTAATTATACACTGAGCTAAATTAGGTGACCTAACAGCCAGAAAAGAGTCAATTCAACTTACGAAAATCACTACCCTTTATTATCCAAATATTTCAGGTCAATAAGGCAACTACACGAAAATCACCAGCCGTACAGTAACAAGTAGCTCTACTTTAAAAAAAAAACCCAACTTCTTAAAATATAAAAAGTCGTGAAAATACAACGTAACGCAACATTAATTTATTTCACCCATTCCACACAAGATCACCACATTTTTAGCTGCTCGCTCCAACATTATACATATCTCTCGTTCTTTTTTTTTTTAGGATTTTAGGAAGGGAGTGTCTGACCACAGGTCTTAAACAACCCTTAGAAATAGGAAGCTTGGAGATTTGGGCTAGAACGCCCGATAGGAAAGTGACACGGAAGCGAAGTAGAAAGGGGGGGGGAGGAAGACGCCCTTATTTATTACCGGGGGCCAGTACCCGGGGTCTGACGGCTTAACATGCCCATCCGACGCACGGCGGATATTTAGTGGATCGAGTGTTCGTACCTGCCTGGGATCGAACCTGAGGCCCTTTCCGTGGCAGTCACGAACGTTGCCCACTAGGCCACCCGCGGCCCAATCTTAAGTTTTCATCTCTCGTTCTTATCAGTCAACACGCACATATCACGCACTCTGACCTCCAGACTGTTGCCACTAACATTCAATGAGTTAGAAAAATATAACATTAAGGTTGAAACACTTAACATTTAAAGAGAATGAACTCAAAATGTACATAAAGAAAGACAACTAAAAATGAAAATTAGAGTATGCGTCATAACTTCCGGGTGAGCAAAGAGGAAAATTTGCAAACTCCTTGTTCATCATTCACAAAGAAGGGATCAAACCTTGAATTAATTTGCATCACTGTCTTCCACCCGCCTCCTCGTTCTTTTTTTTTTTTTTAATTCGAAGCAACTTTCTGAAAATCATTACATTCTTCCGAACGAGCAAGAAAATGGAAATATATTATTCGTGGCTCATAACAAAGGCAACAACCCAAAAGCTGCAAGTTTTTAAATGTTTAAAACGTTTACAGTTTCAAACCACATTAAAACCACTCGTAACTAGTGGCGTATCTTGGTTACGAGACATGGTCTCTCCCCCCCCCCCCCCGCAATACTTTTTTTAAATTGCCAAGTTTACTTTTTAATTATTAAGTAATAGAAGTAACATTTTTTCAAAATTTTAGGTACATGCTGCTAACATGATACCAAATAATTATGAGGATTAGGATTTGAACACTTATTTGTACACGAACTTCATTCTTCTTTTTTTGTATGAACTTGAGTGTTACGTTTTCACAAAAATGTTTCTTCCGAGTACTTTTTCATATTTAAAAATAATGTTTTTCTCTATTAACAAACCAGCCAAGTTGCTCGAATGTGCATGTCCTTGTGTGGCTCTAAGATATATCTTGATTCTTTTTAATACGGAAAAACGTTTTTCGGCAGTTGCAGTTGTTGATGAAAAGTTCGATATTAGATCTGCTAATTTGTACAATTCAATAAACACTATGTCCAATTATTCAACTTTATGTATAACAAGAAATGTCTCTTACTGATTTGTTTTGTATTCATCAAGGGAATAAAACACCTTCAGTTCAGTTTTTAATCGAGCTGTATCAAAATTTGAAGCATAGAGTTCTTTAAGCTCTGATAGTTCAGGGAAGCTTTCACAAAATTTATCAAAACAGTTCACGAATTTTAGATATCACTGATTTTAATTCATTGACACATCACACAAACTGAAACAACTCTCGCGAAATATGCGCTGGAAGCCTGGAGGGACTGAGAGAGTCCGAAGGCTTCGTTTTTTGAGCGAACCCCTTGCGCCAAGCAATGATCCACTCACCTCCATAGCTCATTCATGTTGTCATGGAAACGCTAGCAGGCGATAGTATGGAAGCTCTTCGCATCAGAACAGCGAAGGCTCTCGAAGACCTACTGCGTTATGCCGTGGATCATCGCTCGCCAGACTGATTCTCATAATCGAAAAAAGCGAATCCGCTCGTGTTTTTTTTTCGCACCGAAAGCATCGACATATCTTAATACCGTTGATAATCGACTTTTATTTGTGTATATTTAATTGACTTTTATTTGTGCATTTTCTGGGCTTCGCAGCTAGCCTCGAATATACGCCACTGCTCATAACATATAGCAAATGCTTAGCTCACTTATATGAGCTGGAGAGAAGAAAATTTGCAAATTGAGTGCTCGTATTCATTAAGAAAGAATAACTACAGAAACTGTGCATGCACAAGGGATATAAATAAATCTTGCATTTCCTCTACCTGAAAACGTGTCATCTACTCATCTTTGCAGAGCAGTCAAGATCATGCGATGATCATGTGGTACGCATGTTGAAAGGATCCAAAGGCCAGATAGAGTTTTGCTTCAGGTGGACGTGACCACACTCCAGGTAATTGCCAACTGTGGTAGACGTACAAAAGGTTTATCGTTGCATTATAAGCAGAATGAGAAGAAAATATCAATATGATGAGATGTCCAAAAATAAGGTAAAGTAAACGTGCTTCTCTTAGTAAAATTGTTTTGCGAGCAGGCGAATTGTCGATAAATTTCAGCATTTACATGACACAATTTCCAGTAATACCTGCTTTGGCGAAATAATTAATTTCAGCGAAAAAATTTCGAAGTTGTTAGGTTATATTCGTAGAAAAATGCTTCTTTGGTAATGCTTTGCTTTTTCAGAACTAAACCGAGGCAGGACGATAAAATTTCATCAGTAGAACATAAAATTGAAGTGAATGAGACTATAAAAAGTACTGCATGTGGCAAAATCCCAATTTCACAAATTACAACAGCAGTTTCAATTTCGTGAAAAATTATGAATTCGGAAGTTCCTGAAAATCCTTCAAAAACCTGGGAGGAATTCAACAACCTAAAATTTCTCTTTTCAGCTCTCCCAAAATGTCTGTTTAGGTGATACAATACGTAGTACGATCAAAAAGTTCCGAGACTAGGTGCGTAACGCCCCAACAGATGGCAGTAAGCGAATGCGAGAGCAGCGGTTCAGCCTTCATGGGTCATTGGGCCGAGTGGTGTCATTCTGTGCAAATCGGTGGTTGCTGTGCTACACGATATTTGGTGACCACGTTTAGAACACAGCTGCGATTTCGGTATGGACTGCAAAACTAGAGCAGCGAGCGAACATCAAATTCTGCGTCAAACTCGGCAAATCGGGAACGAAGGCGCATGTAATGTTGCGGCAGGCTTATGGCAATGAGTCATGCGAGGTGTTTTGAGTGGCACTTGCACTTCAAGAGCAGAAGAACGGCAATGGAAGACGATGAGAGCTCAGGGAGACCGTCCACGAGCAAACCCCCTGAAAATGTGGACATTCGTGGGGTTGTGCACCGTGAATTCGTCCCCCAGGGCAAGACGGTCACCGCCCTTTTTTACTGCGATGTTCTGCAGCGTCTTAGGGAAGGCATTCGCAGCACACGACCTGACATGTGGCGCAGGGGCGAATTCCTGCTTCATCACGACAACGCAGCAGCTCACAGAGCGTTAGCAACACGCCAGTTTTGCAGCCGCAATAGTATGACTACCCTTCCTCGCCCGCCTTACTCGCCGGGTTTGGCCCCCTGCGACTTCTTTCTTTTCCCGAAGATGAAGCTGAAGCTCAAGGGTCTCCGTTTTTAAAACCGTGGACGAGATCCAGCGCGAATCACAGATGGTGCTTGACACGATTCGCGAATAGGACTTAGAGGGATCGTTTCAACAGTGGCAAAAACGCTGGCACAGCGGTGTATTGCTGCCCAAGGAGACTATTTTCAGAGAAATCATAGCCAGATTTAAGTAACGTAAGTACTTTGTTGTATATTGGCATAGTATCGGAACTTTTTGATCGGACCTCGTATTAATGTCACAGTTCAGACATCGATTCGCAGAGGACGGTTATGTCCTAATAAAACAACGGAGAGCAAATGAACATTATTTTCAGTTAATGATAAGACTAAGTAGCCATTTATTCTAACGAAAGTAGATAGAATCTCATCCAGCCACGAGTCGTTACAACAATAAATTCTGTGAGAAATAAGATGCCGTCTTGGATGCATTATACAGTATATGACTTTTGATCAATAATTTAAAGATTTCCAAGCCTTCTTCTTTTCCTTGAATTCCTACGCGAGACGCGAAGCTTCCATATTCGAGCTTGACTTGAAGAGCTAGTAATGAGAGTTGTGTTTCATTAGTATTCAATTGTCATTTTTTGCGCTTTCCAACCGTAGGTTGAAGAAGCGTATGTGCTCCAGCTTTGTCTGTCTGTCCGTCCGTCCGTCCGCACGATAACTCACGTGAAAATGGTTCGATTTCGACGGAATTTTAGTATGTGGTAGGGGACCACTTGGGGACGAACCCTATTGAAAATGGGCGAAACAGGGTCAAAGGTCAGGACATAGGAGCGGGATCCATTCCATTGCTCTTATGCGTCATAACTTGCGTAAAAATGGTTCGATTTCGATGGAATTTTAGTATGTGGTAAGGAACCACTTGGGAACAAACCCTGTTGAAAATGGACGGAATGGGGTCAAAGGTCAGGACACTGGAGTGGGAAACATTCCATTGTCTTTGTGCACCATAACTTACCTAAAAATGTTTCGATTGCGACAAAACGTTATCATGTTGTTCCTGAGGTATAGTGAACCGGCTCTGTTGAATATCAACGAAATGGGGTCAAAGGTCATTGCACAAAAGCAAGATTTATTCCACAGCTATTATTCTCATAACTTGCGTAAAACTGCTTCTATTGCGACAAAACTTTAGTATGTTATTCTTGAGGTATACTGAACCGGTTCTGTTGAATATCATCGAAATGGGGTCAAAGGTCAGGACACAGGAGCGAGATTTATTCCACAGCCATTATCCTCATAACTTGAGTAATAATTTCTGGTATGTTGGAAAGCGTATCATAATCAATGCATTGCATGATTTTACTAACTTGTTATCTATGCTAACCTGAATAAAAGGTAAATACGGTAAGCACATCCCTTGAAGTAACATTCTTTGTGCTTAATTAAAGACATTAAAAGGTTAAGCTATCCCAGGTTTCAACTAAAACCAACCAGCTGTGATTGTTCGTCAAACTTCACTTAATATTGGTGTTTTAAGTAAACTGACTTTACACATATACACTGAGTTAACTTTGCATTAGGAACAACCCTCGTTTTACATATTCGGAACGATAACAAAGTACCACGTGAAATCAACGTCACTTGCGGCTACTATAAATTGTGCGCACTTATCCTATGTACGTAATCAGTAAATTTTTGCCACTAATGGGGAAACGTAGTGACATAAGACAATTTGACCGTGGCCAGATAGTTTGGGCTTGGAGGGCAGGTGCCAGTATTTCGGAAATAGCCACACATTTTGGCAGCTCTCGTACTACTGTATCAAGAGTGTACCAGGACCGGATTAATTACACACAGACATCCAGAAGAAGGGCTCACATTGGTCAGCCACGCGCGGTTGATCCGAAAGGTGAGAGTCGGGTGTCGCCACTAGAATCTCATCAGCAACAGTCACCCAACTCACTCACCAGTACAACAGCGGTGCAGTTCGACCTATTTCCAAATGCACCATGCGCCGTACCTTGCTTCGCCTGGGGTTTCACAGCCGGGGACCAACGAGGGTACCCAAGATGAAGCTCAGACATCGCAAACAACGCCTTGCATGGGCCAAGAAATATTGGCAATGGACCCTCGACAGATGGAAGAAGGTCGTCTGGAGTCATGAGTCCCGTTTCCTGTTGCACCATGCTGATGGCCGGGTTCGCATATGGGGTAAACAGCATGAAAGCCTTATCCCCTGGTTGCACAGGTTTAATCGAATTAGAGACAGCTGGCGTTATGGAAATGTCGCGCTGTGGGCGGCCCTGTAAACGGAAATGACATGACGTATGCAGCGATCCGACAATATAAGGAGTGATGCGACGGAAATCAGTAAGAGTCGGACGCAGTATGGGTAAGACGAAGGATCTAAGCGCATTTGATCGTGGGTAAATTGTCGGGGCCCTACGAATGGGTCACTCCATCTCGGAAGTCGTGCAGGAACTGGGATTTTCACGAGCCGCTGTGTCACGGGTGCACCGTGAATACATCGAATCCGGTAAAACCATCCCTGCAAGGGCCAACTGCCGTGGACAACAGCGTGGGGATGAGCGGGGTCATCGTCGGCTAGCTAGCATTGTAACAGCGGATAGACGGGCCACAGTGCAAGAAATCACTCGGCAATATAACGCTGGGAATTTTAGTATGTGGTAGGGGACCACCTGGGGACGAACCCTATTGAAAATGGGCGAAACAGGGTCAAAGGTCAGGACATAGGAGCGGGATCCATTCCATTGCTCTTATGCAACATAACTTGGGTAAAAATGGTTCGATTTCGATGGAATTTTAGTATGTGGTAAGGAACCACTTGGGAACGAACCCTGTTGAAAATGGGCGGAATGGGATCAAAGGTCAGGACATCGCAAACAACGCCTTGCATGGGCCAAGAAATGTTGGCAATGGACCCTCGACAGATGGAAGAAAGTCGTCTGGAGTGATGAGTCCCGTTTCCTGTTGCACCATGCTGATGGCCGGGTTCGCATATGGGGTAAACAGCATGAAAGCCTTATCCCCTGGTTGCACAGATGGAAGAAGGTCGTCTGTAGTGGTGAGTCCCGTTTCCTGCTGCCCCATGCTGATGGTCAGTTTCGCATATGGCGTAAACAGCATGAAGCCCTATCCCCTGGTTGCACAGATGGAAGAAGGTCGTTTGGAGTGATGTGCCGTTTTTTGCTGCACCATGCTGATGGCCAGGTTCGCATATGGCGTAAACAGCATGAAGCCCTATCCCCTGGTTGCACAGATGGAAGAAGGTCGTCTGTAGTGATGAGTCCCATTTCCTGCTGTACCAAGCTGATGGCCGGGTTCGCATATGGGGTAAACAGCATGAAAACCTTCTCCTCTGGTTGCACAGATGGAAGAAAGTCGTCTGAAGTGATGAGCCCCGTTTCCTGCTGCACCATGCTGATTGCCGGGTTTGCATATGGCGTAAACAGCATGAAGCCCTATCCCCTGGTTGCACAGATGGAAGCAGGTCGTCTGGAGTGATGAGTTGATAAAATATCCTATTCATCGACAACTTTTTAGAGCAGCATTACATCTTCAACAATATAACTCTTTGGAGCAGCATTACATCTTCCCGTAGAAGGTCCTACAAGAAGACGATGTGCTCGTTGTGCACAAGCAAAGCATAAAAAAAGAACAGAAACAATTTGCCAACAATGTAATCTACCTTTGCGCAAAGACTGTTTCATGTTGTATCATACGAAATAGCATATTTTTGCACAAATATATCGTTCTACTGAACATCGTTTGTAGCCAATGTTGACATTTCTTACCTGTTTCCTATTGGTACACCTCAAATTCCTATTGGTACACATATGTACAATCCACCCCTCCCCACAACCAAAAATTAATGGCGTTTATTTTGCTCAGAATCGTCACTGTGACTTTCAAAGAGCTCACGTTTGCTTGTTCCGCAAGTTGTCTCCACTGCATATGCCTGTCAATGCAGTGGAAATCACTCGCCATTTATATTCCGGGACAAAAGGGTTAAAGCAAAGAAGATTTCCACCTACCGACGGTACCATATCGTAAAACGATATTTCCTTAGCGTTTGTTTTCAGTGCGATTGTCCGGAGCAAGATACAGGCAAACGCCTATCACCTGCTACTCTGGTGATTCACTCTCTTACATCCCGCGTGTCACATTGTAAGACTGCGAGTTACTTTTTTTTTTTTTTTTTTTTTTGATTGGAGGTTTAACGACCACCGTGAGCAACTCAATGGGCTATAAGCAGTCGCCCGTCCCTAATTTAGGGTCACTGGTTCCAGGGAAGGGAGAGAGCCAGTGCCGTAAGACAAGCACAACATCCATGCCTGACCGGGATTCGAACCCGGACCCCTTACGGACGAATGATCAGAGGCCAGCGCCTTAGACCACTGCGCCACCGGGGCGGCAGAGTTACTTTTCACATCGCATCTTTTGCATTGAGTATTCAGAGGATTTTGTTTGACGTGCTAACAACGCGTTCCATTACATATCGTGATGGAATTAATGCCTTGTTTATTAATACGGATGAATTTAATATTAAGGAAATTGAAAAAGGAGTAGCGGCCAACAAATACGTGTTTGCTGAAAACAAAAAAGGGGAAGAGTGAATGCTGGAAGTGGTTTTGTCTCATTAGGAAACCAGTATATGTATCACAGCAACACCAATTTTCACAAGCTTCTGATAGGCTGAAAGTTTTCAAAATGTGAATGTTGATTTTATGAGTGTTCCTTCCTTCTGAGGGGCAATGATGAAATCAACATCCACATTTTGGAAACTTTCAACTCATCAGAAGCTGGTAAAAATTGATGTTGCTGTGAAATATACTCTAAAGGTTGATATGTTATCAAGAAAACAGCAGAAACTGAAATTAGACATACAAGTTACGCAATTCAAAACATACAACAAATTAAGTAATTCAAATTTTCACTGTAGCACCATCAAAATTAAGTGGAACAAGCTTAACAATGTTGCAGAGGTACTTTTTGACTCTCGTTGACGTGTTTAGAAACATGTGTAAAACAGTTAGGTTATGTGTACGACGGCAGTTTCAACACTCTCTGTAAGCAAGTGATTAAATTACACGTTTCCGTAATATATTTATATGATTTCTATATAATCTACGATACCCACTGCGGAGAGACTTTTTGAACGCCGTATATATATATATATATATACGTATATACAAATATATATCATCATCATTGTCAACCATTATCAATCCACTGCTGGACGAAGGTCTCCCCAAGTTTCCTCCACAACGGTCTGTCTTGTGCCAGTCTCCTCCATGTCACTCCCGCATACTTTCGAATTTCATCCACCCATCTCCCACGTGGTCTTCTTCTGGGTCTTTTCCTGTCCCTTGGAATCCAATCTAAAATTTCGGCTGTCCATCGATGGTCTGTCCTTCTGGCAGTATGTCCAGCTCATTGCCATTTCAGGGATTTAACTCTGATCATGAAGTCTTCCACTCTTGTCATTTTTCGGATCCACGAGTTCCTCTTCTTGTCTCTCCTGGTTACACCAAGCATGCACCTCTCCATGCTACTTTGAGTTGTCTGCAGCCTTTGTATGTCTCTTTTAGTTAAGGTCCACGTCTCTGCACCATACGTAAGCACTGGAAGGATGCATTGATCAAACACTTTTCTTTTAAGACATAATGGCATATTGCTCCTGAAAATTATGCTGTTTCTTCCAAAAGATCTCCAGGCAAGTTTTGTACGCCGATTAATTTCTTCATCAATGTGACCCTCACTTGAAATCTGCTGTCCCAGATAAACGTACGTGTCTGTTATCTCCAGCTTTTCTCCATCAATCGATAAATCTTCATTTCTTGTAAAAGCATTGTACATCACTTTTTGTCATCTGAAAGTTCATTTTTAATCCCACTTCCTTACTCTTGTCAGCAAGTTCCTGGATCGTACTCTGCAGCTCTGATGGGGTAGTTGCAAAAATGACTACGTCATCAGCAAAACGAAGGTGAGTTAGATAATATCCATTAATCTTTATCCCTTTGTTTTCCCAGTTCAGTGATTGAAAGATATATACGCATATACAAATATACACATAAAAATAGCCGGCTATTTTTTTTTGCTTTGCTTATATACTCTACCCGTGGTTCTTGCAGCTGGGCGCAGTTCCCTGGAGAGTTGTACAACTTCATAGTACACGTTTTTAAGTTTTATTACTTATATATACATATATATATATATATATATATATATGATTATGTATAATTATAAATTGAGTTTTGAATTTTATAGTCCAAATCAGATTTAACCAGGTACGGGTCGGGTCCAATTATGTGACATCCGGATCCAAAATTTTTGATCAGTTTCTAACTCTGTTGGCGAACTCCTGAAAATGGCTCGCATCGACGTGGACGTCAATGACGTCATCAATAGACCCCTCATAAATAAGCTCTCCCTCTGGACATGCATTATAAGAAATATAATTTTTTGAAAAATTATATTCAATAATAAATTAAAAAATAGCAGTGACAAATTATTAAATTAAAAATTAATAAGTTATTTTGTGAAATTATACACAATAATAAATTAAAAAAAACAGTAGTAAACAATTAAATAAAAAAATACCCTTTCCTCCTCATCTCAGTATGTATAAATATCATTAGTGTATTTACTTTTCCGTTTGCAGCTGGAAAATGCTTGTGTCTATATGATGACACATGCTGCGTTGTTCAAAATTGGCAAAAGATGCATAATTATAACCTTATGTTCTGTAATTTATTTGTTAAATTACTTGTTTCAGGAATTTCCGTGTCCTCGAGGGAAAACTATTGGCGGAACTAGCGTGCTGAATTTTTGCATGTACATAAGAGGAAACAAGAAAGACTACGACGAATGGGAAAGAAATGGAGCTGCAGGTTGGAGCTGGAATGATGTTTTTCCATATTTCTTAAAGTCTGAAGATAATACTGATCCGGAAATGGTCCGAAATGGTAATACATTAGCTCTTCAGTTTGTTATACTTATAAAAAGATTTTTTGCTTAATATCTTTGCCATGAATATTCTGAATTAAATTCTCAAAGCAAAAATCAATCTAATCAAATTTCAATTAATTGAAAAATTTGGAAGTAAATGCTTTTGATGTCAATGATTGCGATGTTACTTTCTATAAATGAAAGAAAATTTCTTTACTGGACAAAAATCAGTGGATTTTAAAATGGTTTAGTTTTCAACTTTGCTGCAAAAGTACGTTAATGGTGCGGATGAAAAGAAAGTAGTAAAGAAATACATTTTACTCTTATCTTTAGCGTTTTCAGATTCGTAAACGACAATGGAATCTACCTGACAGCATTTAAAATCAACATAACATTAATATAAAAGTTACTTAGCATAATATACTCGAAACGGAATACCATGATATGACACATGGACTTCGTCCCACACTTTTTTTGCATCCAATGTCCAGTGGTGTTATATTTTCGGTAAAATTTTTCTCAGAGTTTCACTTTTTTCGAGAAGCGATGTTGCTACAGTCAAATCCAAAATACGATATATGGCTATTATTTTGCGCTGGGATACATCAAGGATCTGTGAAGAAGCACGGTTTGCTGACGCATACACTGCTAATAGTTTCATCATCTTGGTATGTTACGAATCCATCAAGATGCCCATGTCTACTGCAGAAGACACTGATACTATACCAATGAGCCATTACATTATTACCATCCACAGTATAGAGAAATAAGCGCGTCTGGAGACAGAACAGTGGCGCAGGCGAAGTTCACAGAGCAGTATACACTGAAGAGCAATTGAATTAGAGACAGCTGGCGTTATGCAAATGTGGCGCTGTGGGCGGCCCTGTAAACGGAAACGACATGACGTATGCAGCGATCCGATAATATAAGGAGTGATACGACGGGAATCAGTAAGAGTCGGACGCAGTATGGGTAAGATGAAGGATCTAAGCGCATTTGATCTTGGGCAAATTGTCGGGGCCCGACGAATGGCTCACTCCATCTCGGAAGTCGTGCAGGCACTGGGATTTTCACGAGCCACTGTGTCACGGGTGCACCGTGAGTACATCGAATCCGGTGAAACCATCCCTGCAACGGCCAACTGCCGTGGACAACAGCTTGTGGATGAGCGGGGTCATTGTCGGCTAGTTCGCATTGTCACAGCGGATAGACGGGCCACAGTGCAAGAAATCACTCGGCAATTTAACGCTGGTGCACAAAAACGTGTAAGCAGCCACACCATCCTGAACCATCTCCTCGCTATGGGGTACAGAATCCATCGTCCCACGAGGGTACCGCTGCTGACCGCACATTACAGGGTGCAAAGATTAGCATGGGTGCGGGAACATCGCCACTGGACCCTAGACATGTGGAAAAATGTTGCCTGGACTGATGAGTCGAGATTCACGTTGGTACATGAAAATGGCAGGATACGAGTACGGCGCAAACCACATGAAGCGATGGATCCTTCTTGCCAGCAGGGTACTCTTCAAGCTGGTGGGGGTGACATTCTCGTCTGGGGACTGTTTACGTGGACTGAAATGAGACCCCTGGTACGTGTTACATCGTCCCTCACAGGTCAACGTCACCGGGATATCCTGGACGACCATTTGCTCCCGTTTGTGCGTCTTCAACATCCCACTGGTGGACCTCATCGTGCAAGAAGACAATGTACCGTACCATCGCTCTCGAATTGTATCCGAATGGTTGGATGAACACTCCACCGACGTGACCTCGCTTCCTTGGCCAGCTAGGTCACCCGACTTCAATCCCATCGAGCACACGTGATGTCATCGAGAGAGATGACCCTCCTCCATCAAATCTTCGTGAACTGCGGGAGCTTGTTCAGGGGTCGTGGATCCGTATGGCTTCCCAACGCTTCCGGTGTCTTGTCGATTCCATGCCGAGACGAATCGCCGCCGTCATCAGGGCGAAAGGTTGTGCTACACGTTACTAGACAGGTATCTCTAATTCAATTGCTCTTCAGTGTATATAAAACCCAAGGACCGGCTTTCGGTAAGTAGAGTGTTCGGAGTTAGAATGAGAAAAGCTGCTGATTTATCGGAGTTTGATGAAGGACAATTTGTGATGACACGGCGCCTCGGAACTACGATCTCCGAAACGGCCGGGCTTGGATGTTGTTCACGTGCCGCTGTAGTGAGTACGTACCAAAAGTGGTACACAGATGGTCAAACGACGAACCATCGTCCAGTCATCTGTCTTCGGCGGCTCACTGATGCCAGAGGGTAGCGGGGAATGTCGCTCATTGGTCACAGCGACCGCAAGGCCACAGCGCGACAAATCACCCGCAGCTACAACAGTGGTGATCAGGGCAATGTGTCACAGCACACAGTTCATCGTAGCTTTCTGCGCATGGGCCTGCGTTTGCCGAAGACTCGGCAGAGTTCCCAATGGTCACTGCACGTCATCGCCAACAGTGCACGAAATGGGCCCAAGACAATCAAGACCGTTCATGATTAGAAGAAAGTGGCCTGGTCTGAAGAATCAAGATTTCTGGTGCATACGTAGACGGTCGAGCGTGGATACGCCAATTACCAAAAGAGGCTATGGCACCTCGATGCACCGTTGGACGGAAACAGGCCGGCGGCGGCGGTGTTATGCTGTGGGCGATGTTTTCTTGGGACACTTTAGGCCCCATTATCCCAATAGCAGAATCCCTGACAGCTGTCATGTATCTGAACATCGTTGCTGACCAAGATCACCCATTCATGGCAACTGTGTTCCCTGCTGGTGATGGGCATTACCGACAGGATAATGCGCCATACCACACTGCCAGAATAGTCAAGGAGTGGTTCGAAGAACATGCTGGTGGCTTTCTGTTAATGCCATGCCTTCCAAATTCACCTGACATGAACCCAATCGAGCATTAGTGGTTCGACTTGGAAAAGCGGGTTCGCGCTAAATCACCACCACCCTAAAATGTACGAGAACTGGAGGACCTGGTGTTGACATTATGATACCAGATACCCCAGGATACCTATTGCCACTTCATCGAATCGTTGCCTCGCCAAGTGGCCACTGTTGTACGGGTTAAATCTTATTAGGTAGGTGGTCATAATGCTTATCAGTATATTTCCTTTATAATACATAAGCTCTTTGCGAAGGTCTATGACCTTACTGTTAAGCGTTATGCTACTCTTCATGGAGTGTCAATGGTATGCCTACACGTACATCTTTATTGTTAAAATTTCTTGGTGTAAGCTAGGTACGCTATAATTCTTTTCTTATTAATGATTGCACGATGACCCGGGGGCTGCCCTTGAAAGATTTCCGGTTGAAACTGGTTTACATTTTCAAGCTTGCTTCACGAGTAGGTAAAGCGGAGGTCTGCTTATCAATACATCCTGATCGTCTATATACCTCGAAAAGAACCTCGGAATATATGCTTTGCCGAAAGCCAAAGGAGAAGTTTTCGCGTCAATCTTCCTCACCGCCGCCCTTGTGGTGCAGTGGTCTAAGCGCCGGCTTTTGACCATTCGTCCGAAATGGGTCAGGGTTCAAATCACGGTGAGGCATGGCTGTTATGTTTGTCTTACGGCATTGGTTCTCTTCCTTCCCTGGAATCAGTGGCTCTGAATCATGGACGGGCGACTGCTTAGTACTGCCCATCGAGTTTCTCACTGTGGTCGTTAAACCCCCAATCCAGAAAAAAAAAAAAAATTCCCCAGTAAGTTTGCGTTCGGAAAGTCTAAAGAGAAGATAACAAAATATTTAATATTCTTCAGCAGGTGTGCGTTTCCAAAGTTTAAAGAGAGAGAATACACTCATGGGTCTGATCATTTTGACCACCCCTGCCTCCACGAAAGGATTCGTCCCACAGAAGCGAAAGGTATAGCATACATTAAATGAGAAGGGCGTCTCAAATCGCCAGTGCGGAGTTCGTTCAATGGGGAAAAAGAAGGACTTCTCAGAGTTTGAGCGGAAAATATTATTGGTGAGAGAAAGGAGGGGGTTAGCATGTCAAAAATCGCAGGCAATGTGTGACGTACTACAGAGGTGTAAACATGTGTCAAGACGACAAATCTGCAGCGAGACATTCTGTCCGCGTAGCTCAGTTGGGAGATAGACTTACTCCGGAGTGAGGGGACACGGTTTGAATGTCCGTCGCGGACAAACTTGAGCTTTCTAAAATGTTGGTGTTCGAGACCTTCCACAGTGAAAGTGCTTGAGAATGATCCGAAGAGAGAGAGAGAGACCCACAAACACACATCAACCAATCATGTTGGAAAGAGACCACCTCTGGTTCACATCTGAGGTGAACGCCGGTTGTCACGTGCTGTCTGGGGCAACAGGAAGCTCACGATTCCTCAGTTACCAGCAGATTACTACCAGGGCTCACAGAGAAGGGCTTCCGGCACACAATTAAACGGACGCCATTGCAGATGGGCCTAAGGAATGGGTGGCCTGTTCATGAGCCTATATTGACCTACCGTCGTTGACACCTTTTCCAGTAGTGGGATCAGAAGCACAGTGACTAGATGATGGAAAACTGGAAGAAAGAGTCGCTTGTCCGATGAGTTCAGGTTCCACCTCCAACACGCTGATGAACGGATCGGTATTTGACACCAACATGGTAAACAGCTGTAACCAGACTGTACGACTGAACCGAAACAAGCAGGCAGTTGGAAATATCATGGAACGGGTGTTGTTCACATGGACAATGTGTCCTCTCTCCATCAAACACCCTCTCCGACAGGCCCTACTTAGGCATTGTTTTAGGCCAAGTGTTGTCCTAAATGCTGACCGTGTACACAGATAGTACTGAACTCTTTCAAGGGTCTGGTACGATTCGTACAACGACGATTGGTCCAATGTCGATTTGTCCAATGCCGATTCGTCCAATGGACAATTGGTCCAAAGGTACGATTCATCCAATGGTACGATTGGTCCAATGCCGATTCGTCCAATGGACGATTGGTCCAATTCCGTCCTATCAGTCCGAAGTGCTACTCGTGCTATAAAACTATAAAAGTCTCATCTGTTCTGATTCTATCTCTGATGTTATACGAAAGTACTGGTAGTCCAAAGAATGTAAAATAATGTTACATTTCATACGTAATATTGTGGTTACAGATTTCTTTCTTTTTTTTTTTTTTTTTTTTTTTGGGAATCGCGTTTTTTTTTTGTTATACTGTCCGTGCTGCCGTATGAAGTTACTGATGTACGAGCCGTTCAAACTTCAATATTTCTCTTTTGCATGAAATAATAAAAAAATACTAGTTTTCCGTTTCTGTTTGTAGAATGCAGTGGGGTTCCGCCAACTGCCCAATGGAAACAACTGGTCGGTATTTGGACAGAGGCCTTTTCAACAGTTTTTATTCCAGCGATGTCCTATTCATAACGTTTACATATCAAATCAAGTTAATAATATTGCGCTTTTACTTAAACACGAAATATTAATTCATAGACCCTAGGCCTTTTCAACAGTTTTAATTCCAGCGATGTCATATTCATAACGTTTACATATCAATCAAGTTTACATATCAATCAAGTTTACATATCAAATCAAGTTAGCGTTCTATTTTTCAGTTTGCAGTTTCTGTCTAACTTCCTTGAAAAAGCCATCTGGTTGATGTGCGAAAGCTTGGAAACGCTTATGTGTTTATTTTCTACGCCAATAAATCGGATCACTAGTACAGCGTTACTATTTACTACTTTGTGACGTACCTGTCAGCAGGACGCACACGACATAAAGGCAGATAGGAATCAGAATAAACGTCTGCGTAGCTCAGTTGGTAGATCGACTTGTTCCGGAATAAGCGGCCTCGGGTTCGAATCCCGGCGTAGACCAAAAATGACGGAAAAATTTACTTCGTTATAATGGCGCCCGAACAGGGACGGATGACCCGGCCGTTCAAAATCTCGCATTGGTGTGATGTTCTTTCCACACAGCGAGATAGGAAAAATCAGAGAATTCCTTCTCCAGCGCTTCGAAAAATAAAAAAGGCCGCCCCGGTGGCGCAGTGGTCTAAGCGATGGCCTCTGATCATTCGTCCGAACGGGGTCCGGGTTCGAATCCCGGTGAGGCAGGGATGTTGTGTTTGTCTTACGGCACTGGCTCTCTCCCTTCCCTGGAACCAGTGACCCTAAATTAGGGACGGGCGACTGCTTATAGCCCATTGAGTTGCTCACGGTGGTCGTTAAACCTCCAATCAAAAAAAAAAAAAAAAAATAAAAACGTGTGATGTTGCATTCCACACAGCAGATTGACTGGGAGTTCTCAAGTGCACGTTCTACAGTGGATGGCTGCCTGCAACGATATATGGTCACGGCTGACCCGTGGGCCATGCCCCCGGCCCTCTTTCGGGGGGGAGATGTGACGTACCTGCCAGCAGGACGCACACGACATAAAGGCAGATAGGAATCAGAATAAACGTCTGCGTAGCTCAGTTGGTAGAGCGACTTGTTCCGGAATAAGCGGCCTCGGGTTCGAATCCCGGCGTAGACCAAAAATGACGGAGAAATTTACTTCGTTATAACTTAATTGGTGTATTGTTCCTCGTTATAAATTTGCATTGTATCATTTTACTAACTTGTTCATTTTGTTCCTTAATTTATGGAAACTAGTGTAGTAAGAGTGCCGAACAAAATATTTCGAGAACTAAAGCAAATTTTTCGGTAATACATTGCCTCTTAACTTCTGAGATTCTAATCGAAATCTTTAGAACTATAATAATAACTACCCGACATGGTATATGGTCTTACTTTCACAATTTAATCAAAATATTACTTTTCCATGAACTCCTGATACAGAGCGTAGAAGTACAAGCATCCTGTTTTCTGTGTCCCTTAAAATTAAATCAAATGAGATCTTTTTTAAACTGACGAAAACGTTTTCTTTTGCTAAAGTGCTCTCGTTGTACATGTTCGCAACTTTTTGACTGCTTGTCTTGATTTCAGGCTACCATAGCATCGGAGGTCCTTTGACAGTTTCCAGTGCAACATATACTAGTGAGATAATGGCAACTTTCACAGCTGCAGCCTCTGAGAGGGGGTATGTATACAGGGATATCAACGCTGCAAATCAAACAGGTAAACATTTTTAATTATGTAATTTTAAATTTAGCCCTGTTAAGGTGGACGTCAAGAAATTTTGCTTCCTATACTTCCAATGGAAAAACTTCTGTACACATTTTCTTCACAATTAATGCGTTCTCAAGGATGAAAATTTGAACATCGATTAAAATAGCTTCATTTCATAACTTGAAATACTTAATATTTTCTAAAACATAACAATAATTATGCAATCCAACATTTGTTTGTCTACTGACGTCATCAAAGTACAGGTCCCGCCATCTTTTTTCTGGTTTCAACACCACCAAAGGAAAAGTTACTGATTTTTAATATAATTAGGGTGTTTTAGAAAATAAATTATGGTGTTTTAGAAAATATTAAGCACTGCAAGTTATAAAAGGAAGTTATTTTAATCGATGTTCACATTTTCATCCTTGGGAACGCATTAATTGTGAACTGGAAGTATAGGAAGCAAAATTACTTGACGTCCACCTTAAGCTCATGTTTTAACTGAACCATTTTAAACGCAAATTAAAAAAAAAAAAAACTGCTGATATATCAGCTGAAAACATGAAATTACATTTGCACTGAGCGTATACAGTTTAGAACCATGTAGCTATTTGAAATTCAGAAACCATGTTTTTAAAAAAGTAGCCGAATTAATGATGGCTACTTTTTAAAATTAAAAAAATTAAAAAATGATTCGATTCCTATGAAATTTTAGTATGTGGTAGGGGATCACCTGGGGACGAACCCTATTAAAAATGGGAGAAATGAGGTTAAAGGTCAGAACATAGGAGCGGGATCCATTCCCTTGCTCTTATGCGTCATAACTTACGTAACAATGCTTCGATTGCGACAAAACTTTATCACGTTGTTCCGAAGGTACACTGAACTAATTCTGTTTAATATCATCGAAATGGGGTCAAAGGTCAGGGCACAGGAGCGCGATTTATTAAACACGCCATTATCCTCATAACTTGACTAAAAATGCTTCTATTGTGACAAAACTTTAGTATTAGGTGTGCAACTTAATTCTCGGCCCCTAACCGCAAGCGATCATAGAACGTCGGAAAATGCAAATAGCTGTGTGCGATAATGACTGATTGCAGCGCCATCCAACAGCTTTCCAGGCAACCATAACTGCTCACAGCTGTAGTGACTGAAGGGACGAAAGTTGACGGTGAAAGCAATGTCGTTCGAGAAGCAACATTTGTGGCACTGCCTCCTGTTCGCGTTTCAGCTGAAAAAATGTGCCGCGGAAGCCCAGCAAATGATCTGTGCTGCTTTGGGTGAGGCTGCTATGTTCTACAGTACGTGTAAGAAGTGGTTCCAGCGGTTTAAGCAGGGAAAATTTTATCTCCGTGATGCAGAACGTCCGGCACAGCCACAGAAAGTTGATGACGAGGAACTGGAACTGGAACAACTGTTGGCCGCCCCGGTGGCGCAGTGGTCTAAGCGATGGCCTCTGATCATTCGTCGGAACGGGGTCCGGGTTCGAATCCCGGTCAGGCATGGATGTTGTGTTTGTCTTACGGCACTGGCTCTCTCCCTTTCCTGGAACCAGTCACCCTAAATTAGGGACGGGCGACGGCTTATAGCCCATTGAGTTGCTCACGGTGGTCGTTAAACCTCCAATAATAAAAAAAAAGCTGTTGGACGCGGATCCCTGTCGCACACAGTCCGAGCTCGCCTAGGAACTCGGATTAACACGAGAAGCCATTGCAAAGCGCCTGCACAAGCTTGGACGGATTCACAAGGAGGGTCGTTGGGTGCCCCACCAAGTCACAGCTGTGAACAAGTCTAGGAGCTACAATGTTGCTGTGTCCTTGCCCTCCAGATTCAAGAAGAAGGATTTCCTCCACAAGATTTTGACCTGTGATGAGAAGTGGATCCTCTACGATAATCCTAAGTGGCGCAAATCTCGGGTTTATATATGTCAGCCTACCACCAGTACCGCCAAACCGAATAACCATGCCAGGAAGTTGTTGCTGTGCATATGGTGGGGTCAACGCGGTGTCATACACTATGAGTTGCTCAAACCTGGTGAAACGGTCAATGCTGAGCGTTATTGTCAGCAACTCATTCGTGTGAGGGACGCAATGGAGGCGAAAAGGCCATACACCGTCAAGGGCAGAAGGTTGGTCCTGTTGCTTCAGGATAACGCGCGTCCTCACACCGCGAAAACGACTTTAAACACGATCACCGACCTGGGATGGGAGATTTTGCCCCACCCGGCGTATTCTCCAGACTTCACCCCGTCGGATTATCACCTCTTTCGCTCCCTGCAACATCACCTGAGGGATACGCACTTCACTTCTGTCGAGGAGGTCCACAGAAGTATTGATGACTTTATCAACTCGAAACAGCCTTCTTTTTCCGCAGTGGCATTCGGCAGCTGTCTGACCGATGGCTCAAATGTACCCTACTCGACGGGGATTATTTCCCTGATTAGGTACGTATTCGATTTGCTATAATTTGCTGTCAACGTGTCGTGCCTGTGGCCGAGAATTAAGTTGCACACCTAATATGTTGTTCCGGAGGTATACTGAACCAACTCTGTTTAATATCATCAAAATGGGGTCAAAGTCAGGACACGGGAGCGAGATTTATTCCGCAGCCATTGTCCTAATAACTTGAGTAATGATTTCTGGTATGTTGGAAAGCGTATCATAATCAATGCATTGCATGATTTTACTAATTTGTCTTTTATAAAGTTCACTGGCGGAAAGTGAAAAAAGAACACCAAGAAGGAGTTGGCGGACAATCATGAAATTTACGTATGTTAATGGGGTCGAGTTTACGTAGGTGTGATCTTAATTTCGGGACCAACCTGTGAGCGCTTACGCCACAGCACGGCATAATATGCAAATTATCGTCGGTGGTATTTAAATAGTACGGCGAAGTGAATGTAATCAGTCGTCGGCGTACGGACACGTGCGAAAACCCTGAATAAGCTGCAATGCCTGGACATGGAAGACGAGTACGATTTCAGCAGTTATCGGACTTTGAGCGAGGTCGTCTGGTCGGACTCCACGAGGCCGGGTGGTCGTATCGTCGTATTGCGGAGCGAATTGAACGGGAAGTATTGGTGGTGGTACGGTGGTGGTACGATGGTGGCGTAGATGGTCCGAGGAACATTCCCACACGAGAAGACGTGGAACCGGGAGTCACAGAAGGACTGATGAGCGGACCGATGGACGCATAAGAAGAGCGGCGTTGTCAAGCAGAACATCTACTGCGACGCAAATCCGAGCTGCCGTTGCACCTGAGGTGACTGTGCGAACAATCTGCAACCGTCTACTGGATGCAGGACTACGTGCACGTGTACCTCTGGCATGTTTACCTCTGCTTCCAGCCCACCGTCAGGAACGGCTGCAGTGGTGTCGCCAACGTCTGCACTGGAGAACGCAATGGCGTTCTCCAATGGCGATTTGTCGGAGCCTCCGATGACCGTATGCGTGTTCGCAGACGCGCAGAGGAGCGTCTCCACCCTTCTTGCATCCGCCAGCGACACACAGGGCCTACACCTTGTCTCCTGGTATGGGGAGCGATCAGCTATCACTCCCGTACACAACTAGTGTTTGTACCGGGTACGTTAAACAGCACCCCCTATATCAACAACATCATTCAGCCCGTTGTTGTGCCATTTTTGTAAGGTCGGTCCATCGTGGTGTTTTCCAGCAAGATAACGCACGCCCACGCACGGCACGTGCAACGCAACATGCACTTCAGGGTGTGAGACAACTTCCATGGCCTGCACGTTCACCGGATTTGTCACCCATTGAGCACATGTGGGATTTTATGGGACAACGACTTATCCGGTCTTCACGGCCAGCCACGACCATCCCTGATTTACGCGTCCAGGTTGAGGATGCTTGGAACTCAATACCCCAAACTTACATCCAACATCTGTACGACAGAGTCCATGCCAGAATTGCACAGTGTGACGCAGTTCATGGCGGCTCAACCTCGAACTAACCATGTTACGTGGAAATGTTATTTTTCAGTTTACCAGCAAATACAG
Source organism: Macrothele yani (assembly GCA_039090855.1). NCBI lineage: Eukaryota > Metazoa > Arthropoda > Arachnida > Araneae > Macrothelidae > Macrothele > Macrothele yani. The sequence continues at coordinate 80,649,322 of CM077018.1, forward strand.
CTGTATTTTGCCATAATGTTTTGATCACGTTATCCTCTGTATTCCGTTATTATGCTGTATAAATTTCGTTGGTATCAGACGTCTCCTTCTTGGTGTTCTTTTTTCACTTTCCGCCAGTGTATATAGCTGATAAACCTTACACCATTTGATATTTAACATTTCTGTTTCACAGGAACCGTACTTTCTGTAGTGTGGAGTAGAGTGTTGTGTGCGCGGGTGTTGGGGGGGGGGGGGAGTCAAGGGGAAAAACATATATTGATCAAGGTTGCCTGTTTTCCAGTGCTGGTCAACATACAATTCCTGAGGCTAGATGTGTTAGTCAGATGAAGCAGACAAAGTGTTTAGTCTGCATGTCATAATTTGCATGACGGACATTTCCTAAATTAGGATTTTACTTTGTTCTAGTTTGCTTGGGACCAGACGAAACTAAGTTGGGACTAGTGAATTCCCATTTCAGTTAGTCCGGGACTAAATGGGCAAAATATAATTTTTGCCCCTTGAATTTAGTGTGATAAAATGACGTAGATACCAATGACTTCAAGTACCTTGAAGTTTTCGTTTAAGTAATTTAAGCTAAAATACGTGTTAAATATACATCGAGTGATCGCTGAATTTTAACCACTCCTATCAAAAGTGGATGCAGACCATTGACCATGTGATTTCTGGGATGGCGTGATTAGTCGACCCACGTAGTATATACACTATATCGACAAAAGTCACCAGACACCCCTTCAAAAGCAAATGAACGGATCCGCTGCGTTGTTAAGCTGCACGGTGCAGCTGCAAACGCTATAAAAACAAGCCTGCAGCTGACCACGAACATATTGCATTGTGAGGTTGAGTGAAAATGTCGCGGCGGGAGAGAACTGACTTTGAGAAAGGAAAGATTGTTGGTGTTATATTAATGGGTTGTCCATAAGAGAAACCGAGAGACGTTTAAACATACCCAAGTCAACTGTTTTGGATGTACCGAATAAGTGGAAGACACATGGCGTGCCTGAAGCAGCAAACCGTATCTGCAGACCAAAGAAAATCAGTGATAGAGGACGCCGTAGCTTCAGGAGAGTCGTTACAGCTAATCGGCGGAGTACTGCACAAGACCTCAGTGTACAGTTGAGGGGTATGTAAACGTACCATTCGCAGAGAACTTCATTCCATGGGTTGCCGTGGTCGTGCGGCAGCTCATAAGCCTTTCATCTCCACTCGGAATGCTACTCGTCGTTTAACATGGTGTAAAAAACATTTATCGTGGACGGTAGATCAATGAAAATGGGTCCTATGGACTGATTAATCCAGATACACAATCCATCAGTCTGATGGCCGTGTGTGGGTATGGCGGCAGCTGAAGGAACACTGTTTACCACAGTGTACTGTTCCTACGGCCAAGTTTGGAGCTGGCAGTGTACTCGTGTGGGGTTGTTCTCCGTGGTATGGGCCCGGCCCATTGGTTATCCTGGACAAACCTGTTAACCAGCACGTCTACCTCGATATTCTGGACAATTACGCCCTACAAACTCTGTGGCAATACTATGGAACCGAGCCTTGTTGGTACCAGTAGGATAGTGCATCGAGCCATAAAGCAAGGACTGTTACGGCATGGTTTGACGATAATTCCATATCATGTGTGGTCTGGCCAGCACCGAGCCCAGATCTTAATCCCATAGAGCACCTATGGGAGAAATTAGAACGCCGCATAAGACGTTTGGAACCAAGGCCTACTAGTAAGCAACAGTTAGCGGCAGCATTATGTACTGAATGGAAGCGCACACTTATATCTGTGTTCCAAAATCTTGTCGAAAGCATGTCTCGAAGGGTCAGTGCATACATTAAGGCCAGAGGTGGACCGACACCGTACTAATGTATGTCAATAAATGCTATGTTGTGCTTCCCTTCTAGGTGTCCGGTGACCTTTGTCAATATAGTGTACATGCATATGATTATGTATAATTATAAATTGAGTTTCGAATTTATAGTTCAAAGCAGATTTATTCAGGTCGAGTCCGGGTCTAAAAGTTTTGACCCATTTCCTACTCGGTAGGTAATTGCAGCAGTTTTTTTCTTTGTGAACTCGTACGCATTTCTGGGAAGAACGTTTTCCCGATTTATATTTTTCACAAAGAATTATTTCGTCAAACATTCGTTGTACAGAAATGGAATTTGAAATTTAAGTGACTACAAACATTTAAGTTACTACTTTAATAATAATACTCAACAAAATAAAACAACGCTTCATTTTCATATGTAGTTTCAATTATATGCTTTTAGTATTTCGTCCATATTAGGTTTTGCTAAGCTCCAAGGTACAATTAGAAATGGAAAACGTTGCAGTACTGCTAAGGCTTTTCTAGTGCCAGCTGAAAGCAGAACAAATCTCCATATTGTCAGCCATTCCTTAGTAACAAAGGTGAGTGATGTTTTACAAGAATAATGAAATGTTCTTGATACAAACAGAAAAAGTGTGATTTTTTCTAACTTGTTTTTCCCGACGAAGCTTTTTCTTAATGGAAATGCAGAGCAATAACTATCACACTCTAAATCCCGGGGCGCAAGGCGAACCAAACACTTGTCACGTGCCTGCCCAGATCAGGACGAACGTCCACGTAGCTCAATCGGTAGAGCGACTTATTCCGCAATGAGGGGACCCGGGTTCGAGCCGCCGACGTGGACAAAAATGACGGAGAAATTTACTTCGTTATACGCTCCAAACAAGTTACGTAGAAACAAACTTTATGATGAATTTCCAAATGAAGAAATATTACTTAATTAGGAGAATTTTTTTTAAAGTATATATGCGCAGTATAAATTTAGATTTTCAAATCCAGAGATTATTTTTGCGAAGAATGCAATCTCCCAAATATTCAATTTTCAAACCCTTCAAAGTTTATTATCACTAACAAACGGAGAGATTACAGAAAATGTAAGCAATACAGTGATTTTTATTACAGTAACTTGCAATAACGGTTCCCCACTCAACTTATTTATTTCAAAGCAGCATTGACTGAAAAAGGTAAAAACTGCGCACTATTCAAGAAATAGCAATTTTTTAAATTCATCATCATCATCATCATCATCATTGTCAACCATTATCAATCCACTGCTGGACGAAGGTCTCTCCAAGTTTCCTCCACAACGGTCTGTCTTGTGCCAGTCTCCTCCATGTCACTCCCGCATACTTTCGAATTTCATCCACCCATCTCCCATGTGGTCTTCTTCTGGGTCTTTTCCTGTCCCTTGGAATCCAATCTGAAATTTCGGCTGTCCATCGATGGTCTGTCCTTCTGGCAGTATGTCCAGCCCATTGCCATTTCAGGGATTTAACTCTAATCATGATGTCTTCCACTCTTGTCATTTTTCGGATCCAGGAGTTCCTCTTCTTATCTCTCCTGGCTACACCAAACATGCACCTCTTCATGCTGCTTTGAGTTGTCTGCAGCCTTTGTATATCTCTTTTAGTTAAGATCCACGTCTCTGCACCATACGTAAGCACTGGAAGGATGCATTGATCAAACGCTTTTCTTTTAAGACATAATGGCATATTGCTCTTGAAAATTATGCTGTTTCTTCCAAAAGCTCTCCAGGCAAGTTTTGTACGCCGATTAATTTCTTCATCAATGTGACCCTCACTTGATATCTGCTGTCCAAGATAAACGTCGGTATCTGTTATCTCCAGCTTTTCTCAATCAATCGATAAATCTCCATTTCTTGTAAAAGCATTGAACATCACTTTTGTCTTCTGAAAGTTCATTTTTAATCCCTCTTCTTTACTCTTGTCAGCAAGTTCTTGGATCATACTCTGCAGTTCTGATGGGGTAGTTGCAAAAATGACTACGTCATCAGCAAAACGAAGGTATCAGTATCATCAACATTTCTCATTGCAGTGTAAATATCATTGATTTTATCAGTATGAATTTTGTTTGTAAGACGCTCCATGCTGACCGTCTATTTTATTTCGTTATACCAATAAAGCGATTTTGAAAAGCAAAACGAAGGTGGGTTTAATTATTGAGATTTATTCTTGATCCACAATGTCATTGTAGAGGTGTTATTTTGGCAATGGTTGTCATTATTGCGTCGGCAGAAAAATCTATGTCGGAAATTATACTCTATATGCAACTAAACGAAACCCGTCGGAATCGACTGTAAGTTTTTGTTTTTGTTTTGTTTTTTTGAAAATAATAAACTCATATGAAACAACAAATGTAAACTTTATTTGATTGACAAATTCATTCAACCATTTCAGTAAAGACAATAGTCCAGGTTCGTGATTTTTTTTTTTTTTTCGTTTTTTTTTTTTTTTTTTGTGACTGGAGATTTAACGACCACCTTGAGCAACTCAATGGGCTATAAGCAGTCGCCCGTCCCTAATTTAGAGTCACTGTTTCATGGGAAGGGAGAGAGCCAGTGGCGTAAGACAAACACAACATCCATGCCTCACCGGGATTCGAACCCGGACCCTTCACGAACGAATGATCATAAGCCAACGCTTAGGCTATAAGCAATCGCCCGTCCGTAATTTAGGGTCACTGGTTTCAGGGAAGGGAGACACCCAATGCCGTAAGACAAACACAACATCCATGCCTCACCGGGATTCGAACCCGGTAGACGAAACCCGTCGGAATCGAAAAATTGTTTTTTTCCCCGGTAGACGAAAAAAAAAAGATTGTCAAAGAGCAGGAAAATCAGGTGATAAGAAAAAAAGCGCCCTTAAAACTAGTACCAGTTATCGAGAAAAAATTTTCAAAGATAAATGTTGATGCATGTGGTCCCTTGCCACCTAATCCAACAGGAAAAAGATATATTATCACTGCAATGTGTTTGTCTTCAAAATATCCTGATGCCGTAGGTGTGACTGACATTGGATCCGTATCAATGATCGATGCGTTAATGCAGATTTTTAGCCGTATGGGGTTTCCTAAAGAACTACAGTGTGATCAAAGAACTTCTTTCATGAGCGCTTTAACAACAGAATTTTTGGAACGATTTGGGATAAAAGTAAAACATAGTTCGATTCATCATCCACAGAGCAATCCTGTTGAACGATTTCACAGTACGATTAAACGTATACTGCGAGTCTGTAACGTACCAGGAGATGTGACGTACCTGCCAGAAGGACGCACACGACATAAAGGCAGATAGGAATCAGAATAAAACGTCCGCGTAGCTTAATTGGTAGAGCAACTTATTCCGGAATGAGGGGATCCGGGTTCGAATCCTGGCGCGGATAGAAATGACGGAGAAATTTACTTCGTTATGATGGCGCCCGAACTATCCGGATGACCCGACCGTTCAAAATCTCGCAATGGTGTGATGTTCTTTCCACACCGCGAGATAGGAAAAATAAGAGAATCCCTTCTCCAGCACTTCGAAAAAAAAAAAAATAAATAAAATAAGGGGGAGATGATGTAACGTACCAGGAGATGTGACGTACCTGCCAGGAGGACGCACACGACATAAAGGCAGATAGGAATCAGAATAAAACGTCCGCGTAGCTTAATTGGTAGAGCAACTTATTCCGGAATGAGGGGACCCGGGTTCGAATCCTGGCGCGGATAGAAATGACGGAGAAATTTACTTCGTTATAAGTCTTGTGTTTGGAAGCAGCGCCCGAGTGGGAACAGCACGTTCATTCATCATTATTTGCGCTTCGAACTGTGACGCATGAAAGTACTGGGTTTAATTTCGCAGAATTAGTACATGGGAAAAATTTAAGGACATCCAGTTACCCTGCTCTATGAGAAGTGGATGAAACCTGAAGGCATCGAAGAAGAAAATTCAGTCGTCGAATATGTGTTTCAGTTGATAAATCTATTAAACAAATGCCAGACAGTGGCTGTACAAAAAATGAGAGAAATGCAGGTAAAGAGAAAAACCTGGTATGATAAGAATGCAGTAAAAAGAGAATTTAAAGAAGGTGATTTGGTGCTAGTATTGGCTACTTCTAGACCAAATAAGTTAGCTGTCCAATGGACTGGTCCAGGTACTATTGAGAGTAGAATCTCTGATACTAACTATATTGTTAAGGTTCCTGGAAAGAAAATGCCATCGCAGATATATCATGTCAATATGCTTAAACCGTTCTACAAAAGACCAGAGTTAATTAATTTCTTATCCAGTAGTGAACCACCGGATCAACCTGGTTTGGAAATAGAAATTCCTGGAATAGAAAATTATCCTAATGTTTTTAATTTTGCAGAAATTTTTCAGGAAAGTCGTTTGGAAGAAAGGCTAGAGGTAGAACAAATTCGACAATTGCAGGTTTTGCTTTGTAAATACGCAACATCTTTTTCTAACGAACCTGGTATGACACATCTTGTCGAGCATGACATTGAATTAATTAGTGAAGAACCCATCAGAGCTAAGCCATACCGTATGCCTGCTAGGCAAACTGAAATTTTGCAGAATGAAGTCAGAAAAATGTTGTAATTCAAAGTAATTGAGATGGGAGAGTCAGATTATACATCTCCGATGATTTTGGTGGAATCTACAGGCAGAGATCCAAGACCTTGTGTTGATTATCGTCGTTTAAATGACGTTATTCGTACACTGTATTACCCCTTACCAAACATTGAACAAAGAGTAGAGACAGTTGCTTCCGCCAGCTATATCACTGTATTAGACTTGGCGAAGGGATATTGGCAAATACCTCTGAGTAAAAAAGCACAAAGCGTTTGTAACCAGTTTTGGGACCTATCGTCCGTTACGAATGCCTTTCGGTCTCAAGAACGCTCTGTATTTTTTTTAGCAAGATGATGGCTGAATTGTTGCAGTGATGTGAAAAATTTGCAGTACCGTATTTAGATGATGTAGCTGTATTCTCCTGTACTTGGGAAAGACACCTGAAGCATCTTGATCAAGTCCTTCGGCGCATTCAAAATGCCCGTCTAAACATCAAGTCTTCGAAGTGTAAATTCGCTCAAGCTCAGGTGAAATACCTGGGGCATCTAGTAGGACAAGGCACCAGAACTCCTGGAAACCTAAAATTGAAAACTATTCGTGAATTCCCTACTCCTACTACCAAAAACTGATGTAAGAGCATTTCTTGGACTGGCTGGATACTACCGCCAATATATTCCCATGCTTTCGACCACTGCCGCTCCGCTATCCGAAGTGTTAAAGGACAAAACTAAGAAAGAAAAAAAATTGTGGACCCCTCAGTGTGAGAAAGCCTTTCAAGAGTTGAAAGATAAGCTTTGTAGTAACGCTGTGCTACACGCTCCAGACTATAATAGAGCATTTCTTCTCCAATGGGCTGCTTCAGATTTCGGAATGGGTATCGTACTCTCTCAGATCAGTGATCAAGGAGAAGAACACCCTGTGTTGTATCTGAGCAAGAAATTCACGGAAGTTGAGAAACGGTATTGTACTACCGAAAAAGAATGTGCTGCCATTGTATATGCTGTAAGAAATTGCCTTGTTATCTTGACGGGCAAACTATGTTCAAGATACAGACAGATCACAATCCTTTAGTGTGGCTTCGTACACACGCCAGTACTAACCCTAGACTCATGAGATGGGGCCTGATTCCACAACCCTATAACTACGAAGTTGTACATCGGCGTGGGACGCTACATAAAAATGCTGACAGTTTGAGTCGCATTCGTTGGCTATACAGCTATTCAAGGGACAAGTTCCAGTTTTGTGTTGCTGCGTTGCAGTATTGTTTTAAAATATTTTTATTTTTATTTTAGGTAAATCTCATTGTAAATTGCATCTGATCCTAACAGACTTTTGAACTTACCTACTTTTCTCTATGAACATTCTTCGAACATATCATCGAGAAAAGCTGTGCAGGGGGAAGGAACTAGCTGTGCCGTTCCCAGTCCTGGATAGTGACGTCATTGCTGACAGGAGAACTTTGAGGTGGACAGAGAAGCGAGAGACAGAGGGAAGAGGGTGGAGAGACAGTTGGTTTGTTTTGATTTGTAGGGAGGATGACAGGGCATAAGAATCGTATTGTTTTTTGTTTATTAAATTAAATGTTGTGTTGTGAAATTTATGACAGTCATAAATGAGTATTCGTGATAATTGTTAAGACGCCACAAGGGGTAGTAATTTTGCCAAATACAGGAAAAGCTGAATAATTGGAATGCTGTAGTTACTTGTGGTTTCAGGTCAAAGCAGGAAAACGTAAGGATCATATGCGCAAGTAAGATAAAAAGATGATAAAGAGACGTTATAAAGAGCATTTAAAAGTAAATAGCAATTAAAAATTATTAATTTGAGAGTGAATACTTTTCAAATCTCCAAGCATAAATCTCAAAATAATTATTTTCAAAAATCATACTTTTCTTAGATGTCACATCATCTTAGTTTAAATGCATTTGATTTGCTCAGATATTTAAACTGATAACACGTGAACGTAAAGATTAACAAGTTGTTGAAAAACACTAAGGGGATTATAAACTTTTTGAACTTTTTGCGTGTTCCTTTCTTTGGAATCACTAAATCAGTATCCAGGAGCGTAGCAAACTTTTCTTATCTGGGAGGGCGAGACTTGAAGTTACACACCTTCGAGTTCAAAACTACGCCTCTTTGAGTTCAAAATTACCCCTCTTCGAGTTCAAAATTACGCCCCTTCGAGTTCAAAATTGCGTCCCTTTGAGTTCAAAATTACGCCCCTTCGAGTTCAAAATTACGCCCCTTCGAGTTCTACTCAAATGCTAATACGTAATTTTTACCTTCTCACACACCGCCATTATAGGAAAGTATTATGATCATTGAAAAATTCGCACTTCAGGTTTTTGACATAATTTTATTCAAAATGTAAAAACTAGGTAAATACTCAAGAACCACAGGTGGTGAATACCAAGTAAAGCGTTAACGCTTTGTGAACGCTGACAGCACAACCTCCTCAGAAATGCAGAACGAAAAACAAACCAGCGTAAAACCAGTGAGTATCGAATACTGAACGTATCGATAGGAAGCAGCTCTAGTGTTAGGACTTGGAAAAATTCCGTTCAAGGTTAAACACTCAAAGAACTTTCTGCGACAGAGCACATATAATTAATTAGCTCTTCATCCCAACGATGTGTTCAGGAAGGTCATGGAGGTTAGGCATGTCAGTATATTGTTTTCTATGTCTCCATTCACTGTTTTGGAAAACTCCCTTCATGGATATGAGATGTTCTCACCTCATAGCGTATGTTACTCTGTGCCCTGGTTAACTGCATGGCATACCGTATGAGACTAACTAGTCTTTTAAAAGAAAATACTGAAGGGTACTAGGACAAACCGCCAACGGTAGCCGGCAACTCGGGTACAGTTGGCAAATTTTGAGCGAAGCTATTGCAAAATCTAAGCTCATTAAGGCGTCTATTATAACAAATTCTAAAAAACGAACGCGTAAAATTTATGACTTCCAGAACAAAAGTAAGAAACATTCTAAAAAGAAATGCATAAAATTTATCACGAACTACTTTCCTTCATGCTGGTTGTGATCAGGTTGCATGTAAACAAAGCGGAAAGACACACTCAGATCGGGAACAAGGTTTTTCATTTTGTATCGCGAAAGACAGACACACACACACATACACAAACTTCCTTTTATTATTATAGATTAAGCAAGTGTTGATCTAGCAGACGGAATCTTCCCATTTCTTCGTTTTTCAATTCAAACGATTTTTTTAAATTAATGTTAGTGAGCCAACTTTCGTGAAGCGGTTCAAGTAAAAGGCCATCTAGTTTTCTTACTCTCGACAATCCTACATATGTCAAACCGAGAGCGAATTCATAATATCATTAAAAAAAATAAATGATTAGTGACATGGGGTTGTTATCATGGTGACTGGTCGTGTCCTATAGGGATAATGACCATTAGAAACTGAACAGTTTTAATTGAAATTCCTCAATGACACGGAATTTCGGGAATCGGAAACCGTCAAAACCTGACCATGTACGATGTCCAATCGCATGCCAAAAATCACGGTGATCGGATGTATAATGTTGGATCTTACCTTTACAGGCTGATGTGGCCGCGGCACCAGGTGAAGTATCGCCTGCAGTGAAGCACCCGATATCTCCACCGAAAAAAAATAAATATCTAAATAAAAATAAAAAACACTAAAGAAAATTTTGTCAAACATTTTGCTCTCCTCCTCTGCTGCTAGAGGCTAGCAAGGAGTTTTCCTACTTGCGTTGACAATAGAAAATTATGCAACAACAAATGAATTATCTAATTCCAATAATTAATAATGACCTCCCATAATTAATTATAACAAATTAATTATTAACTTCCCGCAAAACCCGTACCGCGATAGGGCGTGGATGCCTGGATTTAACTCCAGCACGTCCCAATCTACCGAAAATCACAGCAACGCACACACACACTCGAAAAGATACCCAACGCTCATTTCACGTACGCTTGACATTTAATATCCAACGTTATATTATATACACTGCCACCTTTATCCATGAAGTGGCACAAAAATCTGCTGAGATGAATGTATGGTGGGCTGCTCTATCGGCAGCTTAATTATGCACAATGATTTAAACAATTTATCACTGATTAAACGATACCACTGATTTATCTAACTCTGATTTAACAATTAACACTGATTCAAACACTGTTCACTGATGAAATTCTAGTATGCACAATAAACAAATAGAGTGAAGGAAACATATGTGAGAGATTACCCAAAACATTTAAATACACACTTTAGAAAACGATAATTGAGTACGAGCGTGGGTACCAGCAATTAAAATGATACAGTAATTATCATGACTGCCGCAGTTTAATTATAAGCTATATATATCTCTATACCATTACACACACCTGCATAGGCTTGATGCCAAATTAGCAGGGAAGAGCTCTTAAGACTTATGGCCATAACACAAATAAAAATCACGAATAAAATGTGTTGGAGGCCTCCGCTGTCGTGCGTACTCCCTTTCACAGGGAACAGAGTTCTATACGCTGTTCACTGTCCGACGGCACTTGTAAGTCGTGAGCAAATGTTCATATAAAGACCACATTCCTTGGCAACCGTTGTCTGAGGTCCTCAGCGCAGAGAAGTGGCAAGAAATATCCTGCCTGTTTTCGTGTGTAGACAGCCTAGGCAAAAGTGCACTAATGTCGACCTAGTATCGGTCGAGAAGCCCCATGTCCGAGGGATTCCAATGTCGCTCATTTTTCCGAGGGGATCATTCCTATCCCTCCTTACTTGCTTTGCTCCGGGGACTTTCTTTTAGGTTCTCCCAGCGGTCAGCTCTCAGGCCTTGGCTCCATGCACCTCGGTGGTGCTGTTCTCGTGCTTGTTTTTGCTTTGCCTCCGTCCTGAGAATGCCTCGCTGCTTGTTTTTTTTTTTTCTTCTCCTCGGTTCTCTCCTCTTTGTCCTGTCACAGGGCTCCTCTTCGCCAGTTGAAGAGGGATTTATCACCTTGTTTTCAACTGTGGGTGGTAGTCGGTTCTCCGCTTATCCCGTTCAGTTCGGAGAAAAATGCAACCACCAGAATGTCTCTTGGCCTCAAGAGGGAATTTTGGGGGTGAGATTTGCAGACTTTCGTTAGAGTTGAAAATGCACAAGACTGTTGCTATGAGTCCGAAATAGAGATGGTCTGTCGTCATGTGGCCATTCACAATTCTCGTTTGCCAGAAGGCTACGAATTATGCACTTTTCAAATAATGAACAGATTTTAACAATGGCAGTGATGAACAAATTAGAGGATCAATTACCGTAATTAATTATAACTATGAGTGCCGCCGTGCAGTCACATCGAAACAAAAATTTATCGCATAAATGAAATATACAAATTTTCCACAGGGTAGGCTGCACCCTATAACAATAATGTCGTAGCTATTCCCGAACAACTAATTGTCCCGAGTCTCTTATAGAGATCGGATGTTTTCAACTATTATTAAAATTGGTCAGTTTTTTAATGGCCATTATTTTTATACGACACGAACAATCACCATGATACCAACCTCATGTCAGTCACCATTTCCTTCCCTTTCTCTATGGCAAGTGTCACCGCGATCGGCTGAAGATCTTTGGAGGAGATAGGTAACAAACGATCTTTTCTCAAAACCCGTTAAAATTTGGACGATTATTCCTCAATGACACGGAATTTCGGGAATCGGAAGGCGTCAAAATCTGACCATGGACGATGTCCAATCGCATGCTGAAAATCACGGTGGTCGGATGTGTCATCTCGTACGTATGCCCGACCAACTAATTGTCTCGAGTCTCGTAAAGAGAGCTCCGCTCGGCCTTACGCCTCGCTTCGCTCAATAACTTTGTTTTTCAGTTAGAATTTCTATTTTTTTACATCCCCCAGAACAGGAATTTACGCCCCTGGAATGACCATTCTGGGAGAGCAACCGCCCTCCCAGTAGCTACGGCCTTGAGATTAAGGTATCGAGCACTGAGTAAACTACTGTTGAAATTTATGCGCAGTGTTTACTCTTGACGCCTTTGTTGGGAAATATGGTTTGTTCCAGGAAGAGACTTCATAAAGAGGTAATGCGATTATTTTTTACGTCCATGTAGTTATTGATACTTCAACATTCTTTGGTCATGCAATTATTATTACTTAAAATAGGTTACAACGTTCTTCCGAAAGTACAATGAAATCAGCATCATCATTTATTATCTTCCTACCGCAAAGAATATCATTATTCTATGGTGAAGACAGTTGTTTATTCCATCGTATGTAATAACAGTTGTTCATGTAACATACGTATTTCTAATCGATCGTACGAAATGCTTCTTTTTACGCTTTCCAACCGTAGGTTGAAGAAGCATATATGCTCCAGCTTTGTCCGTCTGTCTGCCTGTCCGTCCGTTGCGTAAAATGGTTCGCGTAAAAATGGTTCGATTTTGATAAAATTTTAGTATGTGGTAGGGGACAAGCTGGGAAGGAAAGCTATTGAAAATGGGTGAAATGGGGTCAACGGTCAGGGCATAGGAGAGCGATTCATTTCATCGCCTTTATGCGTCAGAACTTACGTAAAAATGCTTGGATTGCGACAAAACTTCATCATGGAGACGCACTGAACCGGTTCTATTGAATATAATCGAAATGGGGTCAGAGATCAGGGTACAGGAGCGAGATTTATTCCACAGCCATTATCCTCATAACTTGACCAAAAATACACTATCTACCAACAAGTAATTGGACACCCCTGCAATCGACGATATCTGCGGTCCTGATACACGTCACTGCCCCCGCCGTTAAATATCGTGTGGGAAACAACAACGCAACCAGTCGCATGCAAGATGCCACGCAGTTCGGAGCTCTCTGATTTCGAGAAAGGTGTAATCGTCGGGTATCACAGAAATGGCCGATCCATACGTGACATATCCAGCTAGTTGAAGTACCCAAAATCGACAGTGGCCTACGTGATTGGCAAGTGGAAGATGAGAGGTGACTGTCGGAATGTGCCCCGACCCGGCAGACCCACAAAAACTGGGAGTTAGAGATCGACGGGTGCTGGCCAGAGAAATTCGGAAGAACCGCACCAAATTGATGGGCCACATCCGCGAAGAGTTTCAACAGGCAGCGGGGAGTGTTCTTTCGATGAATACCATCCGTAAGGAAGCCCATCTGTTCGGTTATCATGGACGTGCTGCCGCCCACAAGACTTTGATCATCAAGTCCAATAGCGCTACATGGCTAACGTGGTGCAAAAAACGTCGACAGTGGACCGTTGAACAGTGGAAACAGGATATCTGGAACGACGAATCAAGGTTCACCCTCTACCGTTCGGATGATAGGGTCTGGGTTTGGCGTCTGCCTGGAGAACGCCCCCTGCCGGAATGTATTGTGCCAACTGTGAAGTTCGGCGGCGGTGAAATTATGCTATGGGGGTGTTTCTCCTGGTATGGCACGGGACCCTTGGTCGCAATTCCTGGTAGACTCAACGCCGAGACCTACTGCACCATTTTGGAGGACCATGCGCTTCTTACGTTGTGGCAGGTTTACGGGGTGGACCCATGTTACGTTCAGGATGACAATGCCACCTGTCATGTTGCGAGGTCCACCATGTCTTGGTCTGGTGACAATGGGGTTAATCGAATGGACTGGCCTGCGCAGAGCCCGGACCTTAACCCTATCGAGCACCTCTGGGACGAGTTGGAGCGTCGACGTAAGGGGTGCCCCCACCGTCCGAAATCGGTGAAGGAACTGACCTGTCTTCTCCAGGCCGAGTGGAAGAAAATGCCGCTAGCCGTCGTACAACGCCTGGTTGAGAGTATTCCCCGGGGGGTCGCAGCTGTAATCGCCGCTCGTGGAGGCTCCATCAACTATTGAAGGTGAATAAACTTCGTTTTCCTTTGCTATCACAGGTGTCCAATTACTTGTTGGTAGATAGTGTATTTCTATTGCGACAAAACTTTAGTATGTTGTTCCGGAGGTATACTGTACCAATTCTGTTTAATATAATCGAAATGGGGTCAAAGGTCAGGGCACAGGAGCGAGATTTATTCCACAGCCATTATCCTCATAACTTGAGTAATGATTACTAACTTGAAATATTCTTAATGGGATATATGTTTTTAGACGGAGGAAATGCGTTCATAAATATCCAATTTGAGACAAAGTTTTATTTTTACCAAACTACAGGTGCTCGTCAATGGAAAAAACGAAGCATTTGGAGTGAAGGTACTTGTACGCGGCCGTCAGTACGTGGTGAAAGCCAAGAAAGAAGTTATTCTGTCTGGAGGCACTATTAATTCTCCACAGCTTTTGATGCTCTCAGGAATTGGACCAAGAGCACATCTCAAACGGCTGAAAGTAAGTGTGAGCATGTAATTTAATTTCTAAATGTGTAACAGCTACACTGTACCATTTATAATTCTGTTCATCACGTAATATATTATGCATTACATGATGAACAGAATTATGAATAACACACTGTACCTCTAGGTATATGTGTTATTCATAATTCATCCAGCGAGCAAAGGCTCCTTGTTTCACCATGCTCGCTGGATGTCTACTGTCCTCTGTTCAGCAAACATGTATGCATTTGGACATCGGCTGAAATATGATGCCGTCAAAATGAAATTGCTGAAACGCATATGTCTCTTCAATGCGCTTTTTTATGTAAAAGCATGGTTGTCAGCTCCTGTTGGGGTAGATGCTCCAGTTAACGATCTTCAACTGTGGCATGATCTGAATGATTACCGCGAGGTTGATCCAGACGTTGCTGCTGCTGCTATCACGGCTTTGGAAAGACATTTTTTGGTATTTGAATGAAGAGATAGCTCCATTCTCATTATTTACAAATAGCCTGTCCCAAGCTGAAAAGCTTCAAATTTCTTGTGAACATCGCAAAGTAAAATCAGATCATCTATTGGAAGGAAGAGTTCCTGTTTTCCCAACACTCAACTCATCTACTAGGTTGGTGTCCCTAATTGTCCCGAAGTCGTGGTTCATTTTCCAAGCGCTTGGTTTGAATTCTCATTTGGTGAATAAGCCACCAAGTCAGTGGAATCTGGATCCTGATTATTATTTAGAAGCCGAAGCGTTCGTACGTCACGTTAAAGTCGTGAATTTTTTTTTTTTTTTTTTGATTGGAGGTTTAACGACCACCGTGAGCAACTCAATGGGCTATAAGCAGTCGCCCGTCTCTAATTTAGGGTCACTGGTTCCAGGGAAGGGAGAGAGCCAGTGCCGTAAGACAAACACAACATCCATGCCTCACCGGGATTCGAACCCGGACCCCTTCGGACGAATGATCAGAGGCCAACACCTTCGACCACTGCGCCACCGGGGCGGCAAAGTCGTGAATGATCTGGCAGAAAGATCAGTACAGCTGATTTTAAAACGAAGACTTTGAAAAAAGATCTAAGAAGCTTTAGTTTAATTTGTGTTTTACCGATTATTCAATTAATTAAACAATTATAATTTACTAATTTGCATTTTTGTTTGATTTCTACCTATCAAAGCCATTTACGAAGTGTGAACATTTCGGGAAATTAGTGACATACTGGCGGCAAATTACTGTACAGTACATTATTGAAACTTGCAGGACACTTGCAATAACTTACCAATGCTGGGTCATCCACCGTATTCGCCTGCTTTAGCACCCTGCGACTTTTCTTTGCTCCCAAAACTTAAAATGACGCTAAAAAGGGTGTTATTTTGATGATATTTCGATCATACAAACAGCTTCGACGCGTGCTTTGGAGGCAATTCCGCAAAGTGAACTAGAACAGGCATTCGAATCATTATTAAATCGCTGTGTATTGAAGCCGGAGGGACTTATTTTGAATAACAAACTAAAACAAATTATAATTTCTTGTTTCTATTTCATTTTACAGACCCAGTCATAAAAAATTTTTGACGCACTGTGTATATCACACAAGGCTTATGCAGATGTATGTAGATGAATATATGAAATATCCACAACAGTTGCCATATTTTTGCAATCTCTTTTGTGCCTGATTATTTTCAGTAAATTTTTTATACATCTCCTTTAAATCCTCACGTTCCTCGCAGTTGAAATACATTTTCGTAATTAAAATATACTGCAATACGGAAATGACTTCTTATAATTCATTTCCCCCTGCTTAATTTCAGATCCCTCTGAAAGCAGATCTTCCTGTTGGTGACAACTTGCAAGACCACGCGGGCACTCCTGGACTAAATTTTGAAGCACCTGGCGCTACACCTGTAATCATGGATGAGTTAGCCAACACTCAGAATTACTTTGATTTTGAAGTCAATGGAAAGGGTTAGTATTCTCAACGTAAAACGTATACTGATTGAATACGTGTCGAAGCATACACTGAAGTGCCAGAAAACTGGTACAGAAGAGCTTATGCAAAATACATAGCAACATCACCTATGCGCGTACTCGGTTGCGTCCGCCAGCGCGTATACAAAGCGATAGACATCCTTGCCAGCTGTCAGAGCTGTTTTCGGCATGAGAATGACAAGTAATAACGATTTAAGCGATTTTCAACGCGGTGTTATAGTTGGCGCTCGTGAGATGGGCCATAGTATTTCGGAGGTAAAAACGAAGTTCGGATTTTCACGGGCGACCAATGCAAGGGTGTACCGTGACTACAAGAATTCCGGCAAAACCTCCAACCTACGATACCAGTGTGGCCGTAAAAAGACATTGGGTAAACGTGACCATCGTCGGCTGTCAAGAATCGTTTCACGCGATAGGCGTGCAACACTCTCGCAGGTATAATCGGAATTCAATGCTGGAGCCTCAACAGCATCAGCGTCTGGACTGTGCAACGTACCCTGTACGATATGGGCTTTGGGAGCCGACGCCCAACTCGAGTCCCCTTGATGGGTACACGACACAGAGCTATGCACCTCGCTTGGGCACGGCAACACCGCCACTGGACACTTGGTGACTGGAAACAAGTAGCCTGGTCTGACGAGTCGCGTTTCCAACTGTACCGGGCAGATGGAAGGATTCGTGTGTGGCGCAAACCCCATGAAGCCATGGATCCCGCCTGTCAACAGGGAACTGTACCGGTTGGTGGGGAGGGGGTCCGTAATGGTATGGGGCGTGTTTAGCTAGACTTCACTGGGACCCCTGGTACGTCTACACACGTCTGTGACTGGCCAACGCTATGTGCGCATCCTTTCTGATGAGGTACACCCGTTCATGTCCTGCATTCATGCTGATGGGTTGGGCCTGTTTCAACAGAACAATGCACCTCCACACAAGTGTCGGGACGCCACATTATGGTTAGAGGAGCATTCATCTGAGTTTGGGGTGTTGCCATTCCCGCCCAAGTCCCCAGATCTGTACGTGATAGAACACATTTGGGATGTCATGCAACGCGCTATCGAACACAGGAATCCGAGACCTCGGAATACACCCGAATTGTGGAATGTTCTGCAGGAAGTATGGTGTTCATTGCCTACAGCATATTTCCAGAAGCTTTTGGAGTCCATGCGCCGTCGTATTTCTGCAGTCCTGCGCTCCCGTGGGGGTCCTGCCAAGTATTAGACTAGGGTACCAGTTTTTCTGGCACTTCAGTGTATCTCTTCTGTGCATGTGTTTACAGCATTTATTGGAGTAATACTATCCGGTTTGTTCAGACAACTCCGGTTTCGTTACTAAATGTTTAAACTAACAAAAAGAAATAATGTCGATGTCTGCACGGAGACAAAATATATTTTCACAAGTAAATCTTGTTGGTATGAACGGCATATAGATATACATAAATTCATGTATTGTCAATAAAATTCATAATGTAAGACAATGTTTGCTTCTTAATGAAATTTATGTGGGCCAGTAAATTATGAGGTTGGTAGCAAGAACGAAATAAAGAAAAATAAGTCATGGAACAGGCCAATATCCACAGAACTATGATAGCTAGCTTTCTACCCAATCGAGTCCCATTATTATGACCACCTCCTACTTTTGACGTCAGCCAATGAAAAAATGGACGTGTCGTGAGCTGGCTTGGAGGGTATTATATAAGGTGTGTTGTAGGCATTCTGAAAACATATCACTCGTTGCTGTCATGGATAAAAGGAGCGATTTATCAGATTTTCAAAAAGGGAGAGATTATTGGCATTGAGGCCAAGGGTGGCAGCATTTCTGAAACAGCGCAGTTTGTGAACTGTTCGCGTGCTGCTGTGGTTAAAGTGTATCGTGATTGGAGAAATGGCACCATTGCGAATAAGCGACGTGAAAACTGCGGAGCACCACGTGCCATTGATGTGAGAGGTGAACGTCGGATTCGAAGGTGCGTGAGAGCCGATCGACACGCTACAGTGGAGCAACTCACTGGCCGAATGAACCGGGGGCTACCGGAAGTGTGTCTAAAACGACAGTTCAGTGAACAGCGTATGGAGCTCCGATGCAGATGGATGGTCACTGCACCTACGCTAACGAAGGTGCATCTGCAAAAAAGGCTTACATTTGCACGGCAGTATCGGAATTGGACTTCCGCTGATTGTCAAAGGACTGCCTTCTCCGATGAGTCACGTTTTCTGATTCATCGAACGGATGGACGTTGGCGTATAAGGAGAGAAACTTCGGAGAACAAACGCTCTTCAACCATTTCTGAAAGAACACAAGCTGGTGGGGGCAACGTTATAATCTGGGGAATGTTTTCGTGGCATTCTCTGGGTCCACTCATACCTGCGGAAGGCACTATGGACCGAATTCGTTATGAATCCATCCTTGCAGACCACGTACACTCATACTTGCTGATTGTCTTCCCTGGGGCGAATGGTATCTTCCAGCACGACAGTGCGACGTGTCACACAGCTAGAAATATCCGAGAGTGGTTGGAAGAGCACGATGAAGACTTCAAAGTACTTCCCTGGCCCCCGAATTCCCTAGACTTAAACCCAATTGAGCATCTGTGGGACCACCTCGATCGTGTTGTTCGCTCTATGGATCCTCCACCACGCACTCTCCAGCAGCTGTGAGATGCACTGCAGTCAGCATGTCTCCACATACCTGTGAACACCTTCCAGCACCTTCTTGAGTCACTCCCAGCCCGTCTATCTGCTGTACGCGCTGCACACGGCGGTTACTCTGGATATTAGCTGGTGGTCACAATAATGTGGCTTGACCGTGTATTAGTGGTATGCGAACGCTTCCGCCGCCCCCGCCAGTGGGCGATGTAAGGGTCTAACCGGCCGGCGACCCGTGCTGTCAGTTCGTACATGAAGCCAAGCATGGCGGTCGATAAAGTTCATTTGCGGCATTGTTTTTTGTTCATGTTTAATTTAGGGAAAAGCGCAAGTGAAGAATACGGTTCAATATGTCAGGCGTATGGTGAAACGGTTATGGGTGAGCGGACGCGTCGAGAATGGTTTGCGAGGTTTAAGAAAGGTGATCTAAGCTTGGAAGACAAGTCACGTGCAGGCAGACCGCAGGAACTCGCAGACGAGGAGCTGGAATCGCTGTTGCAAGGGGATGCCTCAATCGAGCAAAAACGCCCATGGACAGGTAAAGAACGCCGCCCAGTCATCCTGTTGCACGATAAAGCCAGAGCACATGTCGGTGCCACCACGAAATCAACCCTTGAACAGTTACACTGGGAGGTTTTACCGCATCCGGCTTACTCCCCAGACATTGCACCCTCAGACTTTCATGTGTTTCGCTCTGTGCAATATGCCCTAGCCCAACAGCTGTTCACCACATTTCCAGAGGTGGCAAATTTCGTCACTGCGTTCTTCAGCTCAAAACCCGAGTCTTGCTATCACAAGAGCACATCTTTGTTGCCTGAAAAATGGCAAAAGTCATTTATGCTAACGGCCAATATTTCATTGAATAAATTTGTAATGGTTTCCATATTGTTCCTGTCTTCTTTCTCCTTAAAATGGCAGAAACTTTTGCATACCCCTAATACTTTTCATGCAGTTGTATAGAAAACCCCTAAGGCGTTACATGATGAATCAGCGTTGGGCGCCCTCATCTCCAATGGGGCAAGACAATGGGTTAGCATGCTCTCATTTGGAGATAGGGCAACGAAGTCAATTACAAACTTGTAAAGCGAGGCAAAAGTAGTATATACAAGTCATCCGTTTGTCTCGAAACAAAGGAGGGAAAGAAAACTCCTGAAAAGTCAACAAAACCAGGGAGTTTTGTCAGTTTATCTCTCTCTCATTTTCTCTCTGTTCGCAGCAGATATGCATACATATCCACTTTCGCGAGATCTGCTCGTTCAGCAGTATCTTTAGCTCTTTAACGACCATAACGCCCAAAACTCCCGTACATACAAACGACCATAGTAGTCCGAAACGCCTGTGTAGAGTGAGTCAGATTTCCTACCCTTACCTGCTCTTCAAATTTGCAAGACCTATTAGGGATCAGCATGCAAGTGGCACGCTCAATCACTGTTGTTGTTTCTAAGCAAAAAATGAACCAACAGACATTTTCGGGCGCTATGGTATTTAGAGTGATACAAGATTTTGTGGTCATAGTTGTTAAAGGGTTAAAGATGTGTGCGATGATCCAATGTTATCAAGCAGTATCTGATGCACGAAAGCATTGGTTTCTCTGTAGCTGTGGTTTTGGGAGTAGCTTTAACAAAGCTCGTGTGCGATTGTATTTTCCTTAGGAACGATTACACCTCAAGATAAAACTGTCTTTGCACGATTATAAAAACCTCCATCTAGTACACCACCATTCACAAGCTAAAATATTTATTATTTACACTTAAGAACAATATGTACAGATAAAAGCATCGGAAAATTAACTAGGCGTGATCTTTCGGGTCCCCTAGGGATCCATTATCAAGAATGAAAGCACTACCCAAGTGCAGTGCACAAGACTTCTTATATAAACAGAAGACGCCCGTCATGCATCTGTAACCATGGACACAACAATGTATACAAATGTTATTTTACCCGGAAATTAAACAACTCATTAATACATATTATTTATAAACTGGGTGGTTTTAGAGTCTTTATATATTGGCGCCAAGATGGTGGTATGGCGGTGGGTAATTCTTCGTTACAACACAAATCATCAAACCACACAATGAACATTGATTCAGTGAAAAAAGTGTCCCTTTTGTTTCTGGTAAAGGCCAAGTGGTGTATGTCCGCCCAACATGGGGTATATCGTCCACCAGACACCAATCGAGCAAGTGCTGTGGTTGTTGCTCCGGTTCTGACATCATATTCATGTTCCGACGTTCGAACCCTTAACGTCCGTTGTGTGGAACCGATATACACCATTGATTTATTGTCAGGGTAATCTGCTTGTAGAGGTATATAATATATACCATGTTTTTGTTCATTACACACTTGGTCGCTGTCTTGTCTTATCGTTGAAAAAATATTCGATGTCCGCATTCCGAAAGCCAGTTGATGTTTATTGCAAATTCAATTCACAAAATAAATCACATTAGGGTAGTAATTCACCGAGCCAACAAATCGTTTACTAACTTTATTTTTTAAATACACCAGAGTTGAATAATTACGAAACGCATATAGCGTATGAAATCCGTTTATTTTCGTGGTGTAGTCAGCACAAATATTCGCCAAGCTTATATGGGAACATGGAGTAGATGAATTAAATGATTTCATGCGCAAGATAAACAACCTACACGATACAATAAAGTTCACCATGGAGCTTGAAAAAGACCGGACGTTGAATTATCTTGACGTCGCGCTCAGAAGAAATAAAACATCCAGCTTCGATTTTAACGTTTATTATAAACCGACCGCAGTGCCGCCCCGGTGGCGCAGTGGTCTAAGCGATGGCCTCTGATCATTCGTCCAAACGGGGTCCGGGTTCGAATCCCGGTGAGGCATGGATGTTGTGTTTGTCTTACGTCACTGGCTCTCTCCCTTCCCTGGAGCCAGTGACCCTAAATTAGGGACGGGCGACTGCTTATAGCCCATTGAGTTGCTCACGGTGGTCGTTAAACCTCCAATCAAAAAAAAAAAAAAAAAAAACCAACCGCAGTACCGAACCTTGTCCCTCCTGATTCGCACTGCCCAAAGGAGTACAAACTTTCCGCATTTAGAGCGTAGTTCTATAGAGCGTACAAAGTATGCAAACCCGACTATCTGAATAATAAAGAAGTTGAGAATATCTATAGCAAAGGTCTAAAGGCTGGATATAAGAAGGATGATATAGACAGAGTACATAAGACTGTGAGAAATCGTATAATATCAGCAATAGAAAAATCGCCTAGTAGGACAATGAGATACGCCGGATCCATCACATATATCCCAGGCTTTACATATTGGTTAAAAAATTTATTACGCAAATACAGCATATTAATAGCAATGAAGCCCCCGACCCCGTTATTTCATATAATATCAAGCTGCAAGGAGAGACAGTGTGAGAAAGAAAAGGCGGGTGTGTACGCTATACCGTTGGTATATCCTGACGACACGGAAAAGGTATATATCGGAATGACAAAGCGATCCTTGGACACTAGATGCAAAGAACACGTACGAAGTGTGAAGCAAGACATGCGGAATACAGCCCTCGCCAGAGAAGTCATGCATTGCTCGGCCGCTCCTACATGGAATAATATTAGAAGAATTGCCCCTTACACGAATTTGAAAGAGACTGCCATCAGGGAAACAGGGGAAATCCTATCCTACAAAGTGGCATGCAATGATGTAGTCTCTACGGAACTACCAATGGTTTGGCATACATTATTAAAAGATGGAAACACATCACGGCGCTCTGTATAATTATGTGAAAAAAATTCATGTAATATGCTCGTAATGTCCCCCGCGTTATTTTCAAAAATCATCTTCTTTCTTTACATGTTCCAATTCTCTGCATTTTTGTGTCTATCATTGCCTTGAAAAAGCCTCCCAGTGGAGTGCGAAAGCTTGGCGAATATTTGTGCTGACTACACCACGAAAATAAAACGGATTTCATACGCTATATGCGTTTCGTAATTATCGTTTACTAACGTTTTCACGTTGTAAACTTGTAAAAGAAAGTCGTATTTGTTGAATCAGTTTCCGAACGCAGTCCTCAGGATATCCAAATTGCTTAGCAATTGAGGCAATGTAAGTAATTTCAGCTTGCCTCGTACGTACCGACGACGAGTGGGTAAACGCTCTTCTAATATAAGAACGCAAAACAGCAAATTTAAATACAGTGGGGTGGCAGGAAGAAAAAGGAATGAGGGTTGGAATGTGGGAAGGTTTCCGATAAACAGAATATGTGATATTATTGTCAGCTGGGTTTCTAAACAGCATAAAATCCAGAAAAGGTAACGAAAATTGTTCCTCATGTTCAACAGTAAATTTGATGGTTGGGTAAACTGAAGATAAGGCAAGGGCAAATTGTTGTAAGCGTTCGATAGAGTGTTGCCAGAACACCAATACATCGTCAACATATCTGATGTACATTGCCGGTCTATAGGGGGTACTGTGTATCACATTATTTTCAACAGTCTGCAAAACCACCTTAGCCAAAATAGGGGACAAAGGTGACCCCATAGGAGTCCCTCCTTTTTGGCGGTAAATAACTTCATTAAATGCCTGCATTTACGAAAGAGGAATTTTGCAAAAAATGGTTTTATTTATGATAGAAACAACCGGAATTCTGCAACAGAACGAATGTATGCAAATAGGTTTACTAATGCCAAACATCTTGATTATAAGAGCATCAGAAATACAGTTCGTCTGTTGTGTGACTTTATGTAGGTACGGGCTGGTACGCGTGGTGCAGCCCGCCCAAACTGATGGTTACTAATTCACAAAAGTAATAAATATTTCCAGTTAATTATGCAGACTCTGTTCACTTGAATAGAGGTTCATCTAAACACTATCAACAAATAAGCAAGAGGCAAGCAAGCGTTTTCCATTCGTCTTCTTTTAGGTAGACTTTTAATACAACGGTTCTGGTATAACCAAAACATAGGTTTTGAACCTGGGGTCTCTAATTGTATAAGCCAGCACTTGAAGGAATTCGATGTTAATTACATTCGCGAACTGAGAAGACATAATCTGTACATAAAAAAACTGAAAACCCTCACTGACTCATCACCGAATCTCAGAAACCACTGAACTTAGAACTTTCATATTTGGCAAGAACGTTCCTTTTACAACATAAAGCGCACTAAGAAAGGATTTTTTCCTACGATAACTTTAAGTGGGTCGAAATGGGATTTTTAAATAACCCAGCTTTGATAACGCTAGGACGTTTTGCAATGATCGAGCCATTGTTGCCCAGCAACTGAAGCCCCGCCCTAAAGTTTAGATTTTACCTTTTTATTTTATTTTTTTCTAAATCGGTGGATTTTTGAGTGACTTGAGTTGACCTGCTCAGTATATATTTTGTTCTAAATTTATTTGTTCTGAATTTATTTAACAAAAAACCTTAAAACTCGCGTAAAAGGCGCTATATCATAATATGGTTTGCATTTAAAAATTTATTATCGTTTGACACATCGAATGTCAGGGTTTTTTGATTTGTTCTAAATTTATTTAACAAAAAAAAACTTTTAAAAATATCACGTAAAAAGCGCTATATCATAATATGTTTTGTATTTAAACGTTTATATTAACGTTTGACATATCGAATGTCAAGGTGTTTTGAGTCAAAATCAAATTACCAACATTCGTTCTCACCCAAGCAACGGTGACGTCATATAAGTGTTTTTTTTTAGTCAAAATCAAATTACCAACATTCGTTCTCACCCAAACAACGGTGACGTCATATAAGTGGTTTTTTTGAGTCAAAATCAAATTACCAACATTCGTTCTCACCCAAGCAACGGTGACGTCATATAAGTGTTTTTTTTTAGTCAAAATCAAATTACCAACATTCGTTTTCACCGAAGCAACAATGACGTCATATAAATGGTAAGGTGACTACAATAAATATAAATATGCGGGTAGATCTTCATAGTAATTGAAATTTGAAAAAAAAAAGTTTCCCCTTGAGATATGGTATATAAAGTTATAGAACAAACCGATCAAGTGTATTT
Organism: Macrothele yani; assembly: GCA_039090855.1. Classification (NCBI taxonomy): domain Eukaryota; kingdom Metazoa; phylum Arthropoda; class Arachnida; order Araneae; family Macrothelidae; genus Macrothele; species Macrothele yani. Next base: position 80,674,666 of record CM077018.1, read on the forward strand.
ATTACTATATTAATTTATGGTGCAAATTATATTATGGTATGGTATGAAATCCTGTATTACAGAAATATGTTTAATATCATCACGTTCCAAGAACGAGTATTTAGCTAGTACTGTATAAGGGAATATAATTCCGGGGTTCATCATCATCATCATCATTGTCAACCATTATCAATCCACTGCTGGACGAAGGTCTCCCCAAGTTTCCTCCACAACGGTCTGTCTTGTGCCAGTCTCCTCCATGTCACTCCCGCATATTTACCAATTTCATCCACCCATCTCCCATGTGGTCTTTTTCTGGGTCTTTTCCTGTCCCTTGGAATCCAATCTAAAATTTCGGCTGTCCATCTATGGTCTGTCCTTCTGGCAGTATGTCCAGCCCATTGCCATTTCAGGGATTTAACTCTGATCATGATGTCTTCCACTCTTGTCATTTTTCGGATCCACGAGTTCCTCTTCTTATCTCTCCTGGTTATACCAAGCATGCACCTCTCCATGCTACTTTGAGTTGTCTGCAGCCTTTGTATGTCTCTTTTAGTTAAGGTCCACGTCTCTGCACCATACGTAAGCACTGGAAGGATGCATTGATCAAACACTTTTCTTTTAAGACATAATGGCATATTGCTCTTGAAAATTATGCTGTTTCTTCCAAAAGCTCTCCAGGCAAGTTTTGTACGCCGATTAATTTCTTCATCAATGTGACCCTCACTTGATATCTGCTGTCCAAGATAAACATACGTATCTGTTATCTCCAGTTTTTCTCCATCAATCGATAAATCTTCATTTCTTGTAAAAGCATTGAACATCACTTTTGTCTTCTGAAAGTTCATTTTTAATCCCACTTCTTTACTCTTGTCAGCAAGTTCCTGGATCATACTCTGTAGCTCTGATGGGCTAGTTGCAAAAATGACTACGTCATCAGCAAAACGAAGGTGGGTTAGATAATCTTCATTAATCTTTATCCCCTTGTTTTCCCAGCTCAGTGACTGAAAAACACCCTCCAATGTGGCATTAAAGAGCTTCGGAGATATGGTGTCACCTTGTCTCACTCCCTTTCCAATTTTTATGTGTGTTGTATTTTCAAACAGCCGAATCTTTGCACTTGCATTTTCATAGATGTTATTAATAATATTAATGTATGCATCTTCAATACCGCAGGATTTCAGAGCCGTGGTAACTGCTGATGGTTTCACTGAATCAAAGGCTTTTTCATAATCGATAAAAGCCATGCACAATGGAAGTTCATATTCCCTCGCTCTTTCAATTAGTTCTCTCAGTACGTGGATATGATCTATTGTGCTGTAGCCACTCCTGAATCCAGCTTGTTCTCTCGGTTGAGCCATGTCCAGTGTTACCTTCAAGCGGTGTGAAAGAACTTTAGTGAAGATTTTATAAACCACTGATAGGAGGCTGATAGGTCTGTAGTTCCTGAGATCCTCAATGTCACCTTTTTATGTAGCAGGATCATTGTAGCATTGTTCCAATCCTCAGGAATCTTCCCTTCATTAAGGCATCGAGTGAAAATTTGGGCGAGTACTGTTTCAATTTCTCCACTTGCTTCTTGTATGATGTCTATAGTAATTCCATCTTCTCCTGGAGCTTTCCCCCGCTTCATGTTCTTGATTGCATGTGCAACTTCTGCTGGGAGGACTGGAAGAACTCTGGTACCTTTCATGATGTCTGGAGTACATGTATCATCCCTTTCATATAATTTGGAGTAGAAATCTTTCACTCTTGTCAAAATTTCATTTCTATTTCTTGTTATAGAACCATCTTCTTTTCTCAGAGCCATAATCTGTTTTCTTCCCTTACTGAGATGTCCCTTTGCTATCTTTAGGCTTTGGTTGTTTTCAATTGCTTTCCTCACTAGCTCACAGTTGAATTTCCTTACGTCTTCAGTGATACTTTTTCGTGCTGTCTTGCATAGCTCTATATATTCCACTTTGGAAGTCACATCTTCTTTAGTTGTCCTCATCTCTCTTCTTTTTTTGCATCAACATTTTGGTTTTTCCTGATAATTTGTTTACATGCAACTTGTTCTTAGACCCAGCTAATTTTGTTGCTGTTTCCATAAGAGCTTTGGTTACTTTTCTGTTAACTTCCGAAATATCCACTTCTTCCGATGTTAGGCCTTCTAAAGCAGAGAATCTGTTCTTCAGTTCCAACTTGAAAGTATTATGGTGTTTTTTAAGGTTGGTTATGTCAATACATTTTGTTTGTCTTATGAGCTTGCCACGTTCCAGTTTAGTGTTGAGGTGCATCTTACATCTCACCAATCTATGGTCACTACCTGTGTTGAACTTGTTTAGCACACTGCAGTCTTCGATGACGAATTTTTTGTTACACATAATAAAATCAATTTCACTTGTCGTCCCAATTGGATGTCTCCATGTCCATTTCCTGTGTGGCTTTTTCTTGAAAAAGGAATTCAAGATGAAAAATCCTTCTGCCTCTGCAAACTCAACGAGAGTATTTCCACGCTGGTTTCTGTTGCCGTGACCGAATTTACCTACTGAAGTTTCATTCTGTTGCCGGTGCCCTATTTTTGCATTGAAATCTCCCATAATTATCTTCAAGTGCTGCTTACCTTTATTATTTAGATGACGAATTTCCTCATAAAATTCTTCAATTTCTTCTTCAGGATGACTTGTGGTGGGGGCATAAGTTTGAATAATCTGAGCCTGGTATCTTCTCGATAGTTGGATAACGAGTCGTGCAGCTCTGTCCGAGGAACTTTCAACTTCTACCACTTTATCCTTCAGTTTCTTGTTTATTATAAATCCAACACCACTAGTTCTGCCAGTATCTGTCCCACGATAATAGAAGAGATGTCCACTTTTCAGTTCAATGAGATCTTCTCCTTTTCTCCTTACCTCACTCAGCCCGACGATGTCCCACTTGATCCTTTGTAGTTCCTCTTCCAATTCAAGAAGCCTTGAATCAGAAGATAGGGAGCGTGCGTTGTAGGTAGCCAAGGTCAGCATCAAATGGCAGCCTAGTCCGGTCCTCCGGGGATTCTTAGCACCCTCTGCCTTCATGTCGCACTGGCCGCTGCCTTGGCCAGGTACATTCCAGCTGCCGGAGACTGAGGGCCAAGATTTAAGTTGTAGAGTCATTTTGGAGGTGTTTGGCCATAACTCACCACGCTGGCCAAGCGGGTTGGTGAGTGTGGGATAGCATTTCCTCTGATCCCGATGGTATAGTTATACCGCTATTTGCGGTCGTCAGAGCCCCTTTAGTGGGAACAGGATGCACCACGAGAAGGCGGGGTTGACATTTGTCAAGGAGAGGCTGTGATGTTACGCATCACCTGACCTTACATCCCTTCCGGGGTTACTTACTATTATTTTCCAATTACACTGGCGGAAAGTGAAAAAAGAACACCAAGAAGGAATTGGCGGACGATCATGAAATTTACATATGTTAATGAGATCGAGTTTACGTAGGTGTGATGTTAATTTCGGGACCAACCGGTGAGCGCTTACGCCACAGCACGACATAATATGCAAATTATCGTCGGTGGTATTTAAGGAGTACGGCGAAGTGAATGCAATCAGTCGTCGGCGTACGGACACGTGCGAAGACCCTGAAGAAGCTGCAATGCCTAGACATGGAAGACTTGTACGATTTCAGCAGTTATCGGACTTTGAGCGAGGTCGTCTAGTCGGACTCCGCGAGGCCGGGTGGTCGCATCGTCGTATTGCTGAGCGCATTGGACGGGAAGTATCGGTGGTTGTACGATGGTGGCGTAGATGGTCCGAGGAACATTCCCACACGAGAAGACGTGGAACCGGGAGTCACAGACGGACTGATGAGCGGATCGATCGACGCATAAGAAGAGCGGCGTTGTCAAGCAGAACATCCACTGCGACGCAAATTCGAGCTGCCGTTGCACCTGAGGTGACTGTGCGAACAATCCGCAACCGTCTACTGGATGCAGGATTACGTGCACGTGTGCCTCTGGCATGTGTACCTCTGACTCCAGCCCACCGTCAAGAACGGCTGCAGTGGTGTCGCCAACGTCTGCACTGGAGAACGCAATGGCGATCTGTCGTGTTCAGCGATGAACGCAGATTCTGCTTGGAAGCTTCCGATGGCCGTATGCGTGTTCGCAGTCGCACAGGGGAGCGTCTCCACCCTTCTTGCATCCTCCAGCGGCACACAGGGCCTACACCCGGTCTCCTGGTGTGGGGAGCGATCAGCTATCACTCCCGAACAGAACTAGTGTTTGTACCGGGTACGTTAAACAGCACCTCCTACATCAACAAGATCATTCAGCCCGTTGTTGTGCCATTTGTAAGGTCGGTCCATCGTGGTGTTTTATAGCAAGATAACGCACGCCCACACACGGCACGTGCAACGCAACATGCACTTCAGGGTGTGAGACAACTTCAATGGCCTGCACGTTTACCGGAATTGTCCCCATTGAGCACGTGTGGGATTTTATGGGACAACGACTTATCCGGTCTCCACGGCTAGCCACGACCACCCCCGATTTACACGTCCAGGTTGAGGATGCTTGGAACTCAATACCCCAAACTTACATCCAACATCTGTACGACAGGGTCCATGCCAGAATTGCACAGTGTGACGCAGTTCATGGCGGTTCAACCTCGTACTAACCATGTTACATGGAAATGTCATTTTTCAGTTTACCAGCAAATACAGCTGTGTTTTGCCATAATGTTTTGATCACGTTATCCTCTGTATTCCGTTATTATGCTGTATAAATTTCGTTGGTATCAGATTTTCACTTTCTGCCAGTGTATTATTGTTTTACACCATGATAGCACAGGTCCCCACACCTCAATGGAGACTTCACAAGCTATTGCCAAAATGGGGTTGACGATCATGCCCAACCCCCCTACAGTCCTGATTTGGCTCCCTCAGAGTTTTTCTTGTTTGCTTCTTTGAAAAACACCGTTCGTGAGGAACGTCTTGACGATGTGACAGACGTTAAACTGGCTGTGAACTCATGGGTGAAACGACAGCCTCAACAATTTTTCCAAAACGTATATGTTGAAAGATGGCAGAAAAGTATAGAGAGTGATAGACAATACTTTGAATAGGCTAGCATTATTAACAATATGTCCAAGTATTTTGCCACCAAGTTTCACATTTTTGCTGCTATAAATGAAAATCTTATGAGGGACGAGGCATTACTTTCAGGATGCCCTTTTTAGCTCTCTGGATATTGGCCTCGTCTGTGACTTTTCTTGCCTACCTTGTGCATGTAACTAAATTTTCGTTGTAGTTTCTGTTGCATTGTAAATCTGTCGTCATTAAGTTTCAGGTAACAGGTAACATTAACGTTAGCCGCACAAGCGTAAGACCCTATTTCCCAACCATCTTTAATTTGCGTCACACTCATGCGCTTCACAGTGAAGTTTTTCCTTCAACGTGCCCACGTAGAATGATTCATAATATTGATGTAACCACGCTTATATTAACTCCTTAACGTCCATGACCCTAAAATTTTGTATCACTCTAAATACCATAACGCCCAAAACTGTCTGTTGGTTCCCTTCTTCGATTAGTAACAATAATGATGACAGAATGTGACCGCCCATGATCCCTCATAGGTTGCGCAAATTAAAAGAACAGGTAAAGGTAAGAAATCTGACTCATTTTAGATAGGCGTTTCGGGCAATTATGGTCGTTTCTATGTACGGGAGTTTTGGGCGTTATGGTCGTTAAAGGGTTAGACATTCAAAATTATTCGTCTCATATTTGAGTTCTGTTTAAGATTAGCTCCAGAATGCCTTCCACTGGCTTCTTTTCACCGCACCTGATAAGCATATCACGATATAAAGGAAGGCCGTGCATAAGTGAAACTAAATAAAACAGGTTTGTAATGCGTCACGACCTGTAACATTTCAGAGTAATGGATGTCTTACGTTCATAAAAATATTTAAAAATAAGTCCATATCTGCTTAGTTCATCTTCTTCTCTTTCCTTATCAATTTATTTTAATCAAAAATAGATCAGAAAAAAAAATTCGACAGACTTTTATTGCTCAACCCGAGTAACTGTAAAACAGCAGTGTGTAGGCAGTGAAACCTGGGTACTTACTACAGAAGAAACACAGAAGTCGTTTGTGTGCTGGAGAAATGCGTTACTTCCGGGGGATTTGTGGCAAGATACGTTCTCATTGTGCAATGAAGATGTCTTGCAGTTGTGTAATGTAAAGCAAAATGTTGTTAGCAAGGTGGAGACTGATATGCTTCGGTGGTTTGGCCATGTTGAAAGAATGGGTGATGAGATGCTTACTAAGAAAATCTTTTTAGCCCAAGTGGCAGGAAGGAAAGGCAGAGGAAGGCCAAGGAAGTCATAGGCGGATCAGATTCAGGAGGAGTATGAAGTATAGAAGATCTAGTGTACGGTGTGTGATGGATGTCAGTGAAGCCCAAGTTGTATGTCAAGATCGCTGTAAATGGAGAAGTTTGATACGGCAAGAGTAAGTAAAAATGATCTGGGAGTTTGTATTTCTTTGTGGAGCAAACCTCTGAATTTCAACTATCTACCAATAAGTAATTGGACACCCCTGCAATCGACGATATCTGCGATCCTGATACACGTCACGGCCGCCGCCGTTAAATATCGTGTGGGAAACAACAACGTAACCAGTCGCATGCAAGATGCCACGCAGTTCGGAGCTCTCTGATTTCGAGAAAGGTGTAATCGTCGGGTATCACAGAAATGGCCGATCCATACGTGACATATCCAGCGAGTTGAAGTACCCAAAATCGACAGTGGCCTACGTGATTGGCAAGTGGAAGATGAGAGGTGACTGTCGGAATGTGCCCCGACCCGGCAGACCTACAAAACTGGGAGGTAGAGACCGACGGATGCTGGCCAGAGAAATTCGGAAGAACCGCACCAAATCGATGGACTACATCCGCGAGGAGTTTCAACAGGCATCCGGGAGTGTTCTTTTGATGAATACCATCCGTAAGAAAGCCCATCTGCTTGGTTATCATGGACGTGCTGCCGCCCACAAGCCTTTGATCACCAAGTCCAATAGCGCTGCTCGGCTAACGTGGTGCAAAGAACGTCGACAGTGGACAGTTGAACAGTGGAAACAGGTTCTCTGGAGCGTCGAATCAAGGTTCACCCTCTACCGTTCGGATGGCAGGGTCTGGGTTTGGCGTCTGCCTAGAGAACGCCTTCTGCCGGAATGTATTGTGCCAACTGTGAAGTTCGGCTGCGTTGGAATTATGCTATGGGGGTGTTTCTCCTGGTATGGCACGAGACCCTTGGTCGCAATTCCTGGTAGACTCAACACCGAGACCTACTGCACCATTTTGGGTGACCATGCGCTTCCTACGTTGTGGCAGTTTTACGGGGTGGACCCATGTTACTTTGAGGATGACAATGCCACCTGTCATGTTGCGAGGTCCACTATGTCTTGGTATGGGGACAATGGGGTTAATCGAATGAACTGGCCTGCGCAGAGCCCGGACCTTAACCCCATCGAGCACCTCTGGGACGAGTTGGAACGTCGACTTAAGGAGTGCCCCCACCGTCCGAAATCGGTGAAGGAACTGACCTGTCTTCTCGAAGCCGAGTGGGAAAAAATACCGCTAGCCGTCGTACAACGCCTGCTTGAGAGTATTCCCCGGGGGTCGCAGCTGAAATCGCCGCTCGAGGAGGCTCCACTAACTATTGAAGGTGAATAAACTTGGTTTTCCTTTGCTATCACAAGTGTCCAATTACTTGTTGGTAGATAGTGTATGTATGTATGTATGTATGTATGTATGTATGTATGTATGTATGTATGTATGTAGCAGTGTGAGCCATAGTGCTTGATTTTTATGTCATTGCGAAACTTAAAGAATTCTAAAGTTTGTAACATGTGCAATGTGCTGTGCAATTGCTAATAACAAATATGTAACCTGTATAGGATACAATGTGAAACTGACAAACTGACGAAGAATTGAGTGAAGTGTTTTATTCTCTAAAAAGGGAAAAACCGGATGTCAGAGTGTTTTACTTGAAAGAGAAAAATAGTTTTGTGCACAGTTTTTTTATAACTAGTTTTTGACTTTTGTTACCTTCTGTTTTTTCTTAATTCTACTTTATATACTTCATTTACATGTTTTGAGCAGCTATTTTATTTTAATTGGTTAATGTTCTACTGTAGGTGTACCGTATTAGCTGAACATCAACACGGGCAAGCAGCACGTAAGAAACACTACATGTTCAGCTCACATCTACTGATAGAAAAATCCCGAGCTTTAATGGAACTGACAAGAGAAATGTGCTGTCTTTGTTTACAACTACTATTGTTATTTACACATTGTTTTGCTCTTTCAGTGTATTTAGCTCTAGATTTGATTTTTCAAACTTTTATTGTACTTGAATTCTGTATTAGTGATATGTACTACTTCATTCAAAGAATTGCTCTACTCGGAAGGAATATCATGCATACGGTGCAAAGAGCTGTGCTTAGAGCAAGCAGTGTAAGTAAAAAACATCATATTTGCAGCCTGTTTACTGTTACGGATATATGGATGTTAGGGTCCCATTGGTACTTGGTGTGGATGCCTCTCGCCGAAATACAAGTACTAATACGGTTAAGAAGGGAATCAAAAAGGCTCCTAATAACGTTCTAGTCTATGATTCTCCGGAACTGCTGCGCCTGCTTCTGAGTATCTGTAACGTTATGCCCTGTAGTTAGTTTTGTTCGCAGACGTGGTTTCGTGTCGTCGAAGATGTACTCAATCGGCGAAAGGTCGGAGACCGAGATGGACATGGTGTCTTGGGAACGGCTTGAAGACACTGTTGCTCAAAGCGCCAATACGTGTTCTGACATTATCATGCTTGAATGTGTCATTTTTCGTGCTCTGAAGGAAACGGTAAAGCCACAGGGTGGAGAATGGCGCCCATGTATCGCTTGGCGGTTACATTACACTCGATAACTGTGAGAGATGATCGACTGTCATAAGAGATGGAGTCCCGCACTAGGATCCCAGCAATCAGCGTTGTATGGAGCCTAAAGATACGCGACGTGGGAGCCATTTGTGTCAATACGCTATCATACTCAAGTGCGCCCAATCTTTCTGTTCGGGACATATTTGATTCTCATCGCTGAAGATAATATTTCTCCGTTCGTCATGGCACTCAGCTTGTTCCCCTACTACAATATGTCAAGCCTGTAGCTTTGGGTAAACGGTATATAGACAAAGGGGCACTTCCCTCCCCTACGAGCTTTGAGAAGGCGTCGAAGAATGTTAGTAATAGATACCGGCGGCGCCCTAGTAGTCGTTCTGTTCCTAGATATCAGTTGGACAATTGCGTTTCTGGTACTAACAGCCATCCAGCGAATTTGACGCATCATCATGATCCGTAGTCACTCTAGGACGCCTGGACCCTGAGTGGCGACATAAAATACCTTCCAGCGTCCATGCCACCGGCAGCTGCCAACATCATGTCCCAAATGCGCTGCATTTCATCGTGTAGGTCATTCTGCTTCACATAAATCTATGATACGACATTGCTTATACTTCCCGAGTTGTTCAAACATCCTGTGACGTACTACAGAGGTGAATAACGTATCAAGACGACAAATATGCAGCGATACATTCCGTCGGTGTAGCTTAGTCTGTTAGAGAAACTCACTCCGGAGTGAGGAGACCGGATTCGACACCATCACCGACAAATTCTTGTTTTCACAATCCATCTACGACTTACAAACAGCATTACTCTTCGATGATAGCTATATTTACATGTCAGGTTTGTTTTCTTTAATAGATACTGTTCGCCGATCCGATGTCGCAGTGGTCCAAGCGATGGCTTATGACCATTCGTCTGGGAGGGGTTCGGGTTCGAATCCCGTGAGGCATGGATGTCGTGTTTGTCTTACGGCACCGGCTCTCTTCCTTCCCTGGAACGAGTGGCCCTAAATTAGGAACGGGCGACTGCTTATAGCGCATTGAGTTGCTCACCGTGGTCGTTAAAGCTTCAATAAAAAAAAAAAAAAAAAAGAAGATACTGTTCACTTTTCCCGAACGACCACCATCTCTAAAACTAACGGGCCGCCCCGGTGGCGCAGTGGTCTAAGCGATGGCCTCTGATCATTCGTCCGAACGGGGTCCGGGTTCGAATCCCGGTGAGGCATGGATGTTGTGCTTGTCTTACGGCACTGGCTCTCTCCCTTCCCTGGAACCAGTGACCCTAAATTAGGGACGGGCGACTGCTTATGGCCCATTGAGTTGCTCACGGTGGTCGTTAAACCTCCAATGAAAAAAAAAATAAAATAAAAAATAAACTAACGGAATCCGCGTTATCCTGCGCATATCAAATGCGCCCCACGATTTTTTCTCCATTTACAATATCACTGTTCCACACTCCCATACTAATTTGCAAAAACGTAGCTCTATCCCTTCCGGCTGGGGCAATTTCTTAAAATAAGGATTGTGTATAAGGCTATATGTATATGTATATGTGGCTATTTCTAACACTTGCTGCATGCTGTATTTTAGGCCCTTTGACAAGTTTGTCTACAGTCGAGGGAGTGGCTTTTATCAACACTAAATATGCAGGTTCGCAACGAGATTGGCCGGATGCTCAGATTCATTTAGCTTCTGGATCTCAAGCATCTGATCTCGGTTTGTGGCTGAAGCATCTAACAGGAATGACAGAAGAAGTAAGAGCAATGAAATGCATATTTAAGACTTACAAGGGAAGTCTTTCAACTGTCACTCTCCAAAATTCAAGAAACTTGACCAGGAGATATTACTAAGTGCAAAAACCAATGGGTGTATTTCCGTTTTGGCCCAAATGAAATGACAAAAGTGAACGAGTGGTCTGAAAATGGCCTTAGAGCACAAGTGGGAAAAAATCATCTAACATGTGTTGTGGTGCCTGATATGTAACCCCAAATATCAGTTATGTCCCGATTATTCAAAATAAGCTCATGTCATACAAGAAGCAACAAAAACCTTTATTACAGGTGTAAATGAACATTTGTGGCATTGAACACATGACGGAAGCAAAGTCATTTGGAACAATGAGAAGAACGCAAGATCCCAAAGTTACCACAGTACTGACAATTGTCGTTGATATCCGAAAAACAAATACGTTGAACATTATCAAACGATGCGTCATCATTTTCACAGTATCCAATTTTTATCCACGGATATAACAACATGTTGCTGAATTTTTCTGACTGCCATTGATTGTTCATTGATACGTTCGATGATTTTCAGACCACCCGTTCACCTTTGTCAGTTCATTTGGGCCAAAACGGAAACACACCCATTGGTTTTTGCCCTTAATACTTTCTCCTGGCCACGTTTCTTCAATTTTGGAGAGTGACAGTTGAAAGGATTCCCTTGTGAGTGTTATTCAAATAAGCAAAATCATTACGTCAAGATTCAATCAAAGATCTTGTTTATGTACCACAACTAACAATAAACGAAAAGAATCTTAGACATAACAATAGGTATTTGTCACAAATACGAAGGATGTCCCCGCATTGTTTAGAACGATTTTACATCAATATAATTAACGCTTAAAATAAAATTATTTCCTTATTAAATGTTTTATCCGATAACCCTTTCTCTCGACTATGAACCTATATCTAGATTTCCAAGATGACAGGGCATTTCTTAAAATTGTAGTGGCATTTTATTTCACTGCTTTCCATAGTCCAATCATTGTTTTAGGTCTGCGTTTAGAAAGCGTTTTTTTAGCAGTCCGAAGGCACCATTGGTAACACATCAGGGGACTTTGAAGGAATATGAGCTAAAGGTATAGATTTGATACCTGTCTCTTTTACCATTTTTTCAAGAAATAGAGTGGTAGATTTAGATGTATGACTGTTAGCTTTATCCTGATGAAGTTCCACTCTTTGAAGGTTCTGTGAATAAAAGAATGGAATTTCCTCTTTAAATATAGGAGTTAAAACATTAATTTGGTAACATACAGAATTGTTTTTTAACATTCTTTCCAACTTTTTTAGAACTTTAATTTCTCATTGTACAAGAAACCAGCAATAATCATGAATCCTTTACTGAAACTTTCTTTGGATTCTTGGAACCAAGTTTGTAAGTCTTTTTCTGCTCTTTTGCGATAGTAAATCGACCTTTTGTTGTTACAGTCTTTTAGGTAGATTCATGCTTCGTCAATAGTCATAGTAAATTTCCATCTGTCTCCGGCTAAGGGATTTTTTATAAAGAAGTCTACACCGTGTTCTGCGCTCAGCCACGTGCCGAGGCAATAGGCGGTGAATATATTTTTTGTCTGTATTTTTTTCAGATTCAAATCTTTGATTATTACCTTGTTTACAATTGATACAGATATTTTTAACGCCTTAGCGATTATTCTTTGGGTCGGTGGATTTTCTTTCAAGACCAGAGACTTTACTTTTGAAATAGTCATAAAAGTACGTACCTTCTCTGAATATTCTTTTTGCTCATGGAGTTGTAGCGAAAAGGCTCATTTGCATTTTTGTAAGTATTTAAGCTTCTGAGATTCGGATTAAAAATACTAAGGGATTCATAAAGAAGTATACAGTTTCCAGATGCCGTAAAACAGTAACAGTTGAAGACACGGACCACAACTGCGATCCGTTAGGTAGATGCACTCATAAAGTTTGTGTTTTCAAACTTAAAAGTCCTGGATGACCGCGAGTATCGGAAGAAGTCGTCGATAGTGTTTGCACCGCCATTCAACGAAACCCGGGAAAATCAACGCCGAGGGTGAGTCGTGAAGTGCAGATTTCACACCCCATTGTCTGGAGAATTTTGAGAAAGAAGCTGAAAATGATTCCATACAAAGTGCAGTATCACAGCACTCTCACTGCACTTGATTCAGATATCGTACCTCGCGTTTGGGTGGAAATGGATTACCGGCTCGATGTGTGTCGTGTGACTAAATGTGCACACATAGAACATCTGTGACTGTCTCTAAAAAGACTTGAAACATTCCCCTGCAATTCTGTTACAGGTAACATAAAATATCGTACATTGTTCTTGTTTTATAGTGCGTTGAAACTGTATATTTCCTTATGAATCACCCTGTATATCTGAATCAGGCAGCAGTAATCACAATCAAAATTTTGTTCTTTATTCCCACCCTTTCTGATGTCAAATGTTCCACATACACAGTGTGGCAAAGAATTTTTAAGACTGGGTCTGTAAAATGAAATAGAAGCAAGAAATTATAATTTGCTTTGCTTTGTTATTCAAAATAAGTCCCTCCGTCTTCAATACACTTGTTACAGCGATTTAATAATGATTCGAATGCCTGTTCCAGTTCACTTTGCGGAATTGCCTCCAAAGCACGCGTCGAAGCTGTTTGTATGGTCAAAATATCATCAAAATAACACCCTTTTAGCGTCATTTTAAGTTTGGGGAATAAAGAAAAGTCGCAGGGTGCCAAATCAGGCGAATACGGTGGATGATTCAACACACAGACGTTATTTTTCGCCAAAAATCTACGAACAAGAAGTGAGGTGTGACTGGGTGCATTATCGTGCAACAAACACCAACTGTTTTCATCCCGATATTCTGGACGAATGCGACGAATTCTGCCCATCAAACGCCTCAAAACATTGAAATAAAACTCACCAGTAATTGTTTGTCCACTTGGAACAAATTCTTTGTGGATAAATACCCTTACTATTGAAGAATGTAATGAGCATTGTTTTGATTTTCGATGGAACTTTTCTTGTTTTTTGGCTTGTGCCGAGTTTTTTACTTCCATTCCGCACTTTGTCGCTTTGTTTTAGGATCATATTGAAAACACCATGTTTCATCACCTGTAACAATCGATTTTACGATTTTCAGTGGCTGAAATGATGTCTCTGCAATGTGCACTTCTCCTTGATTTTTGTTCATTCGTTAACGTGTGTGGAACAAATTTAGCACAGACTTTTGTTTTGCCCAAATCTTCATGCATGATGGTTCGAATCGTTTCTTTGTTGATGTTTAAAGACTGTTTCATCATTCTTAGTGACGCACATCGATTGTTTGCTACGAAATAACGCACTTTATTAATAATCTCAGGTGTCCTAGATGAACTTGGTCCTCCGGTACGCTTATCATCTTCTAGCGTATCTCTTCCGTCCAAAAAACGTTTGTGCCAGAGGAAAACATTTGATCTACTTAAACAAAACTCACCGCAAACTTGTTTCATTATTTGGTACGTTTCCGAGGCACTTTTACCAAGTTTTGTGTTAAATTTAATAACAGCCCTTTGTTCCATCATAATAATTCTACATGAAAAAAATTTACTTCTCTAATGAACGGCCGTTTCGTTTGAGTTACTTTAACAACTGCGCATTACTTTTGGAAGAAAGCAAGCAGACGGTCACGGTTTATAACGCATTCGCGATTACACTGGCAACGCCACCGTAGGCTGAAAACTAGCGCCAGTCTTAAACATTCTTTGACGCACTGTGTATAACACGAAACATCTGGAAAACGCAACTATTCTCAGTGCCATTCATTCCCAAGAGCTTTCCGATTTTTCAGATTCACTAGTTTCCTCTACGGGCATAATGATGTATTTGCATTTAGCAATATATCATCCCATGCTTATTAAAAAAATTGAATTCAATTATTGTAAGCTATGTGGACCAAAGCATTCGGAAATCCAGGTCGAAGGGAAACAAGAGCATTCATTAGACGCAACCAGTACCTAGACGTCCTACATTTGGCCGTTATGACTTTAGGGATCCTTCTAAACATGCTCTCCACAAGATGCCGGTAGATTTGTACTGGAATTTGCCTCTATTCCTCCTAAAAAGCTTCTACCAGGGATGTAATAGGAGAAAATCTTACTGGCCAAGATCGGATTCGGAGTTCTTGCTTGTTCCACAGACGTCTACGTACTGATTACGTCTAGTGAATGCTCTTGTTTTCTTTCGACCTAGATTTTCGAATGCTTTTGTCTACATGGCTTACGTATTGGATTTAGATCGGGACTTTGTGCTTGACAACCTAACACTTGGACGTCTTGCTCCTCAAACCAGGGTCGGACGGACTTTGCAGTGTAGTAAGGAGTTCGATCTTGCTGCAACAGGTAGGAATCTGTGCTGAAGTGCTGCCACAGCGTAGGTAGCACGCAATTGTTCAGAATGTCTTCTTACCTGGCGGCCGTTAGTCTTGATTGTACAACAACCAAAGTACAGAATCCTTCAAAGCGGAAACAGCTGCACATCGTCACATATCCTTTCCAAACGTGACTGTAGGGACAATGCAGTCCACCTGACATCATTCCAGGTGCAAAAGCCACACCCAAATACGTCCATTCGAATGAAAGAGTGAGTGGCGTGATTCGTCAATCAACACGAGCCTCTTCCCCTCTCCTATTGTCCCCGAACGGCTAGCGAGACACCACTGCAATCTTCGTTTGGCACTGCCTGGAGTGATGTATAGGACTTGTGAACATATGACCTAGCATGATGACCGGGAGCATACATTTCTCGACATACCGTTCTGGTGCAAATGGCTGTGCGATGACTTGTGCGACATCATTGCCCAGGTCTGTGGCAGGAGACGTGCGTGCCTTCTACACAATCCAACGCTCTGAAAGTGGCACCATGTTATGGAGGATGTTGTGTTTTTACGAAATGTGTCTGCTGATACCAGTGGAGGGTAATACGACATCCAGGGAATGCCTGAGTGTTGTGGCGGACCAATTGCACCTTGCAATGCCACACTTTTTTCTTGCATGTGATTGCATCTTTATAGACAACAGTGCGACACCACATCGTGACAGAGTAGTGCAAGAATAGTTTGTTGAGTATGAGAAGGACTTTCACCATTTTCCCTGACCTTCACTGTCATGTAATCTCAATCCTGTTGAAAATGTGCGGGACAAGTTTGAAAAAGCTATTGAGCGTCGATGTCTTTTTCCGTCGAGATAGTTGCACGATACTTTGTTGCAGGAACGCCAGTCTTTAGACCAAGGTGAATTCCAGGACCTCATAGAAACTATGCTGCGCCTGCGTCTTATGCTTACTATTCGCTACAAAGATGGTCCTATTCCATATTAAATAAGGGTTCGTATCTTATCGAGCTCAATTAGGAATTTTTTTGTAGTTTTCTGATACTTTTCATGGCTCTTTCCAAGTCTATATTAGTAAGATCAGTTTAAATATAAAATATCGCAGCAATATAATATGTATAAAAACTAACGCATGTAGTTTGGCATATATTCCATAAGACGTTGGAGTTTATCTACGTCTACAGCATATCAGGCGTTCACCAGACAGTCCTTTAACCCTTTAACGACCATGAGCCGAAAATCTTGTATCACTCTAAGTACCGCAAAACCCGAAACTGTCTGTTGGTTCACTTCTTTGTTTAGTAACAACAATAGGGACTGAGGGTGACCCCTGCTGATCCCTCATAGGTCGTGCAAATTTGAAAAGCAGGTAAGGGCAGGAAATATGACTCATTCTAGGCAGGCGTCTCGCGCGGCTATGGCCGTTCATACGTACGAGCGTTTTGGGCGTTATGGTCTTTCAGGGGTTAACTGGCTTAGCTTTGACGGAAGAGGACTTGCTGTTTTTTTTAACATGTCCCATACATTCTAATGGGCTTCAGATCCGGGCTTTGTGGTGGCCAGGGTTGATGGTGGAAGTCGCTGTCATGCTCGCTGAACCACTGCTAAACACATCTTGCGCGATGGACAGTAGCATTGTCGTCCATGAATTAGCCGTCACCTGCTGGATAAAAAGTCAACACTTCACGATGAAATTGATCAGCAACAACGTTCACGCAATTCTTAGAGGACACCCGACCTTTCAGCAACTTCAGGGAAACCATTCCGTACCAACAGAAAGTGCTCCACACCATGACACTATCACCAGAACCATGAGCTGTGTTTACAAGACAAACTGGGTCCTTTGCTCCATGAGGCTCCCGCCAAACTCTCTGCCTGCCATTGGTACAGAACAAGGTGTACCAGGACTCGTCGAACCATATGACTATTTTCCAGTCTTCCAGTGTCCATTCGCAGTGTTCCTGCCACCACTGTAGACGAACGTCAGGGTTCTTCGCAGAAATCAGTGGTTTCCGTATAGGCATGCCACTGCTAATACTGATCCTCTTCAATTACCTGAGCAAAATTCGCTGAGATATGGGTCGAGAACAGACTGCATTGAATGCTTCGGTCAACTGCTGCACACAGGAAGTCCTGTTTCTCCGTACAAGCCTTCTCAGACGACGGTGATTTCGTTCTTGACAGACTGTCGTCGCGACACTTAAGCTTCATAGACAAGCAATCCCACACAGCACAGAATATTTCGTATATGTTACAAGTACGTAGCACTGAAACATTGAGACTTTTCAGATACGTTGCGCAATGTAACAGTAATGTTTCAGAAACCTTACGGTTACGTCAAAATGTCCTCAAACGTTACATAACTTTGAAACATAACCGATACGTTACAGTAAAAGGTCTTTGTAACTTATTTTACATTACTGTTACGTATTTGAAAGATATTTGTGACATCATCATATTAGTGTTACGTATTCACCACGTTGAACATTATAGTTTTAATATACTTTGTAAAATCACAATAAAAAATATTACACTCGACAGCTGTTTCAAAAGCAACAACAGTCGTATTACAAATTGTTTACGTTTTTGCAGGTTCAACGCAGTTCGCTGTCCATTGGGAACAGTGGCGGCGTTTATATATTGATCACAAAAGAAATAAATATTGGTCCCAAATGAGGGTGTCGAATTTCTATTATACATGTGGAATAGACTATATTTCAGCGAGAAAAAGAAGGAAAATCAAATTCGTCATTTCTCTAAATACCTACCAATATGAAATTTCTCAGCTTCAAGTAAAAAAAAACATGCTGGTATAGTATACTAATACAACAACACAGCCATCTACTTAGATCTCATAAAATGCTTTTTAGAATTAAAAAATTATAATAATCAAAACAATTACTTACTTTCAGATGATATTGAATCACACACACACACACACAAAAAAGGATGAAATATTACATCAACTAACTAGCTAACTCGAGTACGACAGCATCACCAAAGAATATGCCAGTACCACATGGAAATAGCACAACGTGAGTGATTCGGTGAAAGGGCATAAATGCGCATGCGCATCCACGCCGCTGCCAAACCAAAAATCTTAAATATCGCTGGAATATAACATCAAGGTAGCAATTATGTACAATGAAAGCTATAAAACAGTAGTATCGGTGAATGCTATTTTTAACGTAACCGTAATGTACAAAGAGTTATGTCCAAAATAGATGTTGCTGAAACGTAATTGTAAGATATCTCTGAAAGTGTAACGAAGCCGCCCCGGTGGCGCAGTGGTCTAAGCGATGGCCTCTGATCATTCGTCCGAAAGGGGTCCGGGTTCGAATTCCGGTGAGGCATGGATGTTGTGTTTGTCTTACGGCACTGGCTCTCTCCCTTCCCTGGAGCCAGTGACCCTAAATTAGGGACGGGCGACTGCTTATAGCCCATTGAGTTGCTCACGGTAGTCGTTAAACCTCCAATCAAAAAAAAAAAAAAAAAAGTGTAACGAAAATGAGAGATTGTAACATTATCGATACATATCTGAAACGTTTTGTGCTGTATGGGATGTGGGCTATTTTTCCACTGATTAAATACCCGGGATACTTCATCTTTTGTGAAACCAGTCATCTCTGCTGTTTTCAAAATCGTCGCTCTAGCCAGACGGGCTCTCACATTAAGCCCTTCACCGAACTCCGAAAGCTCCTTTAATTCTCCCATTGTGATCAACACTACTAACGGTTATTGACAAGCAGCTGCCTTAAATAGTTGTCTAGATCACGTGGTGACGCACATGACCACGTATTTTGCATTCACGCTGAGTAAGTGATGTTGACGTACATCTGCATAAAGGTTTCTAATTCAGCGGTCGGTGTGTGTAGAAATAATCAGTCTACAAGTACTTATAACAAAAACACAGATATAAACTTCACACCGTACAATACATCTCCAATACGTGATTCCCAGTTTCTTTATGCACTGTACTGAGAACAGTCACCGGCCACCTAGAAGAGAAACACAACATAGCATTTATCGCCATACATTAGTACGGTGTCGGTCCACTTTTGGCCTTAATGCATGCACTGACCCTTCGAGACATGCTTTCGATAAGGTTTTGGAACACAGCGATAGGTATGCGCTTCCATTCAGTACATAATGCTGCCGCTAACTTGGCCTTGGTTCCAAACTTTTCATGCGGCACTCTAATTCGTCTTTTAGGAGGTCTATGGGATTAAGATCAGGGCTCTGTGCTAGCCAGTCCACACACGATACGGAATTATCGTCAAACCACGCCGTAAGAGTCCTTGCTTTATGTCTCGGTGCATTATCATGCCGGTACCAGCAAGGCTCGGTTCCATAGTATTGCCACAGAGTTGGTAGGGCATAATTGTCCAGAATATCGAGGTAGACGTGCTGGTTAACAGGTTTGTCCACGATAACTAATGGGCCGGGACCATACCACGGAAAACACCCCCACACGAGTACACTGCCAGCTCCAAACTTGACCGTAGGAACAGTACACTGTAGCAAATAGCGTTCCCCGGCTGCCGCCATACCCACACAAGGCCATCAGACTGATGGATCGTGTATCTGGATTCATCAGTCCATAGGACCCGTTTCCATTGATCTACCGTCACGATAAATGTTCTTTACACCATGCTAAACGACGAGTAGCATTCAGAGTAGAGGTGAAAGGCTTACGGCCACGGTAATCCATGAAATGAAGTTCTCTGAGAATGGTACGTATACATACCGAGGTTCCATCATTTTTACTCACCTGTACACTGAGGTCTTGTGCAGTACTCCGTCGATTAGCTGTAACGACTTTCCTGAGGATTCGACGGCCTCTACCACTGATTTTCTTTGGTCTGCCGGTACATTTTGTTGCTTCAGGCACGCCATGTGTCTTCCACTTATTCAGTACATCCAAAAGATTTGACTTGGGTATGTTTAAACGCCTCTCGGTTTCTCTTATGGAGAACCCACTAATATAACACCTAACAATATTTCCTTTCTCAAAGTCAGTTCTCTCTCGCCGCGACATTTTCACTCAACCTCATGGTGCGATATGATCGCGGTCAGCTGCGGGCTTGTTTTTATACCGTTTGAAGCTGTACCGCGCTTTTTAACAACGTAGTGGATCCTTTCATTTGCTTTTACAGGGGTGTCGGGTGACTTTTGTCAATATGGTGTATATATCACTCCCTTTTTCTGAATAGGCCAATTTCAATGTCGAGCAGTGTAGTTCTAACGAACATTGACAATTGCGCTACAACTTTCGGAGAACAATTTTTTCTGAAGTAAATTCAACACATTATTACTTTTATATACTTTTTCCGGATTTTCATTTTGATAGTGGTATTACATTAAATACTTGCAATTAGATGTTTTGGACTCTGTACGATTCATCAGGTTTCAATCATTTAATTCAGGATTCGAGGTACAGAGAAGGGTTCCTTGCATATTCTCACTGTTGTTTCACAGCACAACTAAGACGTAATGCTGTTCGGTTACTTCTGGCATAATCCTACATTGAATTTTGATAGCGAATTTCCGATACTTTTAATTTGCCTATCTTATATACGTATAAAACACAAAACGTCTGTTTGTCTGCAGCAGCAAAAACTCCCGAACGCCGAACTGTGGCATCGTGAAATTTGCATAGCTTATTATTACTGGAATTTCTAAGTCAACGCAACTATTTTAAGATCTCTACGTTGTTCCGTTCGCGAGTTATGAATTAATTAATAAGCTAATCAATAAAGTCAGCTTCGTTTGCTACGTCATCCTGTTCCAAATCTGAAAGCACGTGACTGTATACACCGCCGCCGCACATCCACAGGTGTTTCTATTCTTTGAGAACTGTGCATAAAAAAGGCAAAAACGAACTTTGCGAAATCTTAACGAAACGGGCTGAAATTTTTATCAACACCATGAATTGGTAATAAAAGGAGTCCCTCAAAATTTCACCGGAATCCAGTCAAAACTTTTTAAAATAGGCATTCATCGGTAAACAGAAATATATACGCAGAAACGGTTAATAAAATTTTGACGGCTAATTTAAAAAGTTATTTATCGATTCAGGCGAAATTTCTAGGTTATGTTCCCATTAATGATTTATGGTGTTCATTAAAATTTCAGCCAGTTTCACAAAATATTCGCAAAGATACGTTTTTAACCTTTTTATCCCAGAGATTCGTCCCTCAAAGACGCCTGAAACGGGAAAAAATGTGATGCATTTGATCGTCGATAACAAATTCTTAACGAATTTTGTTTAGTCAGAGTTCCAATGCTGTGTCTCCTGGACGCGTGTTAAACAATTAATTCGTAACACTTTTGGTCCGTTTGATTTTACAGATTCCATACATTCTGTACATTTTGTTTGCTTTAATTCTCGACAAATATTTGTGACAGCAATGCCCAAAAGAAAGGAGACCAATTTTTAATCAAACACGAATCAACACAAAACTCCAAAAGATATCACGGACCAAGCAATCGGAAGAGGAAAGATCACAAGCACGTGAATCGGACAAAACTCAACAAGGTGTTCGACGAAGCAACGAAACTGCTAACGAAACTGCTAACGAAACAAAGGCGCGACTTGCTGAACAACGATTTCGAACTGCTACAAGACGAAGCAATGAGACTGCTGAAGAGACAAACGAGCGTCGAACGTCCAATCGCCAACGAGCATTTGCAATCACCATTAATAGACAGGGACAATCGCTTAAAGTTAAGGACAATCGCTTAAAGTTAAGGACAATCGCTTAAAGTTAAGGACAATCGCTTAAAGTTACGGGCTTGTATTTGACAGACGAATGCTTCCACATGGACAGCTGTATGTTGGAATGTCAAGAGCAAAGGATCAAACAAAATTATATATTATCGCCGATGAAGGAGAAACCAAAAATGTTGTGTACGGCTTGTAACGTACCAGGAGATGTGACGTACCTGCCCGAAGGACGCACACGACATAAAGGCAGATAGGAATCAGAATAAAACGGCTGCGTAGCTCAGTTGGTAGAGCGACTTGTTCCGGAATAAGCGGACTCGGGTTCGAATCCCGGCGTAGACCAAAAATGACGGAGAAATTTACTTCGTTATAATGGCGCCCGAACTATCTGGATGACCCGACCGTTCAAAATCTCGCATTGGTGAGATGTTATTTCCGCACCGCGAGATAGGAAAAATAAGAGAATCCCTTCTCCAGCACTTCGAAAAAAATAAAAAAAATAAGGGGGAGATAATGTAACGTACCTGCCCGAAGGACGCACACGACATAAAGGCAGATAGGAATCAGAATAAAACGTCTGCGTAGCGCAGTTGGTAGAGCGACTTGTTCCGGAATAAGCGGACTCGGGTTCGAATCCCGGCGTAGACCAAAAATGACGGAGAAATTTACTTCGTTAGAGGCTAAGTGCTGAAATAATCATAGTACTTATGAATAAATAATTTGTAATGATCGAATATGTGAATTCAGCTTTTTTTTTTCTTGCAAGCATCAATTTTTTCCCCCGATTTTTTCAGTAACATATAAGGGAATATGAAATTAATAAGCTTAAATCCCGTGCAAAGCCGGGTAGTTAAGCTAGTATTTTCATAAAAGTAGAATTCCAAATTTTGTTTTAATTAATTTATTTTACTTTTCAGGTATTCGAAAGCGTTTATACAGAATATTTTCTGAGACGTACCTTCACTTTTTTCCCGTGTACTCTAAGGCCAAGAAGTCGAGGACAAGTCCGTTTACGCTCTTCAGATCCTACTGCTCCACCTCTCATTGATCCAAATTTTTTAGTGATCCGTATGACTTGAAAATCCTGGTGGAAGGTGAGTGGTTTTTGGTATTGAAGAAAAACTGATTTCAAAGAGTTATTCAGATTTTCTAATGTTCAAAGCTATTCGTACAGAGCAAAAGACATCGAGGAACTCTGAACTTAGTTAAATCACGAAACATAAAAATTCGGGAAATCCAAAAGTCCCGCACCAGTAGGCCGAAAGTCAATTTTTGATGCTTGAAGTCAACTTATACAGCGTAATAGTAAAGTCAGGAATACGTATTATACATCATTTAAAAAAAAATTATGTTGAATTCACATATTTTTACAGAATGTTATTACCAGTAATAGAAGTGAAGTTACAAGCAAAAAATACAGCGTCTAGTCATAAAAAGCAAAAACTAGTGGAATTTGTGAAATTAGTGTACAATGCATTTAACGTAAACTTATTGTACAGTACATTAATGAAACTTGCAGGACACTTGAAATAACTTACCAGCAAGCAAAAAAACGCTTTAATATTTAATTGAATAACCACGGTTTTTTAGTAAAAAAAGTGCGCCTTCTTTGCTTGGAACTAATGAACTTCTCTAGTTGTCCATTGGTGATAACACGGTGCTATACGGCCCTTACACTCTCAATTAATGCTGTTTTAGATGTGGGTCCTTGTTGACGGATCTTTTGCTTCAATCTCACCCACAAATCCTCCATGCGATTAAGATCCGGTGACTGTGCCGGCCATTGAAGTTTTCTTATAACTTTTCGATTAAACCACTCGACAACCAACTTTGACCGATGACATGGCGCGTTATCGTCCTGAAAGATAAAATTCCGCAAACCCATGTCTTGTGCAGATGGTGGCAGTTTGGACTCCAAAATATCCACATATTTCGATCCGTTCAGTGTGCCATCAACAATGTGCAGACGGCCTACACCACTGGCTAAAATACAGAACCATAACGTCACCGAATGTCGGTGCTTGATTGTTGGCTGGGTGCAGCATGCCTTATATCTTTCACCAGCCCGACGACGTACATAATTATTTCTATTATTAGCGGAAATAGTAACAGTTGTTTCATCACTGAAAATAACATTTTCCCACTCATCAACCATCCAATTTTTGTGTGCCTTGGCCCAAGCAATTTTTTTAGCCATTGTTGTTCAGTAAGCTTTTCGTGCAGTCAGTCCATTTTCTTGTAGCCTATGACGAACTGCAAGTGCAGATGCAATAATGCCTACTTCATTCTCCTACTCATTTTTTAAATTAGTGGCTGTTTTAAAACTTGATTTTAAGGAACGACGAATCAACATGCGACCATAACGTTTAGTACACAGCCTTGGTAGACCTGTTCTTTTTCTGTTTCCCACACATCCAGTTTTTGCAACTCTTTTAATGGTGCGCAAGAGAGTGGAATGACCACAGCCACATTTAACAGCAATTTTGGCACCGTGTTATCACCAATGGAGAATTGCAGAAGCTCGTTACTTCCATGTCAAGAAGGTGCACTTTGTTACTAAGAAACCGTGATTATCCAATTAAACATTAAAGCGCGTTTTGCTTGTTGATAAGTTATTTCAAGTGTCCTGCATTTCAAAATTGCCTTTATTCTTCAGTAAAATAACAGTTCTATGTACATGACAATGGGATTCTGCCAATAAATACAGTGGTATATACATCAGCTGGAAAGTTCCAGTGAAACGTAAAACAAAATATTGTTAAAATCATAAAATTATTTCGCCACGTAGGGCGAAGGAGAGGCAGACAATAAAGCACGAGCGATACAAATGAAAATGTTTACCTACAGCATTGTAGACAGGGAAAGACATGATTCTATACTATGCACAAATTCAAATTAAGCATTACTACCATACTAAAGATTAAACATGCACAAGGTACTAATTCACATAAAAGGCCATGGGTGAGAAGGAACTAACAGGTGCAACAGTATTTAGAGATATGACAGTAATGGTAGAAACAAATAAGCACAAATACTTATCATATGTACAGAATTATGCAGTGACAAGAGAGAAATATGCTAAACGAACCCAGGAGAGCAACTTTACAAAAAAAAAAAAAAAAAAAAAAAAACAAAACAGAAATTGAACAGTAATGCAATGCACAAGTTTCATATCATATGTACAGAACAATACAGTGACAAGTAAGAAAGCCGCTAAACATACCCAGAAGGGCAGCTTCCCATGAAACAGAAATGCAACAGTGATGCTACATTCAAAATTTACAACATATGTACAGAAGTATTCAGTGACAAGGGGAAATAACGCTAAATGTACTCAGAAGGGCATCTTGTTACATTAAATTATACACACAGTGACTAATATGTTAAAAAAATATTCAACATAATGAAGGGGACATTGCGTGGGCAGTAAACTGTGCAGAAGGAAGAATAATATACAACAACATAAAACCCAACATTATCGAAGAGAACATGGGAAACATGGTGAGCTATCTTCAATGGCACATTAAACAGAATAATCACAAATAGCGAAGTACCAAAATTAATACGTAAAAACATGATTTGTTACAGTGAACGTGGGTGACAACAAAAATCCCACTTATAGGTTGAGATGTAACTGCAGATTGTGGATATGGAACCACCCAGCCGATTGGGCCCAGGTAGATTGAAAAACGCTATCGGTGTTTGTTGAGGCAGCACGAGAGTGCTCCATTTGTAGGCGAGTGGTTAACCGTGCAAGGAAGCGTCTCCGAATGATAACACTTGCCTCCTGAGGAGGTGGAATAAGAGCAGGGAAGCGTTGTTGAAGATGGAAAGCATAGACAGTGAACTTCACAAGAAGAAAAATATAACGGCACACAGGAGGCAAGTGAGTAGGTGGATGCTTTGTTTGGAGTAGCCAAGCATATGCAAGAAATGGTAACGATCGAGCACAAATTCGATCAGCAAGACGAAATGCTGTGTTTAGGACTGGCAGGAGAACGGGGCAGAATAAGTATTGATGCTGGACGTCGCTGACTTCAGGGCAAAAGGAGCACTGCGGTGAGGTGAGAAGGGTCATGCGAAACAGTACTGATGGGGCGGGGAGACGAAGGTGAAGAAATTGGCAATGGACATTGAGTTCAATAGGGGAGGAAAGGGGGAGGTAGATGCTGTCCAGATGGCGGGGAGAAGAGAAGGAGGAGCAGAATGAACAGAAAGTGGAAGTGTGGGAGGGGAAAGAAGAAGCCAATAAAGAGAAGAGGAGGAGATAGAAGTAACTAGAACCGGGGTGCTACGAATGAGGAGAAAGAACGGTAGAGAAAGAAGTTTCAATAATGTACTGTACAGTAATTTTGCGTTAAATGCATTGTACACTAATTTCACTATCTTTTGCTTTTTATGACTAGACGCTGTACTTGCTTGTAACTTAACTTCTATTACTGGTAATAACCTTCTGTAAAAATATTTGAATTCAGCATAAAATTTCCTTTAAAATGATGTATAATATATATTCCTGACTTCATCATTATGCTGTATAAGTTGACTTCAAACATCAAATTTAACTTTCGGTCCACTGGTGCAGGACGTTTAGCCTCGATTGTAAATTAGCTTCACATATTAAATCGTTTTGAGTATTACTGTTTAAGTTGTGACGTATACTCTAATACATCTTGCCTTTTTAGTTCCTATATCTACATAGGTCATTTCATATGTAATGCACGCAATTGTTTTTATACATACCGGAAGTGTCTTAGGTGATGCCTCTCTACAGTCCTTCTATGGTCTCCATGCTTCTAAATGACGGAGTCTCAACGTTTTGGAAGGTCCGCAATTTCAGTCAGGTCTCCTCTTTTGTTCAGCTGTCGAACGAGTTAGGTAACTTCTGCAGAAAGGTCTTCCAGGGAGGAAAATGGCTGTCCAGGCATTAGTTGTTTGATCTTGGGGAATAAGTCAAAGTCTGGTGCTCCCCATGACCCATGACCATCATGTCGGGTTTAGAGGGTGTGTGAGGCAACACTTCCCACTTGTACGTCTCCAGCAAAGCTGTCACCATGTTACCTATGCGTGAACCTGCGTTGCCGTGCAAAGCGAAATGCCCATCTCTGAGAAAGTCAGGTGGGTCGCTGTGCATTTTTCTGCATAAGTTTTGCAGGAAGTCATGGTAATAGGCTGCTGTGACACTTGTTTCACATGGTACTCTGTCTGTCGTGATAACGCCAAGGTGATCATCATTTGCTTGACCTTGGATTGTGCCCGTCGGGTATTTTTGGGTCATGGGGAGCATGAAATTCTTCACTCATTCGACAGCAATTTCAACTCAGGTTAGAAGTCCCTAACCCAAGTTTCATCGATAGCAACAATTTGTATCAGGAATACAATATAGCTGAGTTCAGGCTCAATTTTCGGAGCCAGAGCCCGTCCGAGCGCGTGGTATATCATCCCGAGCCCATCCGAGCCCGAATTTTATATTGCAAGATAGAGCCCGGGTCCGAAGGAGCCCGAAAATTGGCTAACCTGTTCAACCATTAATAAAAAAATCTCCTTTTCCACACTTTCACTCTCTTCTCCTCCTGCAATTAACCAATGTACAATATTTCTCAAATAGGGAACGGTTGGAAGGGACCTTTATCTATTTTTACAGTGCAACTGTACGAGTTTCTTTGACCGTTCGTTTTTGTTGCTCAAATAATGCTTAAATTATCGCGCCATAATGCGCTACAATATGTACGTTGCTAAATAGAATCAGCAGGGAGCTACTGCGTGGAGATAGAGAATAAATTGTTGTCGGCAGGCTATCAACTATCCAATATCTATAGTTCTTGAAAAAGCTTTTTCTTCTCGGTGGAAACACACTAATGCGCAATCTATGGCACTTTCTACCCTAGCCCGGAATAAATAGCCATCTCGAATGCCCGCTCCCGAACCAGAAGCAGTTGCCGAAGAATTTCCTTTACCAGCTATAACGTGTCTCATTTGCTAAATCATATAAAATAACATTAAAAATTTTTCTCTCGCTCTCTCTAAGAGCCCGAGCCCGAACTGCAGTAAATATTCTACAGATTCGGGCCCGGGCTGTGCTTCGGGCTTTCGGACTCAGCCCGTCTCAGCTCTAGAATACAAATCTTTGCTTCAGCAATGTTGCATTGTCCACACGAGTATGTTTCTGTGCGGCAGTCAAGTCATGAGGGACTCATCTGGCCGAAAGTTTTCCTTTCTGCGAATCGTTCGTCAAAATACGGAATACTGTTGTAGCTGATATTCCTGCAGCTTCTGCAATTTCCTCGCATGTTGCTCGACAGTCATTTTTGACACAAATTGCGACAAGTTTCACACTTCGCTCATCCGTTGCCGTTTTCGGCCTCCCTGACAACGGGTCGTTGTTTACGCTTAAACGACCTTCACGAAAGTAAGTAGCCCAGCGGAAAACTGTACTCCAGTGTACTGTTTCATCACCACAAATCTCACGCAAAGCACTGTGAATGTCTGTTGCATTTTTGCCACATAAAGTTTCAATCTTAATGTACGACCATTTAATCTTCACGCGTCACAGTACCTGAGGCATCTGCATGGGACATTTCTGACCCTTGTCAATACACAAAGCCATGCACTGCAGGAGTAGGGAGGTCACGTGCTGCTTCTTCAAGTTCTACACTACAACTGATGCAAATATCGTTGATATTGCACCATCAACTACGCGGCGTTGCCGCATTCTGTATTTCATGTGAAATCACCCTCGTGTGTACTAAGGCCGTACCATAAAAACTTAAAGTATTTTTTTTAAGTTGGCAACAGCGCAAAGGGGAAAAATAACCACACAGACTACTAACTAAATTAAGTACCTATGGCAACAGTTATTAGCCGTGACAGACGATTCTGGTTTTGTTATTGCGCAATTGTTTAAGGTACGTGCGCATTTCGCCTTACAGCTATGGACGTGAGTGATTCGGTGTTAAGAAGGGAAATGCGGCGCTCTAATTCCTCCCATAGGTGCTCTATGGGATTAAGATCAGGGCTTTGTGCTGGCCAGTCCACACACGATACGGAATTATCGTCAAACCACGCCGAAACAGTCCGTGCTTTGTGGCTCGGTGCATTATTATGATGGTACCAACAAGGCTCGGTTCCATAGTACTGCCACAGAGTTGGTAGGGCATAATTGTCTGGAATATCGAGTAAGACGTGCTGGTTAACAGGCTTTTCCACGACAACCAATGAACCGGGACCATACCACGAAAAACGCCCCCACACGAGTACACTGCTTACTCCAAACTTGACCGTAGGAACAGTACACTGTGGTAAATAGTGTTCTCCCAGCTTCTGCCATACCCACACCCAACCATCAGACTGATGGATCGTGTATCTGGATTCATTAGTCCATAGGACCCGTTTCCATTGATCTACGGTCCGCGATAAATGTTCTTTACACCATGCTAAACGACGAGTAGCATTCCGAGTGGAGATGAAAGGCTTATGAGCAGCTGCACGACCACGGTAACACATGGAATGAAGTTCTCTGCGAATGGGAAGTGTACATACCGAGGTTCTAGCATTTTTACTCACCTGAATACTGAAGTCTTGTGCAGTACTCCGTCGATTAGCTGTAACGACTCTCCTGAGGCTTCGACGTTACTTATCCCTGATTTTCTTTGATCTGCCGGTACGTTTTGCTGCATCAGGCACGCCATGTGTTTTCCACTTATTCAGTACATCCAAAACAGTTGACCTTGGTATATTTAAACGTCTCTCGGTTTCTCTTATGGACAATCCACTAATATAACACCCAGCTATCCTTCCTTTTTCAAAGTCAGTTCAGCGCAATTTTCACTCAACCTCACAGTGCGATATGATCGCGGTCAGCTGGAGCTTGTTTTTATACCGTTTGCAGCTGTACCGCGCAACTTAACAACGCAGTGGATCCGCTCATTTTCTTTAGAAGGGGTGTCCGGGGACTTTTGTTAATATAGTGTATGTTGCATGTCGTTTGAGTCTTGTGCCATTGCGTACGTAGCCTAATGAAGATCACTAGTGTGATTGAAAGGTCTCGCGCTTTTAACTATCGTATGCTTTTAACTTGTACATACCTTTTAAAATCAGATTAAATGTGTAAACATCATTTGGTCAAACGCGGTTGTTGTTCAAGTTGATTATCATGTTTTGTGGGACAGAACCTTCGTCTTTGTGGGTATTACAACACGAAAACTTAACTACTGTTATCTCTTTTCTTTCTTAGGTTCGGTGCACGGTTCGGCCCGCTTCTTAGACAGCGAATATATTAGTTCGAGCTGATTTCGGCCGATTTTGCCAAACCTCAAGTTAGTTATGGTTAAAGGGTTAAGCTAAAACAACGCTGTAGTCTGAACTTTCGTAACGACGGCTGTCAGGCTTCCTAAATACCAGTAAATAGTTGTGCAACTAATACAGACATTTGATGTGGACTAGGAACATCAAACAGAGGTCATCGCTCTTTCCACGTTTATATATATTGTGCGGGGCTCCAAGAAGCAACCTGCCAAAATGGCTTGGCAGTTAGTGTGTGTGAGTCTAGAGGAATTCGAGACCGCTGTGGTTCAGTGGCAGGATATCCGGCGCGTAACTAGACGACCCTGGGCTCGATTCCCGTGGCAGCCAATGAGAATTTTTCCGTGACTCACTTATAAACGTGGAAAGAGCGATGACCTCAGTTGTGCAACTGTTAGGCAGGGTAATGACAGAAAGGTAACAATACATTCCAGTTTCAACTCAAGACTAAATATCAACCAACAAGCTTCGTACACATCGTTAAATGTTTGAACTGGTTAACCGGAGGATAAAATGTATTCCGATCCAGCTGTAATGTTGTTTCGAATCTGTGAAGGTGTGCATTTAATACCAATTGAATTTCTAAAATCATATCAAGAATGTTTATTCACAATTCCATTTTATTTTAACGGCCACTACAGTTTCTTCGTGTACTTGATGCTTTAAAAGATTCAAAAACGTCAGAGAAATAAACTCTATTCTGTTGAGAAAGCTAAGTATGAGCAAACATCTAACATAAAAGCAAACCGTTGATTAAATTTTCTTTAAACGAATAGACTTTTCGTCAGTATCAGGTGTTATCCCATTTGTCCTCAGATTTGCATCAAAATTTCAAAAATCCTCAAAAGGTTTAATTTCAAAGTTATTTTCAAACCCATAAACAAAGTGAATTTTTACGGATCAGAAGAGTATGATAAGGATATAATTTATCATATATATATATATATATATATTCTATAAAGAAGATACCTAAGCAAAAAAATACATATATAATTTTGACTCACACCTAATACAACATAGAAAAGGTTAT
The DNA here is from genome assembly GCA_039090855.1 of Macrothele yani. Lineage (NCBI taxonomy): Eukaryota > Metazoa > Arthropoda > Arachnida > Araneae > Macrothelidae > Macrothele > Macrothele yani. The sequence continues at coordinate 80,705,736 of CM077018.1, forward strand.
GTATCTACCTGTGTGAGTAAAAGGAGAAAAGATAAAAAAATAAAACAACTGAATGTAGAAGGTGTCGAGAATACTGAGCCTTGGCTTTATCAAGGACCAGCAAAAACTCTGCATTTTCTCACTTCCACAAAGACCTAGTTGGAAATGGGTTTCTGCAAGGCCATAGATGCAAGTAACATTCCCACCTAAAATAGTTAAAAAATATATATATATAAGTCATGTCCTCCGTAGAGTAGCATGACCTAGCACTAGTTAACAATTTCGCTTGCATCCATTAACCTTCATGGCCCGACCCATGCTCTTCATCTGTTACTATTAAACAGAGAGAAGAAGATTAAAGAGAACTCAAGCTGTGAGAGTGACATAATAAATGGAAATGATTTTCAGCTATAACGAAATTCAAGTTCGTTTGAGAGAGAATTTAAACCTGAAAAATAATGCAAAGGAATCCAAATTTTACATTGCAATTAAAAAAAGGAAATGTTAATTTATACCGAACAGATTTTTGAAAGAAAACTTGAGTCTAAAACCCCCTACTCTACAACTTATGACAGCCTGAATTTCCATTTCTTTTGCAACGGTTAAGTTTCATAAGGATCCTGTGAAGTTCAGGTTCATAGCTAGTGGAGTGAGGAGCCATAAAAAGAAAATAGATCTTGCTTTTGAAGATGTCTTAAAGAAGGTTTTGAAACACATTAGAAACTGTTCTAACTTGATGTATAGAGATTTTTGGATAATTAATAATAATGCAGAAGTAATTTCTACTATACTCAAAGTTTGTCCCCTAGATATTAATAGTTATGATTTTGAAAACCTATATACTAATCTGCCTCTATCAGATATAATCACTACATTTAAGGAGCTGTATGCAGAATTTAAACTTAACCAATTTGTTGATGTAGGAACTTGGAACTCTTATCTCAATTGCTGCATAAAAAATAACCATATCTTATATAATAATACTCTCTATAAGCAAGTGAACGGTATTCCAATGGGAACATCAATGTCCACAAATATCGCTAATCTATTCCTGTTCTTTAAGGAATATAAATTCATTAAAAATCACCCCACCTGCTCAGATAACTACCTTTACACTTTTAGATATATTGATGATCTGCTGTGTATCAATAATTCAGAAGTTATAGAGAGTGATTTTGATAATATCTATCCTAGCTCTCTTAACTTATGTAAAACAAACCACAGTAATCAGGAACTTGAGTTCCTAGACTTAAGCATTAAGCTCAACAGAGGTAACCCATCTATTAGCCTCTTTGATAAAGAGTTAATTTTCCTTTCAAAGTAATTAAATATCTACACTGGAATAATAACATTTCAACCAAAGTAATTGAGAATGTACTAATTTCTCAGGTCCTAAGAATTTCAAGAATTTGCAGCAACAATTTGGATTTCAATTACCACATTAATATACTATTAGAAAGTTTTCTAGAGAACGAAATTCCTTCTTCTTTCATCAAAAGAACTTTAAGAAAAATTATTCTGAATAATAGAGTAAGGTTGGCAGATCTGCTTTAATTTTCTACACAGTTAATAATATGATTCTGACCAATCAAAGCCGTAAGGAAGTTGGCTAGAGGATGCCTATTAACTACCTAAAGGAACCTTAGTGCTATGGATATGACGGTCCTATTAAAACAAAAAATTAAATAATATAAACAAAATCACAAAAAAAAGCTTAAAAATCTGTTTATAAAAGAAAATAAAAACAAATAAAAAAGAAAACTAGTTATTCATCACTAGGATAGCTATACTAAAAATAGTAAAACCAACATTAAAATTAATAAGATTCTGATTAATCTATAGAAGCTCACTAAGGTGATTTAATACATGCAAAGATTATTAAATAAACTGCTCGTGTATTTCATAATATTTCTCATGTATTCTGGAGAGTTAATTCTGCTCATTCTGATCATACAGATCCACAGTCTTAAGTTTATATATTTTTTCTCTGGTTAAAATCTCCGCGCGTTGTTTTCTTGCTGTATGAGGAGGCCATCAGCCCCACCCTCACTGCCCCCCAGCGTCTAGGGAGTGGCAGAAGGGGTCAGCCATGTTCTCCTCTTGTGTGGAGAAAAGTTTTTGTTACACAAGAGGTAAGCTCTCTTCCTTGTTTTTGGGTTCTAGGTTTTATAAGTTCAATGTTTGTACTTTATGTACCTTTTCTCTGTCGTTTTTTAGCTTTTCAGCTTTTAAGCATTGGTTTGTCTGTTAACATTTTTGCGGGTTTTGACTCTTACTTTTCTTTGTAACTTTGAGCGTCTTTTGAGGTACCTAGGAACAGAAGAAGGCTAAGCCTGTTCCTTTTCTATGCGCTGTCTATGCGCTGTTTTTTCAAAGTAGTTAAGTTCTTAATAACTAATTAATTATGCACTTAAAGCACTGCTGAAATACTTTGTACATATTGCAACTAACTGTTTAAGGTATATAACTTTCACAAAGTTTTCTTTAGTTAATATTTATCTTTAACTTATTCTCGTTTTCGTGCTGTCATAAGTTGTAGAGTAGGGGTTTTAGACTCAAGTTTTCTTTCAAAAATCTGTTCGGTATAAATTAACATTTCCTTTTTTTAATTGCAATGTAAAATTTGGATTCCTTTGCATTATTTTCAGGTTTAAATTCTCTCTCAAACGAACTTGGAATTTCGTTATAGCTGAAAATCATTTCCATTTATTATGTCACTCTCACAGCTTGAGTTCTCTTTAATCTTCTTCTCTCTGTTTAATAGTAACAGATGAAGAGCATGGGTCGGGCCATGAAGGTTAATGGATGCAAGCGAAATTGTTAACTAGTGCTAGGTCATGCTACTCTACGGAGGACATGACTTATATATATATATTTTTTAACTATTTTAGGTGGGAATGTTACTTGCATCTATGGCCTTGCAGAAACCCATTTCCAACTAGGTCTTTGTGGAAGTGAGAAAATGCAGAGTTTTTGCTGGTCCTTGATAAAGCCAAGGCTCAGTATTCTCGACACCTTCTACATTCAGTTGTTTTATTTTTTTATCTTTTCTCCTTTTACTCACACAGGTAGATACATAACCTTTTCTATGTTGTATTAGGTGTGAGTCAAAATTATATATGTATTTTTTTGCTTAGGTATCTTCTTTATAGAATGTGTATTCTGAATTTTCAAAACTGCTGCGTTGCGCGTTTTGATTTTCAGGTTATTTTGCACCCTTCGTTTTAAATTCTAAAATTGTTTCCTTAGTCTTCAGTTTTGCTCTTAAGTAACTAATTTCAATTTATTATTTAGCAGCTCATGCGCAAATTCTAGTTGAAATGTTTTATTATTATTTTTATTTATTTATTTATTTATTTTTTTTTTTTTTTTTTTTTTTTTTTTTTTTTTTTTTTTTTTCACTTGAGGTTTTTTTCATTTTCTAATTTTTCTTTTTAGTATGTTTTGGATGCAGCTTATTGGAGTGTAGTTTATACTCGAGTTTGGTCTTTTCTTGGACTGCTTATTTCTAAAAAGTTTTTCCTAGTTGGTTTGCTCAGAAATTGTATGTTTTGGCCCAAGTGGTGTTCGAGGACGATGAAAGGATTGGAGGTCAGCTCAGATATTTTAAGTCCTCCCGCTCGGTTAGGCTAGCACCCTTTCCCATAGTGTATGAACTCGCTGGCAAAGGTAATCTAAAGTTATGAAATGACAAACGTTGTTTGACATGTAAATCTGCAGATCCTAACCTGTATTCTTCTGTTGAGGATAATTGCTCCAACAAGTTTTGCAAAGCCTACAATACAATCTATAAGCTCACCTGTACTGTCTGCAACCTTAGCTATATTGGCCAAAGTAAAAATCCTCTTCATCTTAGGATTAATGGTCACAGGTCTCTAGTAAACAAGTTCTCTAATTCAGGAGTGAACCCCTCCACAAACGCCAACCAGTACTCCACCTTTGAATTAGAGCATTTCCATACTCATGGTTTTGACAAAGTGAAAATAGAGGTACTACATATTATTCCTGACCTCTATGCTCGGCTAGAAACTGAATCCCTTGAAATTTTGCAGCATCAGTCTCTTTATCCCTATGGCCTTAATTCCACTCTATCTGACAATAAGCATAATCAGCATAAATTTTCAATTCGTGAACTCTTCTTTCTTGTTAATAATAAGAGCTGCTCTAGAGGTAATAGAGGACAGAGGTTATTTCGCACATCAAGCAAAGTTGATTTTGCTAACTTGCTAAAAACTCTGGAAAGCTTTAAAACTGGCACTAATTTTGTTAAAAATACTTACAAAATTCTCAAGTCCTTCAAGCACTCTGTCCTTAAATGTTTTTTCAAATTCTGGAATGAAACTGCTGACCATGTTGATAAGCATGTTTTTGCTTTGGTTCTGGACATTCTTAAACATATTCTTAAAGATAAAATTTCTCTTAAAGAATTTTCCAGTAATTTTGTTACCATCAGGTTCCTCAATAAAGCCTACGATAATCTCAATGTAAGGAAGCTGTTCTACAATAATGCAATTTTTTTTCCCATCCACAGGCACCAGTCTATTGTAAGTTTTAAATATGTTAAGACCTTAGGGTCAATAGTTAAAAACTACAAACTTAACTCTTCGAGCTACATTCCTGTAATTACTTCTTGTTCTTGTGATGAACATAAAGAAACAGTTCACTATGATAAGAATTACAACCATATTATCACCGGAAACTTGAGTTATGTTGAAAATGAAAAGCTTAGGAATTTATTAGAGTATGGCTCTAAATTCAGACCTTCCTTCACAATTTCCAAAGAAAGGATTCTTGAGAGCTTCACTCAAGATGTAAATAAGTACATCGTAAAAACCAGTTTGACGTACAATCAGCCTATTGAGGCCTTCGCAGAATGGAAATATAATCTAATCAATAGCTTCACCGGTGAGTTGGCAGGTCTGGACTTTTGTTTCGACAGAAATCTCTTTTTCTCTGGAGAAGCTAAAAGGTCACTCTCCAAACTACAAGACCAATTTATTTTTACCACTACGGATAAAGCTAGCAATAATTTTGCAATTATCTGTAAGAAGTTCTATTTTGAATTGTTAACTATGGAACTCAATAATAGAATAACATACGAGCCCGTAAGTTATTCCACCAAGCAGTTAGAAAATCGGTTTAAGGCATTCTTCAAGAAACTTAAAATTCCACAAACTAGAAGATATGGGCCTGAATTTCCATTTCTTTTTGCAACGGTTAAGTTTCATAAGGATCCTGTGAAGTTCAGGTTCATAGCTAGTGGAGTGAGGAGCCATAAAAAAGAAAATAGATCTTGCTTTTGAAGATGTCTTAAAGAAGGTTTTGAAACACATTAGAAACTGTTCTAACTTGATGTATAGAGATTTTTGGATAATTAATAATAATGCAGAAGTAATTTCTACTATACTCAAAGTTTGTCCCCTAGATATTAATAGTTATGATTTTGAAAACCTATATACTAATCTGCCTCTATCAGATATAATCACTACATTTAAGGAGCTGTATGCAGAATTTAAACTTAACCAATTTGTTGATGTAGGAACTTGGAACTCTTATCTCAATTGCTGCATAAAAAATAACCATATCTTATATAATAATACTCTCTATAAGCAAGTGAACAGTATTCCAATGGGAACATCAATGTCCACAAATATCGCTAATCTATTCCTGTTCTTTAAGGAATATAAATTCATTAAAAATCACCCCACCTGCTCAGATAACTACCTTTACACTTTTAGATATATTGATGATCTGCTGTGTATCAATAATTCAGAAGTTATAGAGTGATTTTGATAATATCTATCCTAGCTCTCTTAACTTATGTAAAACAAACCACAGTAATCAGGAACTTGAGTTCCTAGACTTAAGCATTAAGCTCAACAGAGGTAACCCATCTATTAGCCTCTTTGATAAAAGAGTTAATTTTCCTTTCAAAGTAATTAAATATCTACACTGGAATAATAACATTTCAACCAAAGTAATTGAGAATGTACTAATTTCTCAGGTCCTAAGAATTTCAAGAATTTGCAGCAACAATTTGGATTTCAATTACCACATTAATATACTATTAGAAAGTTTTCTAGAGAACGAAATTCCTTCTTCTTTCATCAAAAGAACTTTAAGAAAAATTATTCTGAATAATAGAGTAAGGTTGGCAGATCTGCTTTAATTTTCTACACAGTTAATAATATGATTCTGACCAATCAAAGCCGTAAGGAAGTTGGCTAGAGGATGCCTATTAACTACCTAAAGGAACCTTAGTGCTATGGATATGACGGTCCTATTAAAACAAAAAATTAAATAATATAAACAAAATCACAAAAAAGCTTAAAAATCTGTTTATAAAAGAAAATAAAAACAAATAAAAAAGAAAACTAGTTATTCATCACTAGGATAGCTATACTAAAAATAGTAAAACCAACATTAAAATTAATAAGATTCTGATTAATCTATAGAAGCTCACTAAGGTGATTTAATACATGCAAAGATTATTAAATAAACTGCTCGTGTATTTCATAATATTTCTCATGTATTCTGGAGAGTTAATTCTGCTCATTCTGATCATACAGATCCACAGTCTTAAGTTTATATATTTTTTCTCTGGTTAAAATCTCCGCGCGTTGTTTTCTTGCTGTATGAGGAGGCCATCAGCCCCACCCTCACTGCCCCCAGCGTCTAGGGAGTGGCAGAAGGGGTCAGCCATGTTCTCCTCTTGTGTGGAGAAAAAGTTTTTGTTACACAAAGAGGTAAGCTCTCTTCCTTGTTTTTGGGTTCTAGGTTTTATAAGTTCAATGTTTGTACTTTATGTACCTTTTCTCTGTCGTTTTTTAGCTTTTCAGCTTTTAAGCATTGGTTTGTCTGTTAACATTTTTGCGGGTTTTGACTCTTACTTTTCTTTGTAACTTTGAGCGTCTTTTGAGGTACCTAGGAACAGAAGAAGGCTAAGCCTGTTCCTTTTCTATGCGCTGTCTATGCGCTGTTTTTTCAAAGTAGTTAAGTTCTTAATAACTAATTAATTATGCACTTAAAGCACTGCTGAAATACTTTGTACATATTGCAACTAACTGTTTAAGGTATATAACTTTCACAAAGTTTTCTTTAGTTAATATTTATCTTTAACTTATTCTCGTTTTCGTGCTGTCATAAGTTGTAGAGTAGGGGTTTTAGACTCAAGTTTTCTTTCAAAAATCTGTTCGGTATAAATTAACATTTCCTTTTTTAATTGCAATGTAAAATTTGGATTCCTTTGCATTATTTTTCAGGTTTAAATTCTCTCTCAAACGAACTTGGAATTTCGTTATAGCTGAAAATCATTTCCATTTATTATGTCACTCTCACAGCTTGAGTTCTCTTTAATCTTCTTCTCTCTGTTTAATAGTAACAGATGAAGAGCATGGGTCGGGCCATGAAGGTTAATGGATGCAAGCGAAATTGTTAACTAGTGCTAGGTCATGCTACTCTACGGAGGACATGACTTATATATATATATTTTTTAACTATTTTAGGTGGGAATGTTACTTGCATCTATGGCCTTGCAGAAACCCATTTCCAACTAGGTCTTTGTGGAAGTGAGAAAATGCAGAGTTTTTGCTGGTCCTTGATAAAGCCAAGGCTCAGTATTCTCGACACCTTCTACATTCAGTTGTTTTATTTTTTTATCTTTTCTCCTTTACTCACACAGGTAGATACATAACCTTTTCTATGTTGTATTAGGTGTGAGTCAAAATTATATATGTATTTTTTTGCTTAGGTATCTTCTTTATAGAATGTGTATTCTGAATTTTCAAAACTGCTGCGTTGCGCGTTTTGATTTTCAGGTTATTTTGCACCCTTCGTTTTAAATTCTAAAATTGTTTCCTTAGTCTTCAGTTTTGCTCTTAAGTATATATATATATATATATATCCTTATCATACTCTTTGAATCGGACTTTCGTATGTCGGTCAGACATGCAATGCCTTACGCTTCCGTTTGGAAGAATACAAGACGTCCGTACGGAACTGCGCATTGAAGAAGTCTTGTAGACTCAGAAGACAAAACATTAGAGATAGGCGTGATGGGCAGCTGGCATGGCGAGCGACTTTGATCGTGGGTGCATTGTGGGCGCAAGACAGATGGGTCATTCGATCGCCCAAGTGGTAAGAACGCTGGGACTCCCGAGGAGAACCGTATCAAATGTGTCCCGCGAGTATACCATCGACGGACGTACCAGCGCCCACAGGGTAAGCTGTGGCCGACAACTGGCCATTGAGAGTGCGGGTGTGGCGTCAACAGCATGAGGATATGGTCCCGTCGTGCCAGGACGGCACTGTTCAAGGCGGTGGTGGCTCTGCGATAGTTTGGGGAGCATTCTCATGGGACACATTAGGTCGCATAGTGTGTCTGGAGAAGACCTTAAAAGCTGCTCGCTATCAGCATGTGATGGCTGATGACCTATACGCTTTCATGGCCTTCGCGCATCCTGCGGGAGATGGTCTGTTCCAGCATCACCACCGGGCCGCTTTCACCCACGCATGGCTCGCGGAACAGTCATCTAAGTTTGAAATCAACCAGCGCCCCCCCCCCCCCCATGGTCACCCGGATTTCAACCCTGTGGAAGCTCTTTGGGATATCGTGGAACGAAACATGAGATCCATGGATCCTGGACCGACATTTCGGCCGGAGTTGTGGACAGTATTGCAACAGACATGGCTGGCGTTACCTCCGGAAATCCTCTGGCATTTTTTTGTTGGAGGTTTAACGCCCACCGTGAGCAACTTAATGGGTTATAAGCAGTCTCCCGGCCTTAATTTAGAGCCACTGACTCCAGGGAAGGGAGACAGCCAGTGCCGCAAGACAAACACAACATCCATGCCTCACTGGGATTCGAACCCGCACCCTTCTCGGACGAATGGTACCACTTCGCCACAGGAGCGGCATCCTCCAGTATCTGGTGGAGCCGATGCCTCGGCGTGTACAGGCTGTATAACAAAGTAAATTTCTGCGTCATATTTGTCCACGCCGGGCATCGAACCCGGATCCCCTCATTCCGGAATAAGTCGCTCTCCCAACTGAGCTACGCGGACGCATGCTTTCGTTGCTATCTGCCTTTATCTCATGTGTGTCCTGCGGTGCAGGCACGTCACAGCTGTTATTCCCCCTAGAGGGGGACCAACATGTTATCAGGTAGGTATCTCTAATGTTTTGTCCACTGAGTGTTCAGCTCAATAATGTCATGCAAATATTAATAGGTTTCTGTTTCTGAATGTTCATCTTATTAATAAACGTAATTCAATTACTAAGCTTGACATTTTGGAAGCTTTTCCTCCTCAGGATTTGTCAACGACTTCATTTCTTTCAAGCGCATGAAACCAACTCCCCAAAATCCGTCACCGTCAGAACGCTGATGATGTCACAACGATTTCGATATTTACGCTCCATTTGAATTGCTGTAGACGAATCAAACGCTCAGCAAAACTATAGTAGATCTTAAAATAAAATATGACCGTGAATAAACGTTGTTGATTTGATATGTCTCAATAATACAAAAATTATAGTAACAGAATTTTTACTACACTGGCGTGCAAAAATTAAGGACAAGATGGTTTTTCGAATGTAACGTCGTACAGAAGTGCTCCACATCGACTCAAATCATACCATAAGATCCCCAAGATGTTAGAATATGGGACAAGTGAGCAAACCGTCCAAACAAGGAATCCAAAGGATACAAAGGCACTTTATGGAAAAGGTAGCTTCGAGCACAACTGGACAGAAGACAGAAACGTTCATGTGACAGGCGGCTGCCAAGACAAATCCAGTCTTTAGTAGAGGTTATGATTACCCCTGACTGCGTTGCAGGATTTACAACGTCTGTCCATGCTGAAGACGAGGTTGTCAAGGAGCTGTTGAGGCATCGCGGCCCATTCCTCTTGGAGCGCCAATCACAGCTGCGGAATCGTTGTTGGCGGCCGGTGACGTGCTGCCAAGCATCTGCCGAGAAGGCACGTGGTCGATTAGATATAGGTCCGGAGACCTTTCGGGCCAATCCATGCGTTGAATATCTTTACTCTCCGACAGCTCCGCGACACCCACTGTACGATGCGGTGTAGCGTTGTCGTCCATGAAGAGGAACTCAGGATCCACAGCACCTCTAAACAGACGCACGTGAGGCAGGAGAACCTCGGTGCAATAGTGGACACCAGTGACTGAACCTCCTTGGAAGATGTGGAGGTCAGTATGACTACCAAACATGATACCGTCCCAAACGAGAACTCCGCCTCCTCCAAACCGGTCCCTTTCGATGATGTGGGAGGTGTGATTGCGTATTCCCTGCTATACGTCCAGAATCGCTCGTCAGACTAAATCGGCTCTCATCCGTAAAGAAAACTCGGCCCCATTGCTGATGTGTCCAGTTCTTGTGTCCCTGGCACCACAGAAACCGCCGTCTCCGATGAGCAGGCGTTAATGGCACACACCGTACTGGTCGTCGTGCAAATAGACCACTTTTGTGCAGCCTTCTGGCCACGGTAAAATGCCATAATGGACCTCCAGTTGTCTGTTGCATGTGCTTTGCGATTTCTCCCACTGTCTGCTGTTTGTCTCTTCTCACCTGTAGGACAATATACCGGTCGTCCGCCGCCGTGGTGGCTCATGGACGGCCACTGCTAAACTCTCGGACAGCTGTTCCTGTCGTTTGAAATGTTCTCCAAGCTCGTGAAACGATGCTGTGAGCGATCCCGAACTCCTCGGCCACACTAGTCACACTTCGACTTTCTTCCAACTTCCCAATGACGCGACCTCTGGTAAAAACATCCAGATGTCGTCTACTGGATTGCCTATTGACCATATCACACGGTGGCAGCAACTCGACGTCGTTCAAACCAATGTACACCGTGCAATAGCTTTCACCGAATTGCTGAGCGTACACCACCCGTGTGCTTTATAACCTCCCAACACTCCCCTTCCTCCTACGTCATGCTGCATAAATGCGCATGCCTTACCGTACCGGACCCTAGTCTATCTCCTGAGTGGTCTTTCGGTCCGTTCTGCCTGCTCGTTCCGCTGTTATGCTAATTTCTCCTCTTCGTCCTTAATTTTTGCACACCAGTGTAATAGTATTTTTCTTGTTCCTTACTCGAAGAACTGATCGCAATAGTTTGGTGATTTTTAGCAAGGCGCTGTAATCAGTTCCTAACTACTATGTATCTTTAGTTAGCTCTAAAAACGTAATTTTCGATGTTTCATTTGCAGTTCTGAAAGAATGTATCGACATCGTGAACAATACGAAAGCGTTCAAGAAAATAGGCGCTAAAATGTTTGAGACTAAATTTCCTGGATGTGAACATTATCCGATTTACTCTGACAATTATTTGGAATGCATGGTATATGTGTATGGATTCAACTTGTATCATCCAGTCGGCACATGCAAAATGGGAGCAACAACTGATCCAACAGCAGTTGTTGATCCTAAGTTAAGGTAAGCTGGATTTTCATCATTGATATGCTTTTTAAACGGTCGTATGAAAAGAAATATGACGAAATGTGACCTTTTAAATCCAAAAGTTAAATATTATATTTTCTACTGTTATGTCAAATTCACAATTTCAACGTGAATTACAAGTTTAGTGAAACGCACAGTTCAACTTATACACCGAAGATCTAAAACATTATGACATGCGTGTCTTTATGCAAATAGAACCAACTGGAGGTAAACGGCGGCGTGCGTGAAGGCCATGAAACGGTATAAACAACACCTGATACTGAACTCTGTTGTGGTTTTCTTGTTTTTCAGGTGGGAAAGGCAGCGAGTTTGACAAATGCCAAATTGTAATGGCCAAACCAATGGGCCAGAACATATCCGTGACGGCAAGGCTTATGGGGTGCTTAGCTCACGGTCAGCAGTAGTTAATACCTTCAAAACGTGATCCGAGGAGGGAAAACTACGCATCGCTGGAAAGGTGTGAGCTGACCACGGCTAATCGATGCTAGAGGAGAGCGAAGGATATCTCGTACGGTACGGTATGGTACGTTTACCTCGGGATACCGTGGCGCAACTCGCCGGTAATTTGAATGCTGCTGACGGGAGTAATGTGTCACAACACACAAATACATCGGACCCTTCTGAAAATGAGGCTGAGTAATAGCGGGCCGTTCCGAGTGCCCATGCTAACTTCTGTTCACCGTCAAAAGCCCCTCCAATGGGCCCGCGAGCATTAAAACTGAACCTTGAATGATTGGAAGAAGGTCGTCTGGTCCGATGAATCTCGTTTCCTGTTGCACCATGTGGACGGCCGGGTACGTGTGCGTCGTTTACTTGGGGAAGTGTGGCAAAAATCAGACCCCATAATCATATAACCAAATACTACAGAGCACACTTTAACTCTGTCAGAGAGAATGGAAATTTGATACCTTTATGAGAATTTTCGTTTGATTTTTGAACATTCTAAAAGTTTTCAGCCCTCATTCTTGACAAATGCCCCATCGTGAAAATCCTCCAAATACGTTGCGTCAGTGAATGAACAAATACATCGCTCTTTCCACGTTTTACCAACACACAGCAACCGAAAAATTCTTATTCGGTCACCGTCGGGGAATTGAATTTCGAATCTCTTGATATCTAGGCAAACGCGTTAGCCTTGCACCACGGTGGCCAACAAGTAGGTAAAACGTGGAAAGAGCGATGTATTTGTTTATTCACTGACGCCACGTATTTGGAGGATTTACACTTTGGATCTTGCCCTTTGGATTTAACTGCTATAATTAATATATAGCCAGTGCCGTTAATGCCCACCAGATGGAGACGTCTCAGTTGCTGAACCCATCTTGCGGATTTATGATGACAGAAGCTGACTGAAAAACACACATAGCGCCGTGGGTTGTTGGCTACTGTGGTGTAAGGCTAACGCGCTCCGCTAGATATCGAGAGATCCGGGATTCAATTCTCCGACGGTGACCAAATAACAATTTTTCGGTTGCTGGGTGTTGGTAAGACGTGGAAAGAGCGATGTATTTGTTTATTAAATGTCCCGTCGTCATATCTGGGTCATTCTCCAATTTTGCGAGCAATCTTTCATAGCTACAACCTATCATTTCGTAGTGTACTGTTGAAATAATTATTAGGCAATCAGCATCTAGTATGAATATAATTGCCATGTCTTCGCTTCTTTGCGAGTATTGTTGCACGACGCACAGCTTTGTTGGGACAGTCTCCACAGTAAATTGCATGACTTTACAGTCAATCTATCATTAATCTCTTGCATACGGGGTTCTGTAACAACCATTTGTAGAACAGTGCGTTTTAGGATGCTCATCTTTCTGTATGAACTGTTTCGTAAAGTGCCACATCACTGATCTTGCTGGTTCTGAACACTGAAATTATTTAATGATATTATGCTGTGCTGATTTAATTGAGAGCGTTCGGTTCTCACATAACACCAAACGAAATGAAGCAAACCTATAAACAACAAAGATGACACCGAATTTTAGGTTGTAATGAGCACGTCCTTTGAATTTGTTCTGACGCGTTTTTCAAAGCTATTCAAAGTCAATGGAACCGGTATGGAAAACAGTAGCATCTGACCGAAGAAAGAAGTTTTTCAATAGGGTTTTTAACCCCGCAGATGCTGCTGTATACGGCTCTGGTTGCAGTCTTGTGCGTTATGAGAAATTTTAGATTATATGAGAAACATTTCGGAGCGAAAACGCTCTCCAACAAAGAAAGAATTTTTCAAATCGGACTTTTAGAAGCGGAGATATCAATAAATATAAAATATGCATCTACGCCCCTGGCGGGGAAAACATGCATTATTTTAAGACGCAAGTATTCTTAAAAGGTATTTAGATGTGAGCGGTATCGGTCCAGGAAAGAATTTTTTCAGTCGAGTTTTCAGGAGCTCAGATTTTGCTGCAAATACATCAGAAGCAGAAATTAACACTTATGCGCCCTAACCATTCCTTGCCATATATAAATTATATGAAAAACCTTTCCAATTAGGAGCTGTATGCGACGCAGCAAGAATTTTTCAAATCCAAGATTTAGGAGCCAAAATATCGGGGAAAACGCAATTTACCTTAACGCCCCCTAGCGGAAAGCCTATAAGTTACTTGAAAATTTTGAAATTATATGAAAAACATTTCGCACTGGAAACGCTATCCAACAAAGAAGGCATTTTTCAAATCGGACTCTTAGAAGTAGAGATATTGACAAAGTAAGATATACATCTAGCCCCCCCCCCTACCGGCGAAGAAATCATGATTTATTTTAGGAAGAAAATATTCCGAATAGATTTATCGACATGAGTAGTATCGGTCCACAAACGAATATTTTTTCAATCGAGATTTTAGTAGCTCAGATTTTGCTGCAAATACACCAGAAGAAGAAATTAACACTTACGCTCCCTGGTGGCCAAACCATTCTTTACCCAAAACTAGAAATTATATGCTAAAGATTTCCCACCAGAAGCTGTATCCGCTGAAGAATTTTTTTTCAAATCGGAGCTTTAAAAGTAGAGATATTGGGGAAAACGCAATTTTCTTTTACGCCCCTAGCGGAAAATCTATGCCTAATTTGAAAAAGTGACTATACCCAAAATACTCTTCGACATAAATGGAATCAAAAGGAAAAAGAGTTTCTTCAATCGGATACTTAGAAGCAAATATATGGAATGAAATGTATTTTGAATTCGAAATCATCTGCATTTACGCCCTTTATCGGCGAAATTGTACATCGTAAAAAAAAAAAAAAAAAAAACTAAATAAAGGATGATTATTCGCATATTTCAAGCTTCCCAATGCAAAAAGAATTTTTTAAATCAGACTAATAGTTGCAGAGATATGGTGTCCTCAGACGGACGGACGGACAAATCGATAACATGAGCACGATTTTTTACAAAAGACGTGCTAAAAAGCGATACAAATACAGGTACACTTGTGCTGAACACGATGGGCGCTAATATTAATTGTATTCGTCGCCATTCAAACTGAAGTGACATAATCATCATCATCATCATCATTGTCAACCATTATCAATCCACTGCTGGACGAAGGTCTCCCCAAGTTTCCTCCACAACGGTCTGTCTTGTGCCAGTCTCCTCCATGTCACTCCCGCATATTTACGAATTTCATCCACCCATCTCCCATGTGGTCTTTTTCTGGGTCTTTTCCTGTCCCTTGGAATCCAATCTAAAATTTCGGCTGTCCATCTATGGTCTGTCCTTCTGGCAGTATGTCCAGCCCATTGCCATTTCAGGGATTTAACTCTGATCATGATGTCTTCCACTCTCGTCATTTTTCGGATCCACGAGTTCCTCTTCTTATCTCTCCTGGTTATACCAAGCATGCACCTCTCCATGGCTCTTTGAGTTGTCTGCAGCCTTTGTATGTCTCTTTTAGTTAAGGTCCACGTCTCTGCACCATACGTAAGCACTGGAAGGATGCATTGATCAAACACTTTTCTTTTAAGACATAATGGCATATTGCTCTTGAAAATTATGCTGTTTCTTCCAAAAGCTCTCCAGGCAAGTTTTGTACGCCGATTAATTTCTTCATCAATGTGACCCTCACTTGATATCTGCTGTCCAAGATAAACATACGTATCTGTTATCTCCAGTTTTTCTCCATCAATCGATATATCTTCATTTCTTGTAAAAGCATTGAACATCACTTTTGTCTTCTGAAAGTTCATTTTTAATCCCACTTCTTTACTCTTGTCAGCAAGTTCCTGGATCATACTCTGCAGCTCTGATGGGGTAGTTGCAAAAATGACTACGTCATCAGCAAAACGAAGGTGGGTTAGATAATCTCCATTAATCTTTATCCCTTTGTTTTCCCAGTTCAGTGATTGAAAGACATTTTCCAATGCCGCATTAAAGAGCTTCGGAGATATGGTGTCACCTTGTCTCACTCCCTTTCCAATTTTTATGTGTGTTGTATTTTCAAACAGTCGAATCTTTGCACTTGCATTTTCATAGATGTTATTAATAATATTAATGTATGCATCTTCAATACCGCAGGATTTCAGAGCCGTGGTAACTGCTGATGGTTTCACCGAATCAAAGGCTTTTTCATAATCGATAAAAGCCATGCACAATGGAAGTTCATATTCCTTCGCTCTTTCAATTAGTTCTCTCAGTACGTGGATATGATCTATTGTGCTGTAGCCACTCCTGAATCCAGCTTGTTCTCTCGGTTGAGCCATGTCCAGTGTTACCTTCAAGCGGTGTGAAAGAACTTTAGTGAAGATTTTATAAACCACTGATAGGAGGCTGATAGGTCTGTAGTTCCTGAGATCCTCAATGTCACCTTTTTTATGTAGCAGGATCATTGTAGCATTGTTCCAATCCTCAGGAATCTTCCCTTCATTAAGGCATCGAGTGAAAATTTGGGCGAGTACTGTTTCAATTTCTCCACTTGCTTCTTGTAAGATGTCTTTAGTAATTCCATCTTCTCCTGGAGCTTTCCCCCGCTTCATGTTCTTGATTGCATGAGCAACTTCTGCTGGGAGGACTGGAAGAACTCTGGTACTGGTATCTTTCATGATGTCTGGAGTACATGTATCATCCCTTTCATATAATTTGGAGTAGAAATCTTTCACTCTTGTCAAAATTTCGCCTCTATTTCTTGTTATAGAACCATCTTCTTTTCTCAGAGCCATAATCTGTTTTCTTCCCTTACTGAGATGTCCCTTTGCTATCTTAAGGCTTTGGTTGTTTTCAATTGCTTTCCCTCACTAGCTCACAGTTGAATTTCCTTACGTCTTCAGTGATACTTTTTCGTGTTGTCTTGCATAGCTCTATATATTCCACTTTGGAAGTCACATCTTCTTTAGTTGTCCTCATCTCTCTTCTTTTTGCATCAACATTTTGGTTTTTCCTGATAATTTGTTCACATGCAGCTTGTTCTTAGACCCAGCTAATTTTGTTGCCGTTTCCATTAGAGCTTTGGTTACTTTTCTGTTAACTTCCGAAATATCCACTTCTTCCGATGTTAGGCCTTCTAAAGCAGAGAATCTGTTCTTCAGTTCCAACTTGAAAGTATTATGGTGTTTTTTAAGGTTGGTTATGTCAATACATTTTGTTTGTCTTATGAGCTTGCCACGTTCCAGTTTAGTGTTGAGGTGCATCTTACATCTCACCAATCTATGGTCACTACCTGTGTTGAACTGGTTCAGCACACTGCAGTCTTCGATGACGAATTTTTTGTTACACATAATAAAATCAATTTCACTTGTCGTCCCAATTGGATGTCTCCATGTCCATTTCCTGTGTGGCTTTTTCTTGAAAAAGGAGTTCAAGATGAAAAATCCTTCTGCCTCTGCAAACTCAACGAGAGTATTTCCACGCTGGTTTCTGTTGCCGTGACCGAATTTACCTACTGAAGTTTCATTCTGTTGCCGTTGCCCTATTTTTGCATTGAAATCTCCCATAATTATCTTCAAGTGCTGCTTACCTTTATTATTTAGATGACGAATTTCCTCATAAAATTCTTCAATTTCTTCTTCAGGATGACTTGTGGTGGGTGCATAAGTTTGAATAATCTGAGCCTGGTATCTTCTCGATAGTTGGATAACGAGTCGTGCAGCTCTGTCAGAGGAACTTTCAACTTCTACCACTTTATCCTTCAGTTTCTTGTTTATTATAAATCCAACACCACTAGTTCTGCCAGTATCTGTCCCACGATAATAGAAGAGATGTCCACTATTCAGTTCAATGAGATCTTCTCCTTTTCTCCTTACCTCACTTAGCCCGACGATGTCCCACTTGATCCTTTGTAGTTCCTCTTCCAATTCAAGAAGCCTTGAATCAGAAGATAGGGAGCGTCCGTTATAGGTAGCCAAGGTCAGCATCAAATGGCAGCCTAGTCCGGTCCTCCGGGGATTCTTAGCACCCCCGGAGGACCGAATATGCGAATAATCATCAGTGACATAATATTGTTCAGCATATGTAAAATTAATTTTTTCCAGAGACTTTCCTTGCATAATAAAATGCGTTTCATCCTTGGTGTGGAACCGTTTCAAGGTGAAGAAGTTATCCTGTGTTATAGCGAGGTAACTGAAAAATTAGATTAGCCGACAAGTTTTATTATCAAGGCAAAATATTAGAAGTAAAATGCCAAATTATGTGAGCAGTTTCTCTAGTCTCTCTATATACTTGAAATTTATAAGATATTCTGAAATGTTCTTGTAGTGTCGAAGTTGTAGTTAATTAATTAATATCCTAAGCTAGTGTACACATTATCGACTAAATAGGACTAATTGAAATTAAATGTCAATGTCAAAGAATCAGGAACTCAGGTAAAACTTCAACTAGTTTATTCTCCAAACCTTAATAGTCATGAACATGACTATTAAGGTTTGGAGAATAAACACAAATCTGCTATATATTTTAATAGCCACAAATATGCTTTATATTTATGTAGCTTTTAGCTGACAACCAATTTGTAAATCAACAGGTTATCGTTACAACAACCTCATATAACATCAAACAAAGAACTTCGCTCTTTCCACGTTTATAAGTGAGTCACGGAAAATTTCTCATTGGCCGCCACCGGGAGTCGAACCCAGGTTCTTCCTTACCATCTTTGGTGAATCCCCAGCATTGTGTGGGGCTCCAAGAAGCAACCTGCCAAATTGGCTTGGCAGTTAGCGTGTGTGTCTGGAGGAATTCGAGGCTGCTGTGGTGTAGCGGAAGCATATCCGGTGCGTAACTGGAAGACCCTGGGTTCGACTTCGGGTGGCGGCCAATGATAATTTTTACGTGACTCACTTATAAACGTGGAAAGAGCGAAGATCTTTGTCTGAAGTTCCTGGTCCATGTTAAATGTCTGTATTATACCTCATATAATTTCAACAAACCTAGCAATTACCACAATATATCTACAATTTCCCCTCATTTCTTTGTTTGGGGTTTAACGACCACCGTGAGCAACTAGATGGGCAATAAGCAGTTGCCCTTCCCTAATTTAGGGTCACTGGCTCCAGGGAAGGAAGAGACCCAGTGCCGTAAGACAAACACATCGTTTACGCATCACCGAAATTCGAACCCCTCCATGCCTCACCGAGATTCCGACGAATGGTCACAAGTCAGCGTTTAGACCACTAAGCCACCGGGGCGGCTCCCCTCTTTCCACGTTTTACATCTCTCCACGTTTCTGTCTTAGCTTTTTATTTTCATTTGACTCATTTTCAGCGTTGCCAAAACGTACAAGTCGTTCGGGAAGTAATGTTCTGTTCAGTTGGACATTATCTAATTAAGAAGTGACTGCCGCCCCGGTGGCGCAGTGGTCTAAGGCGTTGGCCTCTGATCATTCGTCCGTAAAGGGTCCGGGTTCGAATCCCGGTCAGGCATGGATGTTGTGTTTGTCTTACGGCAGTGGATCTCTCCCTTCCCTGGAACCAGTGACCCTAAATTAGGGACGGGCGACTGCTTATAGCCCATTGAGTTGCTCACGGTGGTCGTTAAACCTCCAATCAATCAAAAAAAAAAAAAAAAAAAAAAAAAGAAGTGACTAAATTTACATGAGAAACAGAAACTCAAGAGGCAGATTAAATGAGAGGTATACTTCAGAATTAATAACCTTAAGACTAATAACTTGCAGATCAAATGAAACATTTTAAGCCGCCCGGTGGCGCAGTGGTCTAAGCGATGGCCTCTGATCATTCGTCCGAAAGGGGTCCTGGTTCGAATCCCGTGAGGCGTGGATGTTGCGTTTGTCTTACGGCACTGGCTGTCTCCCTTCCCTGGAACCAGTGACCCTAAATTAGGGGCGGGCGACTGCTTATAGCCCCTTAAGTTGCTCACGGTGGTCGTTAAACCTCCAATCAAAAAAAAAAAAAAAAAAAAAAGATTTGTAAGTTTCTTATAAAAACCTGATATTTTCATAAAAGTAAGGAAAATTTAAGAAATTCCCAAAAAGGATTTTAAAAGGTTTTATTCCGAATTAATTATTATTTAAAATTTTTGGATCAATTACTGATTTTTTAATGTTATTGTGAGATGTTTTAGCAAGCCTGTGGTTCCCAGGCCCGTTTGGTTCGTTTCGTTCTTTATAATGTACTACCTTATGGAAAATACCTTCAGGAATTCATTTGCTAAGAGGTCCGGGTATATATTCAAGTTATATATATATAAATGTACATTATTTATATACTTTATGGGTTATATCCCATACAACGAAAAAACAGCATGTTGTATCACCGTGACCTCTCCTTCTCATCGCCACTTCGAATCTCTAAATGTCCTCCTCGTCTCCCTTCTTCCGCGAACCCCCCAACGTTTGGGGGTTGCATTGTTGACACCTCGTAACGAATGTTCTTTAAGTTCCGCCTCCGACCATGTAAGAAGGCGTACCGAATATCACCATGTACTTGACAATCAACGACTATCTTACCAGTTCGCCGCCCCGGTGGCGTAGTGGTCTAAGGCGCTGGCCTCTGATCATTCGTGCGTAAGGGGTCCGGGTTCAAATCCCGGTGAGGCATGGATGTTGTGTTTGTCTTACGGCACTGGCTCTCTCCCTTCCCTGGAACCAGTGACCCTAAATTAGGGACGGGCGACTGCTTATAAGTTGCTCACGGTGGTCGTTAAACCTCCAATCAAAAAAAAAAAAAAGATTTGTAAGTTTCTTATAAAAACCTGATATTTTCATAAAAGTAAGGAAAATTTAAGAAATTCCCAAAAATGATTTTAAAAGGTTTTATTCCGAATTAATTATTATTTAAAATTTTTGGATCAATTACTGATTTTTTAATGTTATTGTGAGATGTTTTAGCAAGATTGTGGTTCCCAGGCCCGTTTGGTTCGTTTCGTTCTTTATAATGTACTACCTTATGGAAAATACCTTCAGGAATTCATTTGCTAAGAGGTCCGGGTATATATTCAAGTTATATATATATAAATGTACATTATTTATATACTTTATGGGTTATATCCCATACAACGAAAAAACAGCATGTTGTATCACCGTGACCTCTCCTTCTCATCGCCACTTCGAATCTCTAAATGTCCTCCTCGTCTCCCTTCTTCCGCGAACCCCCCAACGTTTGGGGGTTGCATTGTTGACACCTCGTAACGAATGTTCTTTAAGTTCCGCCTCCGACCATGTAAGAAGGCGTACCGAATATCACCATGTACTTGACAATCAACGACTATCTTACCAGTTCGCCGCCCCGGTGGCGTAGTGGTCTAAGGCGCTGGCCTCTGATCATTCGTCCGTAAGGGGTCCGGGTTCAAATCCCGGTGAGGCATGGATGTTGTGTTTGTCTTACGGCACTGGCTCTCTCCCTTCCCTGGAACCAGTGACCCTAAATTAAGGACGGGCGACTGCTTATAGCCCATTGAGTTGCTCACGGTGGTCGTTAAACCTCCAATCAAAAAAAAAAAAAAAGTCTTCCCAGTTCGAGCAAAATGGCGTCGTTGGAGACAAATGTCACCAAAATGTCCAGCAGTGGGTCTGTAAGGATAAATTGTCCGTTCTCGTGCAAGATATCTTACACGGCCGTTACTCGAGCAAATATAGATACACACGAAAAAGAACCCAAAATCATATTCATCACTGTAAAGCAAATTTCAATACTGCATCAATTAAATATGTAAATCATATTTAAATATTTACAGAGGCCTCTCGTTCGCAGAGATCCTCACAGTTTTCTTCCGGATCACTTTTGCATAATAGCGGCTCGTGCCATGGGCAACAGGGTTGCAATTAGTAATTTTGATTTCATTTGTTCTTTATTGAAGTTTCCTGAACTCATGTGATTAGTTTTCCTATAAAACTCACACAAGCTCTTCTACAGCTGCAATTAGAGCCCTGCAGAGGCAATATTTTTAGGCCCGGGCCCACCAAGTTAATACCAGGCCCGACCCGGCCCGGCCCGTTCCCACCCAATTAATGTCAGGCCCGACCCATTCAGGTCGGTATGAGGAAAGAATGCCCACGGAAAAAACGCCCACTTTTCGAAAATAGGAAAAAACGCCCACGGAAAAATCGCCCACGGAAAAAATGCTCACGGGAAAAATATGTGGTAGACTGATAAGCTTTAATGTCTGTTATAAACGGTGTTCGGACAACTGGTCACAGACTGCTGGCCAAAAAACCGTTAGGGGTCATATAAAAATTGCGGTTTCTTGGCCACCTCACCTACATAACGAAAATATGTGTAGGAGAATTGGCCACCGGAGAACTGGCCACAAAAGTTCAAAGGTGTGTGTGGCGGGGGGAGGGGGGGTTAAGTATTATCGATTCTTGGCCTACATTGAGAATTGAATTGGGAACTCCAAACAAATTTCGAGAAAACGTTCTATGTAAGCCAAGCGAGAATTACAGCATAATTCATGCTATGTTCGGAAAAAGGACCCTAAGGTGGGATTTTTTTAATAACGCTGCACTTTTACTTAGGTACTAAATATTTACATAACATGTCAAGCTTGCAATATTTTTCTTTTACTTAATTAATTCACAGGCGAAGAAAAAAGTGTTGAAAAGGCTTAGGCATCATAAGGCCTTCATAAGCGAAGAAAAAAGTGTTGAAAAGGCTTAGGCCTACCGCCTATTAATTAATGTATGGATTGAGTGTATGGTGCATAAGTAGAAGCGCAATATTATTGGCAATTAATACAGACATTTGACGTGGAATAGGAATAGCTGTGGTGCAGTGGAAGCATATCCGGCGCGTAACTGGAAGACCCTGAGTTCGATTCCTGGTGGCGGCCACTGAGAATTTTTCCGTGACTCACTTATAAACGTGGAAAGAGCGATGACTTCTGTTTGATTATTGACAATACTTGTTATGTAAATTTTACGAATATGGGAATGACGGACTGAAAACTTTTAGAAGGGCCTAAACGTTAGTCCTAATATTATTTTCTGCCTGAGTAATATCGCAATATTAATAATTTGATGTGTTACGTAAACGTTATGAATATAACATCGTTAGAATAAAAACTGTTAAATAGGCCAAGGCCTAGGACTTATGACTTAAGGGCCGCGGGTGGCCTAGTGGGCAACGTTCGTGACTGCCACGGAAAGGACCTCGGGTTCGATCCCAGGCAGGTACGAACTCTCGATCCACTAAATATCCGCCGTGCGACGGATGGGCACGTTAAGCCGTCGAACCCCGGGTACTGGCCCCCCGGTAATAAATAAGGGCGTCTTCCTCCCTCTTTCTACTTCGCTTCCGTGTCACTTTCCTATCGGGCACTCTAGCCCAAATCTCCTGGCTTCCTATTTCTAAGGGTTGTTTAAGACCTGGGGTCAGACACTCCCTTCCTAAAATCCTCTACATATGATCATGATCATTTTTTGTATTTTTCTGGGGTCAGTCACTCCCTTCCTAAAATCCTCTACATATGATCATGATCATGATCATTTTTTTGTTTGCGACTTAAGACTTAATATTTACTGCCTAAGTAAAAGCGCAATGCTAGTGACTTGATTTGATACCCAAACATTATGAATAAGAAGTCGGCGGATTAAAAGCTGCTAAAAAGGCGAAGCCTGTGAATTAATTAAGTAAAAGAAAAATATTACAAACATTTATGTAAATATTTAGTGCCTAAAAAAGCAGCGAACAAGCAGATACTAATCGAGCTAAATACTTTGCAGTGAGGGAAATGTATATTATACCTGAGAGAATGTTTGTTAGCGCTTATTTTTTCTTTAAATTCTAAAAGAAAAGAAGTGAGCCTTTTACGATGTAACTTGATACCGCCACTGACCGCTGGCCAACCAATAAATTTAGATGAAATGGGGTGGGGTCGCGTCGCTGGCAGGCCTTTCCCTCCCAGCTGCGAAGCGCAACTTTGAGGAAAGGCAGATGTCTCTCCCCGTCACGCCAAAGCTGTACGTAGCCACGGGACAGCCCACAACGAAATTTTTATACGGCCCCTTAAAATTTTTGTGGCCAGTTCTCCGCTTAGTCTTAGCTCCGAAAATCATGGAAATGTCTAAATTTCTTACTGAAAACGAAATATTAAAAAAAAAAATTATGAACAATAGTTGCTGAAGTGGGGAATATAACCACATGAAATTTGTTTATGCAGAACAATTTTATTGCACTGAAATTGCAATGTGTCCAGTTCTCCGTACCCGCTACATGACAACACAAAATGGCACCACATTTTTAATTTTTTGGCCCCTCCAAAATACACAACTTCTGCTGTGAGAATCGCAGTTCATTTTGGGTGTTTAAGTCGTAAGGAGTTGTTGATCCAAAGTGCATGTTGTTCGCAAATATAACAAATAGATGTCAGAACTACAGAGATACTGATGTATAGCAGTTGGCTTGAAGATAACGGTGAATCATTTGTGTGTTTTTAAATAAATGTTGCATAAGACTAACACTGCTTTCAGGCCAACACCATACAACCTCTACAGTCCATCAGTGCAATCTGAACTTTCCTCTCGTATTTGTAAGGTTTGCAGAAAATATTTTACACATCAAATTATTAATATTGCGGTATTACTCAGGCAGAAAATAATATTAGGACTAACGTTTAGGCCCTTCTAAAAGTTTTCATTCCGTCATTCTCATATTCGCGTTATGTAGGTGAGGTGGCCAAGAATCCGCAATTTTTATATGACCCCTAACGTTTTTTTGGCCAGCAGTCTGTGACCAGTTGTCCGAACACCGTTTATAACAGACATAAAAACTTATAAGTCGACCTCATATTTTTCCCTTGAGCATATTTTCCGTGGGCGATTTTTCCTATTTTCAAAAAGTGGGCGTTTTTTCCGTGGGCATTCTTTCATACAATCTTCAGGTCCGGTATAGGTTTTATTTGCGTAACTGTCGCTTGCTTTAACACAGACGATATTTGTACCGCAACTTTTTTGACTAACTCGAAACTAGTGTAAAAAGAGGGCATAAGTAAGTTAACTAACCCACCAGTAACCAGTGGTCTTCTAACTGAGTGGTCTTTCGGTCCGTTCTGCCTGCTAGTTCCGCTGTTACGCTAATTTCTCCTCTTCGCCCTTAATTTTTGCATACCAGTGTATATTAAATCCAAACTAGCGTTTACGAGTGGAGTTTATTTTACTCCCCTAAGTAGTCGTGCAAAATATGCCAAGAGATTTTATTTGGCTACAGCACACATTATTTTTAAAAGATTATGTTAAGAACAATTTTATATAGTCTTAACAAACAGGGTCGTCAAAAGAGTTGGTGTTGGATTAATCGATTGCATGAAAGAATGCCCACGGAAAAAACGCCCACGGAAAAATCGCCCACGGAAAAAACGCCCACGGAAAAAAACGCCCACTTTTCGAAAGTAGGAAAAAACGCCCACGGAAAAATTGCCCACAGACAAAATGCTCACGGGAAAAATATGTGATCGACTGATAAGTTTATATGTCTGTTACAAACGGTGTTCGGACAACTGGTCACAGACTGCTGGCCAAAAAACCGTTAGGGGTCATATAAAAATTGCGGTTTTCTTGGCCACCTCACCTACATAACGCGAATATGGGAATGACGGAATGAAAACTTTTAGAAGGGCCTAAACGTTAGTTCTAATATTATTTTCTGCCTGAGTAATACCGCAATATTAATAATTTGATGCGTAAAATATTTTCTGCAAACCTTACAAATACGAGAGGAAAGTTCAGATTGCACTGATGAACTGTAGAGGTTGTATGGTGTTGGCCTGAAAGCAGTGGTTGTCTTATGCAAAATTTATTTAAAAACATACTAATGATTCACCGTTGTCTTCAAGCCAACTGCTATACATCAATACCTCTGTAGTTCTGACATCTGTTTGTTATATTTGCGAACAACATGCACTTTGGATCAACAACTCCTCACGACTTAAACACCTAAAATGAACTGCGATTCTCACAGCAGAAGTTGTGTATGTATTTTGTAGGGACCAAAAAATTAAAAATGTGGTGCCATTTTGTGTTGTCATGTGGCGGGTACGTAGAACTGGACACATTGCAATTTCAGTGCCATAAAATTGTTCTGCATAAACAAATTTCGTGTGGCTATATTCCCCACTACTTCAGCAACTATTGTTCATAATTTTTTTTTTTTAATATTTCATTTTCAGTAAGAAATTTAGACATTTCCATGATTTTCGGAGCTAAGACTAGGTGGAGAATTGGCCACAAAAATTTTAAGGGGCCGCATAAAAATTGCGTTCTGGGCTGCTCCGTGGCTACGTCTCCCCGAGATTGGTTATATGACATACATAAAATGTCCGTAATTTCGTATTTTCTTATTTACGGTATTTTTCTAGAAACTACAACTAAACAAATTCTCTGAGAGTATGTGCAAACCCAGGAAACTTGTCGGGGGAGAGGGGGGTGCTTAAAACCTAAAATATAAAGAATTTCTGGTCCGATCGGGAGATTTCCAGCGTTTACAAGCTACAACTCGTCGAATTATCTGAGGGTATCTGCTGCCTCAGGAAACTAGTCGGGGGTGGGGGGGGATACCAAAATCGTAAAATATCAAGAATTCGACAAATTTTCTTAGCGCATGTCCACTCTCTGGAAACCTGTCGGTGAGGCAGGGGTTGGGGGGAGTGTAATACCAAAAGTGTAAAATATGAACGATTTCTCGTCCGATCGGGAGATTCTCAGAAATTAGCAGCTACAACTCGACACATTATCTGAAGGCATGTGAATGATGAAAATCTCCGGGTCGGAAGAGAAAGGAACCAAAAAATTAGGCACCAAAAAATTAGGGACAAAATTCTTCATATTCTACACTTTTGGAATTAACCCCTCCCCCGACAGGTTTGCTCAGTATTTTCATGCCGGGAGATAATGTCTCCAGTTGTAGTTTGTAAATGCTGAAAATCTCCCGACCGGACAAGAAATTCTATATATTTCACAAATATCATATACCCCCCATCCCCCCTCCGGGTTTGCTGAGTAGGCACGTGCGCTCAGATAATTTGCCGACTTGTAGTTTGAAAACCCTTAAATCTTTTGCTGAGTTGTAGATCATAAACATTTGTTATAAAGAATTACATTAATTATCGCAATTAAGAAAAGACGAAATCACGGAAACTTTATATGACTCAGATTACCAACCTCTGGGAGGGGGGGGCGAATTCTGGTTCTGGGCGCAAGAAGTAACTTGATACTGCCGCAAGTTTCGAAGCAACCGATAAATTTAGATGACATATATGGTTTGTTTCTTGGGGTGGGTGGGGTCTTGTAGCTTTGTGAGCTCCGTTGAATTATCTATCTCGCACCTGCGGAGCGCTGGACAGCAAACGACTGTGACGAAAAGCAGATGGCTCTCTCTACCCGCTGTAGAAAAGAGAGAGAGAGAGAGAAGGAGCGGCCTTGTTCGGTGACTGATTTCATACAATCAGTTCGGTGGTCAGCAAGAAGGATCTGTACACCCATACATATAGAATATATATTTTTCAATAGTTGCTACATTTTTAATTTGACTGATAAACAGTCACTCGTGGATAATGCGGAGTTGCGGTCAGTATATGCTTGTTCACCAGCTGCTGTATTCTGATTTTTTCCAATTAATGTAATTCTTTATAACAAATGTTTATGCTCTACATCTCAGCAAAAGATTTAAGGGTTTTCAGACTACAAGTCTGCAAATTATCTGAGCGCATGTGCTGCCTCAGGAAACCTGTCGGAGGGTGGGGGGGGGGTTAATACTAAAAGTGAAAAATATGAAGAGTTTCTAATCCGATCGGGAGATTATCAGCATTTACAAGCTACAACTCGACAGATTATTTGAGGACACGTGCCTACTCAGCAAACCTGTCGGAGGGGAGGGGGGGGGTTAATACTAAAAGTGTAAAATATGAAGTATTTCTCTTCCGACCCGGAGAGAGAGTTTCATCATTCACATGCCTTCAGATAATGTGTCGAGTTGTAGCTGCTAATTGCTGAGAATCTCCCGATCGGACGAAATTGTTCATATTCTACACTTTTGGTATTACACCCTCGCCGACAGATTTCCAGAGAGTGGACATGCGCTAAGAAAATTTGTCGAGTTGCAGTTTGTAAATGCTGAAGATCTCCCGATCGGAAGAGAAATTCTTGATATTTTACGATTTTGGTATTACCCCCCCCCTCCCCGACTAGTTTCCTGAGGCAGAAGATACCCTCAGATAATTCGACGAGTTGTAGCTTGTAAACGCTGGAAATCTCCCGATCGGACCAGAAATTCTTTATATTTTAGGTTTTAAGCACCCACCCCCTCTCCCGATAAGTTTCCTGGGTTTGCACATACTCGCAGAGAATTTGTTTAGTTGTAGTTTCTAGAAAAATATCGTAAATAAGAAAATACGAAATTACGGACATTTTATGTGTGTCAGATAACCAATCTCGGGGAAACGTAGCCACGGAGCAGCCCAGAACGCAATTTTTATACGGCCCCTTAAAACAGTTCATCAGGGCAATCCGAACTTTCCTCTCGTATTTGTAAGGTTTGCAGAAAATATTTTACACATCAAATTACACTGCTGGACAATTGCTAAGGACGGATCATAAACGGCTATATAGCGCATAAAAAAGTAAGTGTGGTTGGATGCCAAGTGAAACAAAATAATGTCAGAATGCCAGGACATTACAAGAAAGACAATTTATTGTGCTCTGAAATCCAGAAGGCTTTGGAACGTGTTCAAGGGACAAACAGGCCATTTTGTGCAGAATACGTAAACGTGAAAGAAATGCAATTACCGTCCGCAGGCGTTCCGGCGTAAGATGTCAATATGGGATATGGCCACCATGGAGGGTGATGCAAGATTCCACACGTCGTGTCATGCTTTGCACAACATTATCAGGCAGCTGTTGGGGTAATTTATCCCATTCCTCTGTCAGTGCACGGATGAGGGTGTCCTTGTTTATTGGAGGGTATTGGCGACCAGCAAGACTCCTTCCCAAAGCATCCCACACATTTTCAATGGGATTCAGATCTGGAAAACGTGCTGGCCATACGAGACGTTGAATATCCTCGCTCTCAAGACACTCCTGGACAGCGACTGTTCGATGACATGTTGCGTTGTCGTCCATGAAAATGAATCTATCACCGACAGCACCACGGAACATGTGAACATGCGGTAGCAGAACATCATTAATGTATCGTTGGACAGTCATAGTCCCAGTTGGAAGCACATAGAGGGACGTACGGCCATTGATCATGATGCCAGTCCATACCATGACACTACATGTCGGATATCGGTCCCTTTCCTGAATGTTTGCTGGACAATATGCAGTACCACTATCACGCCAGGTCAGTTGTCGTCGACAATCAGACGATAGACTGTATCTACTCTCATCTGAGAAGAGGACAGCAGACCAGTCGTCATCAGTCCAATTGCGATGTTGATGGCACCATTGCAAACGGGCGGTACGGTGACGTCTGGACAATGGGATGCACACAACAGGTCGGCAGGCATATAGTCCTCCTTCATGCAAACGTCTGGCGACAGTTTTTCGGGAGATCCGCTTGCCAGTAGCAGCCATAAACTGATTTGCTACCTCACTAGCTGTGCTGCGCCGGTGTCTTTTTGTTGATAGCACTATGTACCGATGTTCTGCAGGTGTCGTACTGCGAACACGACCTCCCCCGTGACGTTTGCTACACTCTCCATTTGTTTGAAATGATTTCCAAAGCCTTGAAACAATACTGTGGCTGACGTCGAGCTCCCTGGCAACATCTGTTATTTTTCGCCCTTCTTCAATCTTGCCAATAATACGGCCACGCGTAAAATCATCTAGGTGATGTCGGGAAGACATACTGAAAATTACAAGTTCGTCAATTGATTCTTTCCTTTTCAACTTTGCGTTTGAACAACAACGGTCAATACGCGTCAAATCCTTTATATCTCTTATCAGCGCTATGACGTCACGAACAAGTTTGGCAATCCAAAATTTGCATACGCACAACACGTCTTACTGTATCCCGCACTTATGCTAATTTCCACATTTTCCTGCCTTCCATTTTATGGTTGCTATCTTTGCTATTGTCATCCGTCCTTAGCAATTGTCCGGCAGTGTATTAATATTGCGGTATTACTCAGGCAGAAAATAATATTAGAACTAACGTTTAGGCCCTTCTAAAAGTTTTCATTCCGTCATTCCCATATTCGCGTTATGTAGGTGAGGTGGCCAAGAAACCGCAATTTTTATATGACCCCTAACGCTTTTTTGGCCAGCAGTCTGTGACCAGTTGTCCGAACACCGTTTATAACAGACATATAAACTTATCAGTCGATCACATATTTTTCCCGTGAGCATTTTGTCTGTGGGCGATTTTTCCGTGGGCGTTTTTTCCTATTTTCGAAAAGTGGGCGTTTTTTCCGTGGGCGTTTTTTCCGTGGGCAATTTTTCCGTGGGCAATTTTTCCGTGGGCGTTTTTTCCGTGGGCATTCTTTCCTCATACCGGATCATCTACACGAGGAATTTCTTAATTTTTGTTTACATTGCGTATACAGTTGTGCATACATGAATATTTTATTTCTACTTGTTTAGGATATTAAAAAAATTCTTTCACAGTAAGTTTATTGATATCATGTTTCCAAAAGTTCTTATAATGTGTTAAATATTTCAGAGTTATCGGTATCAAGAACCTAAGAGTCGTAGATGGATCCATTATGCCAACCATTGTGTCTGGAAATACTAATGCACCAATTATTATGATTGCTGAAAAGGCAGCGGATATGATCAAAGCAAGTGATCCAGAATGGGCGACATGTGCACATCGAGAATAGCTCTTCTGAGTTTCCATTATATTATCACATCATTATTATGCTGGAATCGCATGCTAATATATATGTCTGCATGACTTCATAACCGCCTACGCAACCTTTTAGCATCCTCAGTCGGACTTAAAACGGCGACTTCGCAGTGGTTACTTTCATTGTGGGAGTACCAGTTTTGGAAAAATTCTTTCAACTCAGTGCTGAGATGACCAGTCTTAACCAGACTTGGAAAAGCTAGACCCGAACCTGACCCTGACAAATCAGCTTTGAACTATAAATTCGAAACTCAATTATGTTACAGGGGAGCGTATAATTTATTCAAATAGTGGACGTATAATTTACTACTTTACAAAACAAATGTATTACCGGGGAACGTATAATTTACTCACTTACTTGCAGGAAATGTTGAAACTGTCGTCCTTCATTTGCACGACATAATCTAAATGTTTTCAAAAGTCCGCACAGTGATGATAAGGCTGTTTCACTTAATTCTGATGGCGATGCAGTCAACATTTCTGAATTAAGTAACTTGTTGTATGTTTAATTTCAGCGTTTGCTGTTTTCTTGATAACATATCAAGCTTCAGAATATTTTTCACAGCAACGCCAATTTTCATAAGCTTCTGATGAGTTGAAAGTTTCCAAAATGCGGATGTTGACGGAAGAGACATTCATGAAATCAACATTCACATTTTGGAAACTTTCAACTCATTAGAAGCTTGTGAAAATTGGTGTTGCTGTGATACATATTCTGGTTCCTTAACGAGACGAAAAGACTTCGAGTATTCACTCTTCCCTTTTTTGTTTTCAACAAGTACATATTTGTTGGCATCGACGTTTTTCAATCTCCTTAGTATTAAATTCATCCATATTAACAAATAAGGCGTTAATTCCAACAAGACATGCAATGAAAACGGTGTGTTAGCACGTCAAACGAAAACCTCTGAATGTTCAATGCTAAACATGCCATGTGAAAAGTAACTCTCAGTCTTACAATGTGACACGCGGGGTGTGAGATAGTAAATCAGCAGGCAACAGGCCTTTGCCTGTACCTTGCTCCGGACAACGGCACTTAAAACAAACTCAAAGAAAGCATCGTTTTTACAATATGGTGTAGGTGTATCTAGCGCCGGTGCCGTTTTGTCGGTCGGTGGGAATCTTCGTTGCTTTAAAAAAGAGACGACAATATTTGTGTATGACAAATTATTTTTCGCCCGGCTGGTACCTGTAACGAGCACGAATTTTCACAGTACGCATTTTTATTTGAAACATTTTTTTTTTTCTTTTCAAAAATAAAACGGAAATAAAACCGGATCGAAATCGGGTCGGGAACACCTTGACCCTACATGTTTAAGACCCAAGAAATTGTCGACCCGCTGCAATCTCTGCTCTTTACGCCGTTTGCCCTACTAAAAGTACCCATGGATTCCAACCAGAGAGCACTACGCAGGATCAAGTGCTCTGTCACGATGGTCTGGAGCATCTGTATGAAATGTCTGGTGCATTCGATAACTTCCAAACTAGGATTAGACGGTCTTCTCTGATAATTGCACTTGCATTATTAATAAAAATCTCCGAAACTGAAGCTCCGCCTAAAAAAAAAAAAAAGAATGGATGCCGTTCCTTCGCCAAATCTTCAAGATTCTGTCTGCCTTCTGTAAACTCTTCATGTCAACGAAACCCACGTACACGTGACACGATTGCTTAACCACCGAGAAGGCTTCCTGAAACATTTATTATGGTTTCGTTCCCCAATTTATGAAGGCGAACGCATAATTTTATCGCATAACATTGTTAGAGGGTTGATTAAATGCTTCCGATGCGAAGTCGAAATGAAGCAATATTAAAGACAACGTACTACAGCTCTTCGGTCACGAGGTAGAGACGTTATAACGAAGTAATTTTCTCCGTCATTTATGGTCTACGCCGGGATTCGAACCCGATGCCGCTTATTCCGGAATAAGTCGCTCTACCAACTGAGCTACGCAGACGCTTTATTCTGATTCCCATCTGCCTTTATGTCGTGTGCGTCCTTCAGGCAGGCACGTCACATCTCCTGGTACGTTACATCATCTCCCCCTGATTTTTTTTTTTTCGAAGTGCTTCTCTTATTTTTCCTATCTCGCGGTGTGGAAAGAACATCACACCAATGCGAGATTTTGAACGGTCGGGTCATCCGGATAGTTCGGGCGCCATTATAACGAAGTAAATTTCTCCGTCATTTTTGGTCTACGCCGGGATTCGAACCCGAGTCCGCTTATTCCGGAATAAGTCGCTCTACCAACTGAGCTACGCAGACGCTTTATTCTGATTCCCATCTGCCTTTATGTCGTGTGCATCCTTCTGGCAGGCACGTCACATCTCCTGGTACGTTACAACGTGTCCGTACGCGTAGTTTGTAGTACTGCAGATATGTGAAATAATTGTGCCTTTGATGATAGATGCATGCAACTTGGGGCACATATACTACATATATGAAGGTCTAATTTTCGCTATGAGGCCATCTCAGAATTTTCCTTTAACAAAATTGACAGCCATTTAAAGAAATGGCGAGTAATTGTTATTTTTGTTTCTTAATTACTGTAGATATTCATGATGTTCAATCATTTACTTGTGGTCATGAAATGCCTGTAGTACATTTTGGAAGTAAAAATAAAGCCTAATGATAGATAATGACACTTTATTTTCAATAATGTATATCATATTTTATTTATAATATATAATATTTATAATATATTTATTTATATTATATTTATAAAAAAATTTGATGGATTTTTATTTAACGGAAATACTGATATTGTCTGTACTGATTACTGATTTTAATGAAATTAACACATTTTTTGTAAAAAAAACCTTTATTTCACTCAGTACAAAGAGCGCCACAAATACAAAGAATGCCATAAGTACAAATAGCACCACAAGTACAAACAGCGGTACACTGTAGGGCAGCCTTCCTACACTTGCACCGTCATGCGCAGCCTTTCGTGCAGCTACATCGTACAAGTTCCCTACATGCCTGTGGTAGGGTTGTCCAAGATATTTCACATCCACCTTCGTCCTTCTTCTTCCAACCCCAATCACCTGGCGACGGAAGCAATGGGGTTGCGACCATCATTTGGGCCCAGCAGTAACCAGGCTGGTAGACAGCTCTCTTTGCATGCTGAATGAGAGCATCTTAGTAGTAACCGCAGGTTTATGGCGCACTCCTAGTTTTTTCGCGGTAGCAACACCTTGGGTCACGTGGCAAGAAGAAAGCGTCATGATCTGGAAGGGACGTCACTGGTGGGCGTGGTCCTTTCTTGTCCGCCATTTTTTATTTTGAAAAAATCAAATACATTTATTTTCAAAAAAGCAATGAGTACATGTGGTAGGCAAATGCTCTACCGATTCGGCTACCGAGACATTGTTTGGGGTACTTGCAGTAGGACGTCTTCAGATTGAATACAGGAAGGAGGGTGTATGACTCACTCAAACAAGAACTGACATGATTTTCACAACCACACAGGCATAGTGCCTATAACGCAGGGGTGTTCCCACAACCATGGAGAAGTACTGCAGTGCCATGTTATTGCTACTGGCCAGTTTCGCGTTCGGAAACAGTTACAGGGAAGTTTATTTTCTCTGTGAACAGCAGCTCATTTTTTTTTTCATGACATATTATTCTTAATAATCCTAAACATACTTTTTTATTCACGAATTTTCAAATTTAAGGTGTTGTGCAAACTTTTCCCCCGACGTGATTCCTACGCGTTTAATCTGGAATCATGTATTTTCTTGCAAAATGAAGGACTTTTCTTTTCATGTTTTAGAATTATTTTTTCTGTAGGGGTTTTGTATAATTTAATTTTTTCAGAGGACCTATGATTTTTTTCATAACTTTTTTCTATGCAACATGTTGTTTTCAGTAATTGAGATCTTTCGATCATGTACATGCTCGTTCATATGTTTTTCTTGCAAACTGAAGAACTTTATTTTTTTCACGTCTTTAACATTACTTTTTTGTGTGGAAGTTTATTATAATTCATTTTTCTTTAGAAAAACTTAGTACTTTCTTCTTCATGAATATTCTATGCAACATGTTGTTTTCAGTAATTGAGATTTTTCTACCGTAATTTTTGTTCATGTTTTTATCTTGCAAAATGAAGAACTTGGTTTATTTTCTTCATGTCTTCAAAGTTATTTTTTTCTCTTTATGGATTTATTATACTTTATTTTTTAAAGGAAGTCTTAATAATTTTTTATTCGTTATTTATTCTGCACAACGGTTGTTTTTAAGAATCCATATTTTTTGTATCACATTTATGTTCGTTCATGTCTTTTTCTCCTACGAAATTTTGGGGGAATTATTTTTTCTTTCAAGTTGAAACAATTTTTCCATAGAGTTTATTATATTTTACTTTTTCCATAGAGGGCCAAAATTTATTTATTTCGTTCGTAATTTTTCAAAAAGTTACGTTATGTTTTGAGAACTTAGGATTTTTCGATCCGTTACTATCGTGTTTGAAAAAAAAAACAGTTCGATCATGTCTTTTCTTGTGAAATAAAGGTCTTCTTTTTTTGTCATGTTTCGAAATTATTTTTCTGTCGGATTTTATTGTGTTATTTTTTCATGATTATTCTATGTAACGTGTTTAAAAATATTCCGAAATTTGTACAATCATGTTTATGCTCGTTCGTGCTTTTTTCTTGTAGCATAAAGAACTTTACTTTTTCCACGTCTTCAACATTAATCTTTGTGGAGGTTTATTGAAACATTTTCTGTTAGAAGATCTACATTTCTCATCAGTATTCCATGAAACATGCTGCTTTCAATACTGAGATTTTTTGAGGGGTTATGTTTATGTTATTTCATGTATTTATCTTGTGAAATGAAAAACTTGATTTATTTTCTATGTGTTTTCAAAATTATTTTTTCTCCAGGGGTTTATTGTTGTTTATTTATTTTTTCAATAGCAGGACTTAAGTTTTTTTCTTCGTAATTTATTTTGTGTAACGTATTGTTTTCAGAAATTAATATCTTTTCGATCTGTTTATATCGAAAATATTTTATGTAGGGGTTTGTTAAATCTTTTCGCCATGATTAGTTTTGTGCAACGTATTTCAGATTTTTCTTTTCGATTTATTTCAATCGTTTTGAAATTCGTTTTTGCTTTTCTCTATAAAATGAAAAACTTTATCTTCACGTTTGAACATTTATTTTTCTGCAGAGGTTTATTTTAATTTATTTTACAGGAGGACTTATTAAATCTTTTTCTTCAGGAGTTATCCCGCGCATCATGCTATTTTCAGAAATTTAGGGGTTTTATGATCGTTCATACCTTTTCATGTGAAACAAAGTACTTTCTTCGGGGTTCGTCTTTTTCGGTAGGAATTACTACATTTTATTTTTATAGGAGAACTTGTTAAATTTTCTTTTCATGATTGTTCAAAACTTAACATCAAGTTTGAGGACTAATGCAGGGGGACATCGATAAATTGTGAATCTGTGGGTATGTAAGTTTTGTGTTTTTTTGTTGTTGTTGGCACATCACTCTGGAGATGGGCTGACATCATGGAACAAAACATTTCCAGCGAGTGTGTTGACTTTCCAATCAATTCCCTTTGTTAAAAACTAAAGGACTCTATTTGATTAAAACTAAGATCTCTTTCTGTCAACATTTTTCTTTAAAACACCAGCCATACGATCTAATTCAGACTGCATGCATATCATTGAAACTTTTATGTTGAATAACTACGGGATATTTCACTAAATGTTTTACTGAAAAAATTTTGTGCAAAAATTATGAAAACACAATACAGACAAATAAAAAAAAACAGTAAAAAGCTTACTGAAAATAAAAGTGG
Source organism: Macrothele yani (assembly GCA_039090855.1). NCBI lineage: Eukaryota > Metazoa > Arthropoda > Arachnida > Araneae > Macrothelidae > Macrothele > Macrothele yani. The sequence goes on from CM077018.1 coordinate 80,742,212, forward strand.
TTAACGTAAAATTTGCAAATTAAAGTAAAAAATGTGTTTACCGAAATTTTTAGTGAAAATAAGTTTAACTGAAAAAAAGTTTTTACGAAAATCCATTACAAAAAAATTATGTGCGAAACAGAAAAGTTTAAAACAAAAAATATAAAAATACGTTTCCTACAGTTTTTAGTAACAAAGAATTTTACGAAAATAAATTTTATCGAAAACAAGTTTTTACAAAAATTAATTTATACAAAACAGTAAAGTTTAAAATATATAATGCTGACATGCACACATATTTCTAACATCAATTCATACAAAATCACATATAATACGGTATTAACATCATCAAATAACAATACGAAGGAGCAGATAAATTAATTTCCGAGGCCGCCACTTTAAATGTCCGCCATTAATGTAATAGGGGAAATCTGAGATGGCCTCATAGCCAAAATTAAACCTTCATATATGTAGTATATGTGCCCTAAGTTGCATGCTTCTATCATTAATAGCACACATCTTACAAATATTTCACCTATCTGCAGTACTATTGTATGTTCACCCGCCGTTTAAAGTTCGACACGGGACCATTACTCAGCTTTTATTCAGCGTGAAAATGCAGTCGTATTTCTTTTTAATCAACTTTTTTGTACTTAAGTTTTTATAATCTCGTACTGACGTGTACATATCGCAGTACGAAGTGCATATAATTTTCACATGAGATGTATTCATGAGTAAGTGCTTGGTTTTACATAAATTGCCTGACATCATGTTAACACTTTACCATCAGCAAGCATATTTTATGTATTTTCTATTTTCATGCTTCAAGTTCTATATTTATGTACCTAGCACCAGTAAAGCTGCAGATTCGTTGTTATCAGTCAGAAATGTGAAAGCTTTCGAACATTGTATGTAATGTATCGTCTATAAAACACAGACGAAACATAAAATATAATAAATGTATTTCTCAGATTATGACGCCTGTCTGTCTATGTTTATGAGAGCTGCATGTTTTTCGTTTTCACACAACTTCATTGTTGTTTATTATTTCCTTGAAGAAACCACATCTAAAAGTAGGTCCATGATCACCCCATGAAACGACATTATATTGGGTAAAGTTCAAGCCTTTTTTTCACCGCACCACAGGAACGTGTTACATCAGAAGGGAAAACGGAATCAACCAGCTATGTAGTCCCTCCCCCGAAATTGTTTACGACCTTGTCCCAACGTCTGGATAGGTCTGCGATGCCATTCTTGAAGAAACCTGCAGGTTTTGCTGTGAAGAAATCATCAAAGGAATTCTGGAGATCAACATCATTATTGAGCCTTCTGCCACGGAGTGCATTCGACAGAGATCGGAACAGGTGATAGTCTGAACGGGCGACATCTGGAGAATATGCCGGATGTGGAAGCATCTCCCATTTCATGTCCTGAATGGCCATTTTGGCCATGCTTACACTGTGAGGGCGGGCGCTATCATGTTGGAGAAGGACACCATGGCGCCGATGTGGCCGTTTCTGCTGAATTGCTTCCTCCACACGGCGGAGTTGTTCACAATAGAGTGCAGCGTTAACGGCGCGATTCCTCGGCAGCATTTCCCAGTGAATAATGCCTTCCATGTCCCACCAGACACACAACATGATCTTTGCAGGATGAAGGCCATGTTTTGGACGTGGTGTGGGCGTCCTGTTTGGGCTTAACCTTTCCCTCCGATGTCTGAAATTCACGTACAGACACCAGTTTTCACATCCAGTAACAATACGTGACAGAAAGGGTTTGTGTTGCTGAGAACATTCGCGATAACGGGCGAGCAAGGAACCACATATGGCAGCAAGCTGATTCTTCTTGTTCTCGGTGAGAGTGTGAGGCACCCAAGATCCCAATTGCTGTACATTTCCCATATGTTCCAGGTGTCGCACCACTGTGGCTTGATCACAGTCCATCTCAGTGGCTAATTCGCGGGTGGTTTGACGCGGATCCAAGTGAATGATATATGGTTCAAACGATCCTCATCAAAGCGAAATGGACAACGTGAGCAGGGAGAGTCGTTGAGGTCAAATTTGCCATGTCGAAACCGTTCAAACCATTTGCGGCTGTTCTCGGAGTAATAGCATCCTCCCCATACACAGCACACATTTGTCGAGTATCCTCGGCGGCTGAGGATCCCTTGTTAAACACGTAGAGGAGCAGATGTCGGAAATTTTTATTCCTCTCTACTTGACACTCCATACTTCCGGACCTGGAAACCAAAAAACCATTACCCACAATCACACAACGCGATAGGATTTAGATACACGATATTACTGGCTACATTTTGATATACAACTGGCCATCTGCACCGTCGCTACTGACCTGGGAAACACTTGTGAAATAAAACGGCATGAACTTATGCATCAACCCAATACGAATGTGGACAATTTCACACAGAAACATACTGCCTTACACACATGAAAGTGGTTTAAATTTTAACGGAGCATGTGATTATTGTGTCAATAAATGGTCTTACCTTTTTGATATTGGGCTGTGTTCGCGAGGTAACTATCTCTACGCGATTATACACATCTCATCGATGGGGAGTTTTGCTATTTGCGAAACATAAAGAAATGAAAGACGGTGAAAATACTCCAAATACTCCAAATACGTGGCGACAGTTAATAAATAAATACATCGCTCTTTCCACGTTCCAGAAACACACAGCATCCGAAAAATTGTTTTTCAGCCGCCGCTGTGGAATTGAACCAACAGAACTCTCGATATCTAGCCGAGCGCGTTACATTTACACCACGGTGGCCAACAATCAACGGTGCTATGTGTATTTTTAAGTCAGCTTCTGACATCATAAATCCGTAAGATGGGCTCAGCTACTGAGACATCTCCATCTGGTGAGACATCTCCATCGTCTCAGTAGCTGAGCCCATCTTACGGATTTATGATGTCAGAAGCTGACTTAAAAATACACATAGCACCGTGGATTGTTGGCCACCGTGGCGTATATATAACGCACTCGGCTAGATATCGAGAGTTCCGTTGGTTCAATTCCACAGCGGCGGCTGAAAAACAATTTTTCGGATGCTGTGTGTTTCTGGAACGTGGAAAGAGCGATGTATTTATTTATTATATTTATTATGAAATGAAAGACGGATTTGTAGCCATTTTAGAATGTATGCCTGAATTACCGTGATGCTAAAAACTTACCTTCTCCCAAAATTCCTTAAGCAGTACAAAGAAGCGAAAGTCTAGTTAAGCAAATGGAAACTGGAACGCGACGAAAGAGTAATCTGATTTTGACCTGATAGGGATTTAATAAAAAAATATCACAGTAAGAATTTTTTAAATTTTCAAATGAACACCGTAGATTGTATTTGGGATACTGATGACAAAAATCCAAACTGGAAGGTCTCTTCATGTCGATAACTGATTGGCTGACTATGAATGACCTTGCTATCAATTTTAATAAAACTGAAATTATGATTTTTTCTAACAAATTAATTTTTTCACCCCCATGTCAACAGATATCTCTAAAGGGGACTCCTATCGAAGCTGTTCAGAGTCATAATTACCTGGGGATTTTAATTCAACATGACTTAAAATCGAATAGCCATATAAATTACCTTTCCAACAAGAACGTTTCAAATATTGACATTTTGAAAAATGATCGATTTAAATATTGTCTGAGAAAAAATGAACGTTTCAAATATTGACTTTCAGTTGGAAGGTATTTCCCATGTTATTATATAGGATTTTTTGGAATTATAAGAAAACGAAAATTTCCGAAAACGCCCTCTTAGGGAAAACAACAAAACCATTTTTCGTCTTACTTAGATTTTTTCAATAAATAATTTTTTTCTGATGTAAAAATACACAAACAGCTTATTGAAAACTAAAAAAAATCATAATTGTAAGATGTTGAAAGGAAAGTCGATGTTCTTTAATTTTTGTATCATATTCAAGTATTCCACTCATAAGCGAAATAACATTAAAGTGCATCTCTCCTCTTTGAGTTCCGTTTGATTCGGAGGGGGGATGTGTGAAAGAGATGTTTTCTAGCCGAATGATTCAAACTCATTTCTATTCGAAGTATAAGAAAGTGAAATCTGACATCAGAACAATGAATGTGAAAACACTTTCATTGAAACGATAGTAAATCATCTCGATTAAACCTGCTTACATGACAATGAAATTTTTTCGTAATGAAAGACCTGGAGAACTTCGTTAGCCTAAAAGAGTTCGACTCGCTTAATAAATTAAAATTGAAGAAATGTTTCTCTTTCTCAGTAAAGAACTGGAGGGACATGGAATCGGACAATATTAAAGTGAGAACGAAGATTTTAAAGTGGTTCACGAAAAAAGGCCATGGTTCATCAGCAAAGAAGTGTCATAGAGTAGAGAATGCGTGATGAATCTATCTCCGTATTTAAGTAGAGCTTTCACTTATAGGGCTTCTTTTTTCATATTGGAATATATACATATATTTTCCTTGACTGAACATGAACTATTATTTCCCCAGATCGGAAGATCTCGAGAAATCTGTAAAACACGTAAGTTAGTATACCATATGCCTTTACATTAAATATTTCTCTTTTGGACAGTAAATGCATGCAACTTTGAATAACAAATAAATAAATAAAAAGGAATTATGGAAGAATAAGTGGAGAAGAGTTCTAAAAAATAAGCGTATACAACGATATGGAGAAGAAACCTTAAATCTTCTCAAAGTTATGTGGATTAATAAGAGTCTTCGTCATACCAAACACATTCTGAATTGTCAATACATTAATCACATTAGTTATTTTTTAAAAACAGGTGTTCTGGGTCTTCTCAGGGAAGAAATGAAATTCACATGATTTCTCTCTGATGAATGAAAACTAATATGAAATGTACGATATGAAATTTCTCTCTGATGAATGAAAACTAATATGAAACTTATATGAAATGAATGAAAACTTAGATGATATGAAAGTTATGAAGATGTCTGATGGGACTGAAGAAGTGGAGTCAAATCATGAGGAATTGAGAACAGCTTCTTGTCTTTCTTCCCGCTTTATGTGTTCGGTTTGCTCCCTCAGCTTTGATAGAAAATTTGATCTTAAGAGACATTTGCTAGCACATGGGGGAATAAAAATGTTTAATGTGCGCAATGTTCTTCTAAATGTACTCGACAGTCTGCTAGAAAACGTCATGTGACAAGATTTCACAAGAAAATTGAATCCAATGTTGGAGGTGGTTCCCACGATGCTGGGTCTACCGAAGAGAATACTAGACTCAAACATTCCTGTACCTTCTAACATTACAACGCTTCCACCAATTGCACTTTCCAAGGGAATTGGGCTTACTGAATCTGGAGCAAATGGAATACTACTGACTTATAGAAACACCCCATCTGATAGACTATATATACCATACATTAAAAACAAGTAAGAAAAGAAGTTTTAAGTTATGTAGGGGAAACGAATGACGAAAGGAAATAGAAAAATAAAGTCAGAATAAAAGTTTACATGAGGAAAGTTTTACATTCAAGCGTTCGTACCTTGCTGGGATCGAGCCTGAGGTTTCTACCTTCGGTCATCGCACACTCAAAGTAGGCTTGGTGGACTTGCGTTGATAAGCATTGAAAATGACCGAGCCAGCAAACTAGGCGTGACGAAACTGATTGAAATATTCTCTAAGAAGAACGTTAGAAGGGAATCCAGATTTTAGTAACGTAAGTTTTCTTTATTTTGTAAAGTATACTTGCTTCATGAATTTAAAAGACAAGACACTAAAAAGAAACAATATCGCTGAAATATTTAAAACTAGAAAAATTTAAACATACTTGTTTTTCCTCTTTCTCAAAAATTATTGTATTTAGGACTTAAAGAGCTTTAAAGGAAGTTCGAAACCGGACACTCGAAGATCAATATTTGTTTTCACTTGATTTGATATCTTCAACATTTGTCATTTGAAGATTTGAGTACTAAATTTATCGAGGATACTTACCGGAATAAGTGCTCACATAATTAAAAGCAATACATAAGTGATCATAGAATCAATATCTGGAAAATATATTTTTACTACGGCGAAGTAAAATATTGACCCTCGCATTAATTTTTGGCTAAACCAGAATGATTGTCTGATCATCACAGGATTTAAGAGACAACGTTTAACAAGGTACTTTTTTTCTGTGATTTGATTTCATTATATAGAATATCAAGTAATAACGGCACGTTTTCTGGAAAACAGACTGAGCTTTTCAATGGAATGTGGAAGGACAGACAGTAGGGGGAAAATGAGAGGGTAAAATTCGGCGGATCGAGAGCGAGTGGAAGAGCAAAATCCGTTGACCAGCGGACTAGGCGGTGTAGGGGGTTTGTGCGGAACGGCGAGGAGGGGGGGATCCGCAGAGAGCGTGGGTCATCGGAGCAGAGAGGGGTCAATGTTGAAGAATGGATGGGGGTCGGTAGACAGGGAGTTGCTTGGTGAATAAAACCAAGAGTGACATTTTGCATAGCACCCAAAGAATAACATTGATTGTGGAATAGGGAGAGTAAATTCCGCCGGCCAGCGGACTAGGTCAGGATCAGCGTCATTTTCTTGTAGGACTTCCGTCCACAGGGAGTAGAGTTTAGGTCCCAGCCACCTACAGCGAGATCGCCATTTGGGCAGGACACAGAAACGGAAGGAATGAGAGCAAGTCTAGCGACTTTGACAGAACAGTTTGTAGTGAGATTAGAGTGCAGTAGATGGCGCCACCGTACAAGTACGATATTGCACATAGATGGGTGAGAGAATTTCAGGGAGGACATAGGAAAGGATACCCATTTAACCAGTGGGTCCAGCCTGGGGGCCGTCACTTAACGTGCTCGTCCGATGCACGGCGGATATTAAGCGATTGTTAGTAAATCACACCATCTCTGAAAGATCAGCCCAGGCTTGAACCTGGGGACCCAGCATCGATAGTCTGAAACACTAACCACTAAGCCATCCGCGGCTCCGGCCAGCGGACTAGAGTGGTACAACGGCGTCTTAGAGGGTTTGGTGACAGCCTCCTAGACACTGAGCAGGCCTGGGCGATCGTTTTGAGCCTGCGAACGACGGCGGATCCCGCTTTCTCCAGACGAAAACGTTTCACAGCTTGAGCCAAGAGCTCGGTGGTTATTTACGCGATGCAATTCCATTAGCATTTGTTTTAAACTGCAAATATGTTTTTCAGGCATCGGGAATTTTAAAGATGAAAATAATCGACCGCTGACGGCGTTTTAAAATAACAGCAGTTTTATATTAAAATGCGCTTAATTTTTTTATGGTTACGTATACCAGGACGCGATATCGCAAAAAAAAAAAAAAAAAAAAAAAATCCGTTAAGCGATTATAAAAACGCTAAAAATGAGTTGATTAATGTAATTGATCTTTAGAATAAATACCTAAATATTCCGTTGACATTCGGGAAAAAGTGTTTTGCTATGTTTTCAGGTTTGAAAAAAAGTTTTGCGTTGTTTCTTTTACTAACTTAATATAAACAGCAAACATATGCCAATCGAATAAAATACAAAATAAATTAGTAAGTATATTTAAGGAAATATAAAATTCTTAAAAAAAACTTGGTATGCCCATAATTCACATCCACTGATGTCGCAATTAAACTTAATACAATCATCTGTACCATGAATAATAAATTGACCACAACCGATATTCTGTTGTTGGGAATTTTTTTCTAAAATAATGGTTGCTGGTATCCAGTATACTATGCTCATGCACTAATTTCATATCAATGTGGTGATAGATGGAATTAGAATAACTGCAAATAGTAAAACGGGCTTATAACACATTTACCTACCACCATATGCTGCAATAACAACATCGGTTAGTCTTATAAGGGGGAACCATCGACAAAAAAGAAACTAAATAACTCCCCCTTATAAGACTAAAATATATTGTTATTGCAGAAAAGCATACGTATGGTGGTAAGTAAAATTTGTATCTAAAATCCTGAGAACTAATACTATAAATTACCAGCGCATTCAATAACCTGCCAGATGCACAATCAAGTTTACGTGGTCTCCGTGTTCCATCTGTAGTGTGAAATTTATTATGTTTACATGTGTGCCAATTGTGTTTGCTGGTATTTGTACCGGCTAAAAAGCCCAATCCAAAATTAAATTGATTGCAATTAATATCTTCAGGAGTCCATGGCAACCGTGGAAGCGCTACTGCCCTTAGATTATGTATGTGGAGTCTTATTTTCAACTATTGTCCTTGTATAAAAATGAAAAAAACAAATTACCAAAAGTTTCGTTGAAGTTGTGAACAGTAATTATGGTTTTACCTAATGTGAAATTGAGCAAACGTAAATTGAAATCAATGATAACGGAACAGATATAAATAACGATGCATTGCCATTTTTAATTCACATAGGTTAACATTTATTGCATGAAGAGATGTTTATATTTCAGTAGGATGTCCCAAATTCCAAGTCAAGCGGTTCTTGAGATAACACATTAGCAAATTTATAACCGATTTCTTTTAAATTAAACCCAGTGATTTATTAATTTAAAAATTTGTATGTCAAGTACTCTTTAATTATTCCTAAATACCGAAAGAAAAGATATATGTTCTGTTTAATTCGAACACGCTTAAACAATTTCCTTCAAATTCGGTTAGATGATTACCTTTCTGTAGGTTTTAAATACAAAATTTTGATTTCCTAGCTCCAGGTGTTCAATATTTACTAAAGTTCTGGGAGCCAAATTGAATTGACTGGTTAGATTTCGGTAGGCGATACCAATGTCAAAAATTTTCATCTCTAAATTTTTCCTAGGTTGTAACAGAAAATATTCTTGGCCGATTTCTTTTTAAATCATACCCCCTTGGACCCATTTCATTCAAAATTTGTAAAGCAATTTCCTTTGCCAAAAATCCCAAATGGCAATTTTGGAGTTTGTGACTCAAACCACTGCACAAGTAGCCTTAACAATTTTCTCAGCCATTTCCTTCTTAAATAGAACACTATTTGACTGATTTCATTTAAATTCAACAAAATTAATACCCTGTGCTGTGGTAATATGTCCAAAACCAAATTTGAAATTTGTAGCCGAAGCCAGGCATTGAAATTTTGCTTTAAGAAGGCTTTTGGCGTGTTAATCTAAATCAAAATTTTGTTTATGAGTTACTACGGTTGTAGAGTAGATCATAAATTTCGAGTTTTAAATTCTTCCGTTCATGAATTATCGTGCATACCTATGGATAAATAGACGGATGCCACGAAAAAAAAACAGCACTTACCTAACTTTCTCATATACATATTGTAAATTTATATGGACAGGAAAAAAATGCATAATGTTGCATAGAACACGTATTTGTGGATGATTTTTTAAATAATAGAATGCATGTAATTCCCCTTGGCAATGGCGTAACCATGTTTCAAAATCTGTGTGTGTGTGTGTGGGGGGGGGTCCGATCACACATACCATATACTGTATATACAAATATATATGTCATTTTTGCAACTACCCCATCAGAGCTGCAGAGTATGATCCAGGAACTTGCTGACAAGAGTAAAGAAGTGGGATTGAAAATGAACTTTCAGAAGACAAAAGTGATGTTCAATGCTTTTACAAGAAATGAAGATTTATCGATTGATGGAGAAAAGCTGGAGATAACAGACACGTACGTTTATCTTGGACAGCAGATATCAAGTGAGGGTCACATTGATGAAGAAATTATTCGGCGTACAGAACTTGCCTGGAGAGCTTTTGGAAGAAACAGCATAATTTTCAAGAGCAATATGCCACTATGTCTTAAAAGAAAAGTGTTTGATTAATGCATCCTTCCAGTGCTTACGTATGGCGCAGAGACGTGGACCTTAACTAAAAGAGACATACAAGGCTGCAGACAACTCAAAGAATCATGGAGAGGTGCATACTTGGTGTAACCAGGAGAGATAAGAAGAGGAACTCGTGGATCCGAAAAATGACAAGAGTGGAAGACATCATGATCAGAGTTAAATCCCTGAAATGGCAATGGGCTGGACATACTGCCAGAAGGACAGATCATCGATGGACAGCCGAAATTTTAGATTGGATTCCAAGGGACAGGAAAAGACCCAGAAGAAGACCACATGGGAGATGGGTGGATGAAATTCGAAAGTATGCAGGGGTGACATGGAGGAGACTGGCACAAGACAGACCGTTGTGGAGGAAACTTGGGGAGACCTTCGTCCAGCAGTGGATTGATAATGGTTGACAATGATGATGATGATGATGATATACATACTGTATAAAATCGTTTAGAGCCCCCCTACACACACATGCAAGAGCAGAGCAGTTCCTGAGGCGCGATCTAACGGGCACGACATAGGCGCCCCTGTCGGCGAATTGTGGAACTTAGCGAACACAACCGTAAAACTATGATAGATAGGGCAGAAATGTAAACTACAAAGTTGTTGAGCTGACTGTGCTTATTAGGAATCGATATCGCTGTTTTATTAAGTACACATTATACACGTGTTTGTATTCTACGAAAATTCACAATCTTATATTATTAAATTTAATTCGTTCACATCATAAAAAAAGTGTGCATTATATCATTGTATTCCCGAAAAATTTAGGAGGGGGGGGGGGTTCCTTTACATTGGGGATCCCCGACTCTGAAAATCTGGAGGGGTCCTGACCCCCCGGTTACTTACGGATATGCTCCTCGGTCTAGAGGAGGACCAGGTGCATTCAAGAAAACTGATTCATCCGTCATCAACATACCTGCTAACATTGGCAAGAGCCTTGTCAGTAGTAACTAGTGTTATTGCGCGGCACACATAGATGTTTTTTTACGAAATGATCCATCTCTTGGTGTAAAAGAAATACGCTTCACAACAAAACGTCACAACAAATAAGGACACTAATGAACTTAACACGTGCAAAACACAAAGTTGATTCCCCTGGTGAGGGCACAATAGGTAACACTGCAAGATTTAAATTTGAAACTCTCACCAGTAAAAATCAGTCAGATGCGTTCAGAATTCCACAACACTTGACAGACGGGAAATCCGAAATTTCTAAAAAAATGCATCAATTTTTATCAATTTTCCAAATTTGTCATTTCCGTTTTTGGAAATTTCCATCACCCTTATAAAGCTTTGTGACGTACCTGCCAGCAGGACGCACACGACATAAAGGCAGATAGGAATCAGAATAAACGTCTGCGTAGCTCAGTTGGTAGAGCGACTTGTTCCGGAATAAGCGGCCTCGGGTTCGAATATCGGCGTAGACCAAAAATGACGGAGAAATTTACTTCGTTATAATGGCGCCCGAACTATCCGGATGACCCGACCGTTCAAAATCTCGCAATGGTGTGATGTTATTTCCACACCGCGAGATAGGAAAAATCAGAGAATTCCTTCTCCAGCGCTTCGAAAAATAAAAATGTGTGATGTTGCATTCCACACAGCAGATTGACTGGGAGTTCTCAAGTGCTCGTTCTACAATGGATGGCTGCCTGCAACGATTCATGGTCACGGCTGAGCCGTGGGCCATGACCCGGCCCTCTTTCGGGGGGGGGGGGATATGTGACGTACCTGCCAGCAGGACGCACACGACATAAAGGCAGATAGGAATCAGAATAAACGTCTGCGTAGCTCAGTTGGTAGAGCGACTTGTTCCGGAATAATCGGGTTCATATCCCGGCGTAGACCAAAAATGACGGAGAAATTTACGTCGTTATAGCTTAAATGCAAAAACTTATGGGACTGGAGATATTTAACAACGCAAGGAGAAAGGGAACATCGCACAAAAGGGGGTGTTTGCTCTGTCCGACTTCCGGTTTTGGAAATTTCCCCCCTATTTTCTAGCGGAAATAAAAAAATGTGTACAGTAAAATGTTATTTAACAATAATAGTGAACAGAGAGGCAACATCGCGAGAAAACGAAATTACGATTACGGAAAAAAATCTGAACTCCGTCGACCCTCCGGTTTAGAAAGTTTCGTAAAGATGGAATTCCGTCCTCCCACGAACATCCCCCCGCTCCCATTTCCGTTCACTTATGCATCGATCTTGTAAATGACAAAAATAATAACGAAAAAGGCGGAATTCCTTGAATTAGCGGAAGAATCTTATGCTTTATGATTAGGGGGGGGGATTTTCTCGGTGTCTAACTTCCGTTTTCGCAAATTGTTGCCTATATTTTCAAGCTGAAATTCAAACATTTATGCAATAAAATGATATTTAACAACAGTACTGGACACAAAAGCCGCATTGGGAGAGAAAAATTACAATTACGGCAAAACTTTTTACTCCATTTACCTACAGTTTTCGAAAGTTTTGAAACACGAAATGCAGTCCTCTAACGGAAAACACCCCCCTTCTTTTAAGTTTTGCATCGATCTTGAGAATGACCTAAATGATGAAAAAAAAAAAAAAAAAAAAAAAAAAAACAGAATTCCGCGAATCCGCTTTAGAATCTCATGTATTCCATTTTTGGAAATTTCCACCTCCATTCTGAAGTGATGCCGTCAATGCTGCATTTTCGAAAAAGTATTGTTTATGTTCCGATACTTTCAAATCCTGAAAAAAAAAATTTCACACTTCGAAAAAAAAAAAAAATGCTTTCATTGGAAATTTCCGGGGAAAAAATTTATAAAAAGGCTTTTATGAGTCATTCTGAAGTTCTACTGTACAGGATATTTTGTAACACAGTGGTGAAACCTCGAAAACCCGGCATCCAGAAAACCGACAACTTTAGAAATCCTGCATTTTTTTTATTTCGTTTTCGTGAGAACATCTGCTGTTTTACTAATAACCATGGAAATGTCTCGATGTACCGTCTCAACAACACATCGCAACATTATCCGATCTCAGCGTGCGAATTGCCAATAGCCGCCTACGTGTGACGCCAGGAAGTTTCTCAAATTCGTCATCTCATTGGGCCGCGCTGAAGTGATGCGGACCAATGAGGCGACGAATCGGCGCGTACGTTTGAATTTGAAATGCGTGACGAACGTGTGATGAGGAGCTGTGCTTGGTGGCAGTATGTAGATTCGAACGTGTAATGACATCTACATCGGCCTTCATGATGCATAATGGAAATCGCCTTCGCGATGTTTCGTAAGTGAACACCCGTTTCCCCTAACCCGTTTGCCCTAATTCCCGTTTACCCCAATCGCTTTTACCCGAATTCTTATTTCCCCTAATTTCGTTTGCCCTAATCTCGTTTCCCCTAAATCTCGTTTCCCCTAATTCACGTTTGCCCTAAACACGTTTACCCTGATCGCGTTTCCCTGAATTCCCATTTCCCCTAATTTCGTTTGCCCTAATCTCGTTTCCCCTAAATCTCGTTTTCCTCATTCACGTTTGCCCTAAACACGCTTACCTCAATCGCATTTCCCCGAATTCGCTTTTATCCGAATTCACATTTTCCCCTAATTTCGTTTATCTTGTTTCCCTTAAATCTTGTTTCCCCTAATTCAAGTTTACCCTAAACACGTTTGTCCGTGTCAAAGTTTCCCTTAAAAACGTTGCCTGCATCAAGTTTGCTCTAATTCTCCTTTGCCTTGATTCGCGTTTTCCTAAATTTATGTTTTCCATAATTCAGGTTTGTCCTAACTCTCGTTAAGCGAAATAAAACGTTTCTTTTACCGTCAAAATTCAAGAGAAAAAATTGTTGTATAACATATATAATTTTTTTATCGTCAAATTCAGGAAAATATATGTATATTTAATCATCATCATCAACCATTATCAATGCACTGCTGGATGAAGATCTCACCAAGTTTCTTCCACAACGGTGTATCTTGGCCCAGTTTCTTCCATGTCACTCCCGCATGCTTTCGAATTTCATCCACCCATCTCTCTTGAGGTGTTCTATGTCTTTTTCTGTCCCTTGGAATCCAATCTAGAATTTCGGTTGTCCATCGGTGGTCAGTTCCTCTGGCAACATGTCCATCCGGTTGTCTTTTCAGGGATTTCTCTCTGATTATGATATCCTCCACTCTTGTCATTTTCTTTATCCACGAGTTCCTGTTATCACCTCTCCTGGTCACACCAAGCATGCATCCTCCAGGCTTCTTTCAGTTATCTGCAGTGTTTGTATATCTTTTTTAGTTAAGGTCCACATCTTTGCTGCGTACGTAATCACTGGAAGGACGCATTGATTAAACACTTTTCTTTTTGAGACATAATGGCATATTGATCTTGAAAATTGTATTGTTTTTTCCAAAAACTCTCCATCCAAACAGGGGTATTTGCCGCCCATTGTACGATAATATTTTTCAATTTTTATTCATTTTTACACGAAATAAATACCTTTCTATTTCCCGTAAATTAAAATTTTCATAAAACACGAGTCTCATACGTAACTAAAAGAAAAAAAAAATCTGTGAAGCACTAGTTCAGTTGACGCTTTGAATAATCCAAGAAGTCAGCTTCCTCTCTGTCAATTTACACAAGTCCGCTTTACCGGTAAAAAAAAAGTTTTGTCATGTACGATTGTAGACATATTACAGCTTCTTTCTTGAAGGGGGCAATTGTTACATATATGTACTAGATGAGACCACGGCTTCACTCGCGGTGAAGATATCACTGAAAAACAGGGCTATAATAATACGTGTAATCCGATTCATCCATAAGAACTGTAGTTGAATTTCATAGCAACCGATGGAGGAAATTGGCCGAAAGATTAAATGGTCGGCAGTTAGTTTTTCAAGTGAACGAAAATTATAATTGATTTTTACATAAATTTAAGTACATAATTTTTTATTTCATTTTTTGAAAATAATTCATGATGCTCATATATAACATTCTTTGTCCCGTTTCCAGTCGTTATCAAAATAAATTGATTGTCTGAACTGCCGGTTCTCGATGAGCCGACGTACAGCTGGCGTGCGAGAAGCATTCTGCGGGCATATGCTACCGCAGGAAAACTGCCGCGGTTGGGATGCCGAAAATATAAAATATAAAGAATTTCTGTTTTAAAACCTGTGGGGGGACTGCGCCCCCACCCGAAAAGTTTTTTGCGTAAGCACATGCCCGGAGAGAATTTGTTGAGCTGCACTGTGTAAAAGCCGAGAATCTCCCAATTTTTTTATGAAATAAAAAAATGCAAATTCTTATATTTTATATTTTTGTATTAACCCCCCCCCTCTAGGTTTCCTGCATTAGCACATGCCCGCAAAGAATTTGTTGACTAGTGTGTAAGCGCCGAAAATCTCCCAATTGGGCTGCAAACTCTTTACATTTTTTTTCGGTATTAAGCCCTCCCCCTCCCCAAACAGGTTTCCAGCGTTTGCACGTGTCTTCAGCTCAGATAATCTGTAGAGTTGTAGTTTACAAACGTTGAAAATCTCTGGATGGGACCAGAAATTCTTTATATTTTATGTTATTGGTAACCCCCCCCCCCCCCGGACATACATAGCGTTTGCAGAGAATTTATAGAGCTGTAGCTTTTAAACCGTGAAATTCTTCTGTTGAGTTGCAGATTATAAACATTTTTTCTGAAGAATTACATTAAATATAACAGTTAAGAAAATACGACATTACGGAAACTTTATGTGATTCAGATAACCAACCTCTGGGGACGTGGCCACGAAGCGGTCGAAAACGCAGGTTTTATGTGGCCCCTTAACATTTTTGTGGCCAGTTCTCCTACACCCAATCAGTGATGGTGGTAAGTGGGAAAACATTCAAGCCGGACAGACTAACGTCTCCTATTAAGGTGGAACTGAATTAGCAAAAGGCATTTCCACTGCTCATGCTTAGTCTCGTACGAGGGGGGGGGGGGGTCTGGTACGCTAAGAACTCTAAAAAAGTTGGCCTTCTGCGTTCACAATTCTAGAGAATGCATTACAATACTATTTCTTGCTTTAATAAAAGTTTAGCGCGATGTAATACTTCATCAGAGAGAGAGGGGGTGTGTGACGGATACAATGGCTGCGTTAAGGACTGTCCGAATAATGACAATAACCATGTGCACTTTTTTACTCTTTTGTTGGCATGCTGTTCTACATCATCAACAGGAACAGAAAGAATAATTCTCTTGACATATCAAGACCCACCGTTTTATTTCGGTTAACAAAAATTAGGCAAACGCGAAGTAAGGTAAACGCGAATTAGGGAAAACTTGATACGAGCAAACGTGATTAGGGGGAACGAGATTTAGAGGAAACAAGATTAGGGCAAACGAAATTAGGGGAAATGGGGATTCGGGTAAAAGCGATTTCGGGGAAACGCGATTGGGGTAAACGTGTTTAGGGTAAACGTGAATTAGGGGAAACGAGATTTAGGGGAAACGAAATTAGGGCAAACGAAATTAGGGGAAATGGGGATTCGGGTAAAAGCGATTTCGGGGAAACGCGATTGGTGTAAACGTGCTTAGGGGAAACGAGATTAGGGCAAACGAAATTAGAGGAAATGGGAATTCGGATAAAAGCGATTTAGGGAAAATGCGATTGGGGTAAATGTGATTAGGGCAAACGGGAATTAGGGGAAACGAGATTTCGGGGAAACGAGATTAGGGGAAACGAGATTTAGGGGAAACGAGATTAGGGCAAACGAAATTAGAGGAAATGGGAATTCGGGTAAAAGCGATTTAGGGGAAATGCGATTGGGGTAAATGTGATTAGGGCAAACGGGAATTAGGGGAAACGGATTAGGGGAAGTGAGGCTACGCGGTATCGTATTACCGAATTTTACATCGATGTTGCGAAAAACCGTAACATCGATATAAAATTCACATCGTGTTTTCGCGATGTATCGATACATTGCCCAGCCCTAGCGGTTGCTCTGGCTTTTTTCTAGTTTTTGCCTAACCATTCGCCAAATTCAATTGTTTTCTACAGAGTTTTTATTACAAATAGTACAAAAAGGTAATCGCCAATATTTTCGCCAAAACGATTTTTTTTTCGCAAATCGCAAAGAATACGATTGACAGCACGACCCCTGCTTATTTATAAGGCTTACACGCGCAAATTTTCATTAAAGTGACCTGTTACGTGTAAGTACATGCTTTACGTAACGCCCGTTACACAATTTTTCGATAGCTTCAGAAATCCGCAATTTTCATAAATCTGGCACTCATCCAGTCCCGTCGACGCTGGATTTTCGAGGATTTACTGTATTTAATTTGACTACCAAACTATGCCTTGCCGTCCAAATGGACACACTACATTTGATTATTTGGCATAGACCATACAGTTTAAAACTTACCTTATTTTGACTTCGCTCCCCGGGAAGAGCAATCCAACCCGGTCATGTGGCAGAGATCTTAAGGGGCCCAGCTAAAACTCGCAACCAATGAAACAAGCTGGGCCTTCAAAATAAGCCAGCATAATATAAAAAAGCTATGCAGCTAAGAACATATATATTGTTGCTACCCCCCCGGGTCGCCGGATTATCGAATAAAAATAAGCTTTAAGAATTTAGAATAATATTTGTGAGCTCTTTTTATCGCCGAATTCTTATGTACTGGTGAAAAGAATTTATCCTGCAATTTAGCCAATTAAAACTAAGAAATTCTGACACTCATTAATTAGTCATGCAACTTCAGGACTGGCACGAGACAACAGACATTTAATCAATTAACAACAAAATATGAGGATAATGATGAAGGCGTCTATGTACAGAGGATTGTGAAGGAGGGGCGTCAAGTAGACTCGCCCCTTTCGGGATAGCTCTGAGGCTGAATTTATCATTAAAGTCAATGATTATTTGTTGGCCTGTACAGTCCGGTTTTAAAAACAGTTCTCAGCCGACGAGAGTCTATTGGCTGACCGGAGCCAATCTAATCACAACTGGCATGCATACATAAGTTCTGTACTTACAGATATGCTGTTTCCTCAGGTATCCATGTTTGATGTATTTATATTCGAAGCGCATCTGTGTGATGACACACCCATTTCAGAGCGCGCACTATAACCAATGGAGAGGGGAGTCGAACCCCATCTCCCACTTTCTCTCGTGCACTGCATTCACCTGCATGAAATCATGGACGCATTTATGCGCACCAATGTCGTGGTGGAACGAAGCCGCTGACGTGTAGAAGGATCCGTTCGTCTCTCCAAAGGTGATTCTCGCATACATCACCGGTCGGCATCTCCGTCATTCGGGGCTGTAATTCCATCACATCGTGTGACCTCCGGGATGCTGGCTTTCTCTTGCGTGCATTCTAGCACCAGGAAAAGAAGTATCGTTCTCTCTCCTATTCCTCGCGGTAATATCAACCGCTCGGCCGCTCCTTGTATAGCTGGCCGGCATCTTCGGTCCGAAGCTCTTCCTTCGAGCTGGATCCGCTTCACCGGACCCGTTCCCTTCACGGCTCGGAACCAGACTATTCTTTTTCGCTTGTTTACATCATTCACAGATTCCTTGTTCTCCTTCTTAGGGGTCTGTTTAAACTCTCTTGTCAGCCTCAAAGCATTTGGCGCGGTGAAGTGGTATATAATACATGCCTCTGCATTCGGAATAGGTGGTGGGTCCCACTTCCTGAAAGTACGGAAAACACATAACTTAACTAATACTCCTTTGTCCTGCCAAGGTTCGGAGTAGCAAACGCCATAAGTTTCCTGATCTGTTGACACATTAACGGCTATCCGACTTGATCGACACGCACTAAAGGGGCGACGCATCGTGTTCCCCCACACCAAGCTAAGATTTCTCAGAATAACCTCAGGGGGGTCAGCGTCATTTTCTTGTAGGACTTCCGTCCACAGGTAGTAGAGTTTAGGTCCCAGCCACCTACAGCGAGATCGCCTTTTGGGCAGGACACAGAAACGGAAGGAATGAGAGCAAGTCTAGCGACTTTGACAGAACAGTTTGTAGTGAGATAAGAGTACAGTAGATGGCGCCACCGTACAAGTACGATATTGCACATAGAGGGGTGAGAGAATTTCAGGTGGGGTATAGGAAAGGATACCCATTTAACCAGTGGGTCCAGCCTGGGGGCCGTCACTTAACGTGCTCGTCCGATGCACGGCGGATATTCAGCGATTGTTAGTAAATCACACCATCTCTGAAAGATCAGCCCAGGCTTGAACCTGGGTACCCAGCATCGATAGTCTGAAACACTAACCACTAAGCCATCCGCGGCTCTGCTAAGATTTCTCCGTTCCCTACCAATTTTTGGCATTAATGTCCCTCTTGAAATCGTCTTTATGGGAGTCTGAGTGCTTCTCAATTGCCGTCTGGTGTGGTCCCATGATGCTCACAGACCCCCAGAGATGATCCACTAATTCCTTTGTTCTCATTCAGACAAAGAGAATTACAACACTTCCCTAATTAAAATAAGTTAATTTCCCAATTAATTTGCAATAGGCCAAATATTTAATTTAATTATCAACATAATTTAACCAAGCCTATTAAGACCGTCCCCCCTTTTTAATAGTTACTAATTTAGACCCAATTTTCGCATCAATATATAAAAGTTATCGCCTTTCATTGAATGATACATCTTTCAGCAGCAGTATCCTTGTATATAACAAGTTTTTGTATTTTCAAGAGATTTTCACTATCCACGTTTTTGTTTGTGTTGCATTTTCATGAAATATTTATTATAATATTTTGGATTTTGTAGCTACCAAGCATTAATAATCTTTTTCAAATATAATTTTAGTTATGATAACTCTCAAATATAAATTTTAAGTTTCAAATTTTTTAAATGCTGGCTATATGGGGAGCAAGTCGATGAAAGTAAACTCTGGTAAGAAAATTATTTTATTGTTAATTTATCATGGACAATCACAAAAATTAAGAGCGATGGTTTCATTAGCAAAATCAGGCTAAATACTATTTTGTACAGGTAGGTCCTGGTCTCATTATTATCATTATTTTTCTTACTGGGGCAATGATTTTGTAACTTTGCTTCTTTTTAATTTGCATAAACTTTTGTTGCATGAAGTTTCTCATTTCGCAGTTTGCTGCATATTATTATAGGGGTTATTAGTAGTGCAGTAGCCAATTTAACCCCAAAACTAATGATTTTATTATACTATACTTTAATTCAATCTCATCTAATCTATTGTATATCTGTATGGGGATCGACTACCTTATATAATATGAATAAACTTCAGTCGTTAAAAAATAGATTCATGAGACTATTACAATTTAAATTACAATATACTCACTTTTCAAATACAGTCTTTCAGGCTAAACTCAGTCCAAATGATTTTAATATACTAACGATTCAACAATTGCATATCTATAGTATAGGTAAACTGATGTTTTTGAGAATAAAAAATGGTTACTACCAAGATTTAATTTCAATAAGTACTCGTGGTCATTATTCCACAAGACAAAAGACAACACTAATCCCCATATGTCCACAAACAGAACGATTTAGATCATTGGTTAATTATACTGGTCCGTCATTATGGAATACATTTCTTACTGATATTGTATCACTTAATAATATTAGTTTATTTAAACGAAAACTCAGGTATTTCTTATTGACCAAAAGCTCATAATGTATTATTGCTTTTATTAATTTATAGTACCACCCTAGCTGTGTTTGATATTATGTGTGAACTTGACTTGTTTATGTTTTTTTTTAATTTTTTTAATTTTCATGAAAATTTTGATGCTTTGGGAGAAGAGGGCACGTCATGCCTATAAGGCATTTTCCCTCCTCATTCCCTGTTGTTACAAAAAAATAATGTGTGCTATATATTTATGATTACGTAATACCATGTCTGTAACAACTAAAATGCAATAAATGAAATGAAATGAAAATGTTCCATTCTACTTTAAGGCACATTTCGAACATCTAAAGATGATTTTCCACAAGTGCAGTAATTCTCACACTCCCCCAACTGCTGCAGAGTTAACTGGAAAAGAATTTCTTTCTGATGGGAGCAACCCCAAAACTTGGACTCATTTTCTTCACTGAGTAACCATAAAAACACACAGTAACATGTAACCGTTGTTGTAACCACCGAATCTTCAGGATAACTGAGACCCCCACAATCTACCCCAGTTAGGTATACACAATCATAAGATGATGCAATATCAAGATCTATTAACTTATCCTTAATTATAAAAGTATGACAGTTCTTGCGTGACAATTTAAGCTTTGTTTTATAGGCAGAATAACCAGCAAGATACACAAGTACAGGCTTGATTTCTTCAGGTGCGTCTAGAACGCATTATAAAATGTTTGTGAAACAATTTGCCCCAATTTCATCGAGAGCTCAGCAAACTCTGTTAAAAAATCAATGAGAGGAACTTGGCAATACCTAGAGAAGCGCAGATGCAGTAGCACATTAAGCCGCATTTTTTTCTCAGATTCAAGCACATCTTTGACAGCAATATTATAATGAGCTCCACTCAGCTGCCTGCAAAAACTAAAGTGTGCTTCCAATTTATCTGTTTGAAATTTTCCTGTGAGAACATAAGACAATTTCATTTCCGACAGTAAATATATAAGCTTAATAAGTGTCCCAGTGGTATGAGTAATAGAAAAAAAAAGTTTCCGCAGAAAGACAGCCTTGGCGTGCTTTCAGATTCATATTCTTCCAAGCTTTAAACCAGCTTACGTATTTTTCCAGTAAAGATATAAGCTGGTGATCAACACTGCGGAATGTATCACACCAAAGATCACGTTTGTGTTTTCCCTTGAGCGTAGTCTTCACATTCACAATTTTCCACCAAGTAATAATGATATTTAGGAAATCTGCAGTATCTTTATTTAGAGAAGTAGAACTCTTCAGTTTTAATGAACTAACATTTGTATCATCAAATATTTGCAGTGCAAGCGATACCTTCTGTCTTTCGAAATTTGAAGGAAATAAAGGTTTGTAAATTAGCTTTGGAGCATATTTAACATCATCATCCTTCTCTTCCTCATATAATAGTTTTAAACTGTCTAATGATGCATGCTTCACCTTTTCGTGGTCATCAAAATCTGGATAAAGCAAGGTCCTTCCATTGTTCTCTTGATTCAGCCAGTTGTTCCTCACACTTTTGAGAATGTGCACAGTATCAAAAAGTAAAAAGACTGGCCGTGCACAGTGTTCTTTAAACTATACTCCAGTTTTCCACCACATAGTTTTTCCATCATATTTCTGTTTATCCTGTTGTTACCACTTATTATACTTAAAACAACAAATCCAGCTTCTTTCAGAAGCAACAATATCCTTTTAGTCATATATTCTCTAAGTCACTACATGCCATGTTTTTTACAGGAGCTAAAGCAACTATTTATGAAGTCTTAGATAACAGAGAGGATATCATGAATGCTTGTATGCTTTTGGCTTCCTCCAGTTGTTTGTTTTGAGACAACCCTGTAATCTTACCACCTTTATAGGTTATTAAAGGCTTAACAGCTCTTTCATCCAATAACAAATTTACAGTCCGTTCAGAACGCTCCATTTTAGAAGCTTTTGTCTTAAAATACTTAAGATGTTCATCTGATATTCCTTCATTCACATTCAGAACTGAACTATACTTCCTTAGATTTCTAGCATGAGGTAAAGTTAGGTAACTATTGCGGTATAGTTCATTGTATATCAGTGAAGACCGAATAAAAATTGAGAAAGACCACGCTAATGTTAGTGGAGAGTACCTTTGCTTTTTTAATGTCAGCAATTCTAATTGATTTATAAAAAAGGAAATCTTTTCCCGTAATTCTTCCTGGTTGTCACTGTCACTAGTAGTATCGGGACTCAAACAATTATGAAGGCATTCGACAGCTCTATCGAAAAAATACAAGGTTGTTGGTATCTGTGGCACAGTGTATCCCCCAAAATGACTCAATCAATTTTCTAGCTGGGACCATCTTCTTAAAATGCAATCAGATCCTACAATCCACTTTAATTTATTTTTGGAAACTTTATCTGACTGTAGAAATACTGATACTTCAAGACTTGGTTTTATCTTGATGCTAACTGTACTAAATGAACAGTTTGTCGCATCAATTTTGTAGAAAACAAAAGATGACTCATGCAATGTTTTCCACAGTTCTATATGGGATGGTAGCTCAATACTGATATCTGCTACAAACTCCGCGTAGCTTACTATCATATCATCCTTCAAAAATTTAGCAAAAGTTGCTTCATGCCTAGTTTCACATTCTGCTCTTCTCTCTTGTGGTGTTTTTCGCTTTTTTGGTGGATTACTGTCTGACAAGTATACTTTGGACAGTTTGAGAAAATGCATGGTACGGCATCAGGAGCTAATTTTCGTGCTTTTCGTGGAACACTTAATAATGAACCATCTGGCCTTCTAACAGTGTCGACTTTAATAATATCTTCCGCTCTAAAATGTGCCTCACAAACAACTGTTTGATTAGTTACAACAAGATTTCCCGAGGAATCTTTTTTTCCCACAATTTTTGCTGAGAAATGTCTTTTAGAAACCGAAACACAGACCTAGATTCGGTTATATCATAGTCAGCTTTACAGTTGGGTACACAACACTTCCATGGCATGATTAGTACTATTTTGGGTATGGGTATCAAAGTTAGTTCTGGGCTATGAATGTAGCTCTTAAAAAAGATGTACGAATGTCCAAACAAATTGATAAAACACCTCACCTTACACAGTAAGAATATCCAGCACGTAACATGAATTACTAATATCCACAGTCAGCAAAACAACTAGCAAGTAGCAACTAACAACTACCGATTCATCGTGGATTTCAATTTTGACCGCCCCCGCTCGTGACGTCATACAACACCTGCATTGCCATCACCAGGACCTGTTGAAACATTCAGGGAGCTGTGGTTTGGTTCGGTAGCCAAGCAGTTGCTTCAGGGAACTAAAACCAAGAGAGTGACATCTTGATTTATTGGATGCGGCTGCTATTACTGCTTGGAGATGTGCTTGCTTTAAACCTGAACCTGTAACTTCGTAATAGATACCATATTAAAGAAATATTAGATCAACTCTTGATGTTTTCATTACTATCGAATTAAGTTCATTGTTTTCTTTTTCACTTTTTACAAAATGGTTTTTTTTACAACTGGATACAGTGCTTTGGAAACTTCAGGAAACCCATGCTTTTATAAAGGAAAAATCTGTAACAAATAGGTAAAAAATTACAATATTTTAATACACATCTTATCTACCAGTGCTATCAGGAGTCCACGCTTAAAAGAATGTTGTACATGTTTGTGCTTAAATCATTTGCTGTTTATGTTAGATAAGAGTCCCGATTTTCATGGGTACTATTGCTGACAATCATCCAAATGTTTCACATTATTCACATAATACGGAATTAATGAAATGTTCCACCGCATTCTCACTTCTATAAATTCGTGCTAGATTCGATACTGCTCCTTTTGGACCGATCACGACTCAAATGTATCCATACGACATATGGTTCGGGATGACCTTAGGGTGTAATGATAGGAGTGTATGATGGGACTTTTTCTGAAACGCATTCAAAGTTGACTGCGATGATATAAGGAACTTGCATCTATCTGTATGTAAATTTATTAAAGGAATAAAATTTAGTTTCTTCAGTAGGTATTTCAGTGAGCTACCTTCCATGTATTTGAGAGTATGGGAAATGATCTGCTAAAAGTATTTCATTGCTGAAGCGATGCAAACAATAACTGCAATAGAATGCTTAGCCGTTATGATCTGTAAGATGTCCGAGTTGACGGCTCATATTTCGAATGAGTGTTGCTTTTCTTGGTTCGATAAAAGAAGTAAGTTTGTAACGTACCAGGAGATGTGACGTACCTGCCCGAAGGACGCACACGACATAAAGGCAGATAGGAATAAGAATAAAACGTCCGCGTAGCTCAATTGGTAGAGTGACTTATTCCGGAATGAGGGGACCCGGGTTCGAATCCTGGCGCGGATAAAAATGACGGAGAAATTTACTTCGTTATAATGGCGCCCGAACTATCCGGATGACCCGACCGTTCAAAATCTCGCATTGGTGTGATGTTATTTCCACACCGCGAGACAGGAAAAATAAGAGAATCCCTTCTCCAGCACTTCGAAAAAAAAAAAAATAATAATAATAAAAATAAAAAAAAATAAGGGGGAGATGATGTAACGTACCAGGAGATGTGACGTACCTGCCCGAAGGACGCACACGACATAAAGGCAGATAGGAACCAGAATAAAACGTCCGCGTAGCTCAATTGGTAGAGTGACTTATTCCGGAATGAGGGGATCCGGGTTCGAATCCTGGCGTGGACAGAAATGACGGAGAAATTTACTTCGTTATAAGTTGACGTAATGAGCTACTCTTTTTTCTGTAATATGTAATGATAAAAAATTCTCACGTTCACAGACAAATGTATTTATAGATATGTCAGCGTTGCTTTTCTCGAATTTATTGATGTGGGTTCCTGGAGTCGGGAAAGGAATGTCTTTTGTATTGATTTTTTTTCTTGTTTGTATTCCACGTAGTGAGAAACGCATTGAGGACTCCTTCGAATTGGGTGTAGAGCAACAACAATACACCATAAAAGCACTTATTGTTCTGAATGTTTAGCAAAGTTTTTTTTTTTTTTATTGCTAATACCTATGAGAGTTCGAAATAGGCTGATCCAGCTTATGACAAGTACTGCGCAGTTTTGATTTCTAATTCAACTACACGTTTTAAAGTCCATCCACTGCAGAAATTTTAAAGAAATATTCAAATGATGTGAACATTTTCGCGTAAACGGCAAGAAGCCTGGCAAGAAGCCTGCCTATCAATCAATGATTTTCACTGGACTGATGTCAGTGGTATCACTCCAGATAGGCTACAGTAAAGCAAATAATAAATATCTTGAAGCACATATTCCTTCAGAACCTTCGAAGCATATAATGTACTTTGATGCTATAACCTTTATGGTTATGGAACGATGCAGTATTTAGGTGTTAAAAATTTTAGATGATTAAGTGATGACGAGGTTCGAAAATTGGACGTTACACATGTCCCTGAGGAAAATGATCTGGGGTATATTTTAGAAGTTGACCTAAATTACCATAAAGAACTTCATGATTATCATAATGACTATCCCCTAGCTCCTGAAAAAATGAATAGTAGTTGTGATATGTTATCTTGTAACGTACCAGGAGATGTGACGTACCTGCCAGAAGGACGCACACGACATAAAGGCAGATAGGAATCAGAATAAAACGTCCGCGTAGCTCAATTGGTAGAGTGACTTATTCCGGAATGAGGGGATCCGGGTTCGAATCCTGCGTGGACAGAAATGACGGAGAAATTTACTTCGTTATAATGGCGCCCGAACTATCCGAATGACCCGACCGTTCAAAATCTCGCATTGGTGTGATGCTATTTCCGCACCGCGAGATAGGAAAAAAAAAAAAAAAAAAAAAAAAAGAATCCCTTCTCCAGCACTTCAATAAAAAAAAAAAAATAAAAAAAAAAACTAAGGAGGAGATGATGTGACGTACCTGCCAGAAGGACGCACACGACATAAAGGCAGATAGGAATCAGAATAAAACGTCCGCGTAGCTCAATTGGTAGAGTGACTTATTCCGGAATGAGGGGATCCGGGTTCGAATCCTGGCGTGGACAGAAATGACGGAGAAATTTACTTCGTTATAATATGACTACTCAAAAGAAATAATGGAGGAGCTAAATCTTGTTGATAACTCTCAAAATGTGAAACCTGTAAGCAGCTGAAATGATAAAAAGAAATATGTTTTACATTATAGAAATTTGCAATTATATTTAGAGCTTGGTATGAAATTATGCACAAGACAGACCGTTGTGGAGGAAACTTGGGGAGACCTTCGTCCAGCAGTGGATTGATAATGGTTGACAATGATGATGATGATGATGATGAAATTATGGAAAATACATACAGCTCTTGAATTTGTTCAAAGTCCCTGGTTGAGGGAATATATAAATTTCAATACGGAAAAAAGATCACAGGCGAAAAATGGCTTTGAACGGGATTTTTTTAAGTTGCTAAACAACGCTGTTTTTGGCAAAACCATGGAGAATTTGCGGAAACGGTTTAATGTAAAATTAGTGCAAACAGAAAAGCAAATACTGAAATTAATAGCATCACCATCATTTCATTCATTCACAAGTTTTAATGAACACTTAGTTGCTGTTCATATGAAACAGGTAAACCTACATTTGGTGCGCCCAATTTATGTTGGATTTACAATTTTAGACATCAGCAAACATTGATGTATGACTTTTATTATAACTACATCAGAAGAAAATCTGAAGATCGTGTTAAACTTCTGTTTACTGATACCGATTCGTTGACATATGAAATACATACAGATGATGTTTATAAAGACATGTTGCATGAACTAGACAAATTTGACACATCTGATTATCCCACCAGCCACTTTCTGTATAACCAAACTAATAAGAAAGTGATTGGAAAGATGAAGGATGAGATGAATGGGAAGCAAATAATAGAATTTGTAGGTTTAAGATCAAAGATGTATAGCTTACAAAGAGAGTGTGGTGAAAAATTAACCGCTAAAGGTGTTGTAAAAGCTGCTATTAAGAAAAATCTCAGGCATGCAAGATATAAAACTTCTTTATTTCAGAAAAAGTTGTTCTTCACCAGCGTGCAGCAGATTCAGAGTTAGGGATATAAATTGTATAGTATGAGGATAAAAAAGCAAAGTTTATGCCCAGCTGATGATAAGAGGTATATTCTTTCAAACGGATGTGACATATTTAGCCTATGGTCACTATAAAATTACTAAAAATTCTGAAGATAAGTAGGGAAAAAGAAAGGAAGTATGAGGTAAGTATAAATGATGTTAAGGTAAATATTCTGATTGGCAATTAAAGAAAAGCTGAAAATATTTAAAACTAGCCAGAAAATATAAATTTCTGAATTCTTGGAGTCGTACGAAGTTTTTCGTATTTTGCTGTTATATGTGATGCGTGAATTGATAATAGGATTCGACGGTATGCTTGCATATTGAAATTTTTATGTAAATATGTATTTCAATGCAACATTATGACTTAATTACTTGTGAATCCAGAGTGAATGTGTGTAGATGGAGGGTCACTGGCATGGGCATAATTGCAGTGGCGTAGTAACGCTTTTGATTTAGGGGGTACAAGTTCATGAACCTTACATCTCAAGGATTAAGACATCTATGGATGACCCCCTCCGAATTTTTTTTTGGGGGGTAGTATATTAGAGTTTTTATAAAACACGTATACTGATCAGGAATTCATCCAAATGAACATTGTTATCATCATATTATTATTAATTATTACCATTATTATTTTTATTGCTGACAAAAAAGTTCTCATTATTAATTTCTTATCAGAAAATGAATGGAGAAGGGGTTTTTTTTGTGTTCTCTCTTTTTAATTTTTGTACTTTTTTTTTCCATTAAAATATTGAGCAGGGACAAGTCAACATTAGGATAATTTCTGTCAGCAGGGTTTGGAAAAGAGGGATTTCTCAGGAAATGTTATATAACTCTTTACAAGAACGAATTAAATTTCTTATCATTTTTGTTTACGTTAATAAAGTAAAACCGCAGTAAGATAAAAACTGCTCTGCCCGCGAAGATAGTACCATTGAAGCATTATGAAGTCTATATTAAAAACTTTGAACGATACATAGGCTGACAATTGATGTAAAAAGCACATTGGTCTGGTGCAAAGCAAAATGCTGGGATGGAGATATCGAGGAATTGGAGTTCTATGAGTGGTATGTGAAATCCGTAATGCACTTGTTGTATTGCTACAGATCTTAAGACAGAAAACAATTTTAGTGCCGGGGCTGCGGGCGCTGAAATGTCCACGTGTGCATTAATTTTTTTTTTTTAAAGTGCAGAAAGGACGACCTGATCAAGATGCATGGAATTTTAAGAGAAAAGAAACACTGATCACAAGTATGTTATGAAGCCCTAGCCCTATCATATGCTGTTTGAAGTTATTAAAAAAAGAAACTCGTACTCGTCGTTTCCCTGCAGAACTAATTTGCTGGAGTTTCCCAGATCGTTGGCCAGTTTTTGGTGGATGAAAAGCCTCCCACTACAAGCTTCGGATATAAAAAAAAAAAAAAAAAAACAGATGACACAGGATATTTCTTTGAAAAAAAAAGAGAATAAAAAAAAAATAAGTAGCATATAAATTTTACAGTTCACTCTTCATGAATGATTGGTTTGTGTTTGCTCATATCTGGGGGAGGTACAGTAGATATTAATGTACCCCTCTCCAAAATTTGGGGGTACATGGTACCCTTGTACGCCCCCCGTTCCTACGCCACTGCATAATTGCTCCGTAAACCTCAATAAAGGGCACTGGCGTGGGCTTAATTTGTCCGTAAACCTCAGTAAAGGTCACTGGCGTGGGCTTAATTTGTCCGTAAACCTCAGTAAAGGTCACTGGCGTGCGCTTAACTGCTCCGTAAACCTCAAAGCATATAAGTGGATCACAAGTATGTGTCATATCTGTGAATATGCATGTCTGAAACCTAAAATAGTGTGAAGCGTACTGAAAACGGAATAGCGTAATCAATCTTATTGAAATAAATTCATCGTCTAGTGTATGATGGTAAAATCTTTCAAAAACTTTTTATACACTCCTATTAAAAAAAAATAGCGATAAAAATATACTTAACATCGTTTCAGGAAAAAGAGGCCGAAAAGGAAAATATGGGTACCCTCCAATGGGTGGACCACGGCAGCAAATAATACAGTTTCTTGCTGATGACCCGAAGTAGTCGTTTGCCCGATAAAATCACTGCTGTACATCTTGTTGTCGTAGTGAGAGTAACACACACACACACACGCACACAATTCCACGATATGAAAAAATTCTCTAAGTGGGAAAAATAATTTATGAAATAAAGAAAACAGAACTGTTTAAGTAAAAATAAATCAATAAAATTTCCTGGTAGAGGATGGAGACATAAAAGAAATGTATGAATCATCAGCAAATAATTACATTCAAAAATAAATCATAGGCTAAGAAATAATACCCGATAGAATTACGAATACAAGCAGCTTCGAATATTCCCTCACTAACATGCGTTAAATCCCGAACGTTCTTAAATAAAAATTCTTTAAGTGGCAAAAATAAAGAATCCTCTACGAAAAGGTTTGGTATAATAAAACAAGAAAAATTTGCAAAAACGCACACTCAGTAAAATTTTCTGAGGGGAAAATGAAGCTGGCCAGAGAAGCATGATATCATCCACCAGAACAGTGGTGCCGTCCGACACCAGAACATTCGTAACTATTTATCAAAGAACTGTAAAGAATATTAAAAACCCATGAAGAAAAACAAATGCTTTGGGAAAAAAACATTCAAACTTTAAAAATCACCTGAAGGAAATAAAAAGAAAAATTCACAAGATGAGAGGTTGAAAGAATAGTTTCCACACACGTGTTAGATAAAAAAAGAAAAAAAGAATGACATTTGTAACGTCATCCACCCTCCGTATCGAGATAGTATTACGAAATACTAATTGAACCATAGCTCCAACTCCACAACTTCATGATGTCATGTTAAGACGGTGCAGTTTTATCTGCCAACCACACCCACCCCCGTTCGTTGCAGCACTCCTTCACGCCGTTATCAGCTCCGTGCAATCATTCAAAATGGCGGAAGGTCTGATCCTCTGCTACCCCATGATCCTCCACCCACCAAAATGAAGGATCCCATAGGTTATGGCCACTCGGCGAGGCATCAATTCGATGAGGTGGCGATAGGTATCCAGGGGTGCCTGGATATTTATCGTGGACCGTAGATCAACGGTGATCCTTTCTTAAAGTCAGTTCTTTCCCGCCGCGGCATTTTTACTCAACCTCACAGTGCGATATGATCGCGGTCAGCTGCAGGCTTGGTTTTATACCGTTTGCAGCTGTACCGCACATCTTAAAAACGCAGTGGATCCGTTCCTTTGCTTTTGAAGGGGTGGCTGGTGACTTTTGTCAATATAGTGTATATCAAGCAGTCATTCTCAACCTGTGGGGCGCGAAGAAAAGTGAAAATCGAAAGATAAACTATTTATTGAAACAACAACAACAACAACAAAATACGTTCTGAAAATAAAACAATACATTTCCCGTGGCAATAAATGTACGCGCACCCCAAGCGTGGTTGTTATAAACGGTAAGAAAAGCGAACTCGTTCGCGTTTGTAAGGAAACCTGTTTAATAAACAAAGTACTTAACTTGAGCTGTGGTTTACAACAAAAATCGGTACTAAAACTATCTCGAGATATGCCTGGAAGCATTACTTCTTCCAAAACTCAGAGGCAATAAATTTACACGCCCCTGTTCTCGTCAGACGTTGCTCGGTTCACTGAGAAAAACGTTTTGTTAATTCAACAAAAATTTTTGTCGATATACAATAAAAATTTTTTTTTGTTGAATGTGCAAAATTATTTTGTTGAAAATTATTGTTGATTTAACAAAATTTATTGTTATCACGACGAAACGTTTTGTTCATTTAACAAAATGATTAAGTTGATTTTTGGGAATTTGTTTGATCCAACAAAACATATTGTTATCATGTCAAAATGTTTTGTTGCTGCAACAAAAGTTATTGTGTCACGATAACAATATGTTTTGTTGGATCAAACAAATTCCCAAAAATTGACTTAATCATTTTGTTAAATGAACAAAACGTTTCGTCGTGATAACAATACATTTTGTTAAATCAACAATAATTTTCAACAAAATTTTGCGAATTCAACAAAAAATTTTTGCAAATTCAACAAAACTTTTTGTTGACTGTTGTATATCGGCAAAATGTTTTTTGATTCAAACAATTTTTGTTGAATTAACAAAACGTTTTTCTCAGTGTTGGACTTTCAAGAATTCACGGTGCGGTAGGCGTGTGATGACGATCGGAAATTTGCAACGATGCATATTTTACGATGCGGACGACGATCTATGCATACAATAGTTTGAACAGATATTTTAAACAGATCAACACTAAAGAAGATGTGTAATGTAAAACTTGTACTGCAATTACAGAGTTCAGATAGCAATAGCTAACTAACCCAAGTAACAAGTGTTGTGTTTTTGCAGCGACCCGGTAAAAGGATTGAAGGGGGGGGCAATAAAAATTTATAGGGAAAAAGGAGACCACAAATACAAAAAGGTTGAGAAACACTGATATCAAGAATAAGCATAATCTAACAAAATCAGTAACCATTGATTTGGCAGAAGAGCTCCCATTGAGCAAACTCAGAAAGCAGATTAGTGATACGCACGCATTTCGATTTTGTAAAACTTTAACGGAAATACAAAGGCTAGTCAAAGAGTATTGAGACTGAATCTTTAAAACAAAAATGCACCAATGCATCACTTACTGCGATGAAAGATCATCACTTATGACTTACTGCAATGAAAGATCAGTTCTCTTCGGAATTGCAGTTTTGGCACTGAAAAAATTTGTTCCTGTAATACTTCATACACTTTTCCTCTAGTGAACTATAGAATATATCATCATTAAATCCCCCGCTTTTTAAATTCTTCTAAATTAAGGCGAAATGACGGTATCAGACATTCCTGCATCAAGTTCTATGTTGACCTGAAAGAAATTTTGATTGATTTTTGTACCCTTGAGAAAATCAATGCGCAAACGGTTTCGTTTCTTCTCTTTCAAGATACGTGGAACGAACTCGGCTTCAACGTACCGTATTTTTCTTAGTATAATCCGCAGATCGTAAAATTCAGGAAAATAAAAAACAAGTTAGTAAAATCATGCAATGCATTGATTATGATACGCTTTCCAACATACCAGAAATCCTTACTCAAGCTATTACTCAAGTTATGAGGATAATGGCTGTGGAATAAATCTCATTCCTGTGATCTGACCTTTGACCCCATTTCGATGATATTAAACAGAATTTGTTCAGTGTACCTCCGGAACATCATACTAACGTTTTGTCGCTATCGAAGCATTTTTGCATAAGTTATGACGCATAAGGGCAATGGACTGGATCCTGCTCCTATGTCCTAACCTTTGACCCCATTTCGTCCATTTTCAATAGGGTTCGTCCCCAGGTGGTCCCCTACCACATACTAAAATTTCATCCAAATTGAACCATTTTTACGTGAGTTATCGTGCCGACGGACAGACAGACAGGCAGGCAGACGTACAAAGCTGGAGCATATACGCTTCTTCAACCTACGGTTGGGAAGCGTAAAAAAATCCTCCGTCTAATCCACACCCCGTGAAAAATGAAAAAAAAAAAAATCGCTGTATAATCCCCACCTGCGATGTTGATCCCGAACCGCAATTTCCTACAGAAAAATTGTGGTTCATGGAATAACTCAGCAGTCCAAAGAATCAGGGAAAACAAAAAGTATTTTTTTAAATAACTGCCATTTTTAAGCGCTTTTGTGTTACTTCCAAGTGAATAAATAGCAAAAACAACGAGTTTTTTCAGTATTATCTCAAATCCGTAGTTAGACCTGACAGTTTTGTAGTTTCCGTAGTGTGCAGTTCTGTAGTTAGACCTGCCGCACCCATGAACGCTTGTGACACTGAGCTTCTCACAGCACGTGATCATCAGCGAGAGCAAATAATACCGCCTTCGTTGCACCATATTTTCTATCAAAATGCTCGCAAGCAAAGAAAAAAAAAAAAAACTTCTTCCCAATTGTTAGGGAGCCTCTAACTCGTATTGAGATATGTATTTCTTTTACGAACGCATTTTTGGTAATTATTCAAATACACGGTCTCTCCTGCCCCTGACAATTGCTACGCGGATTTTTTGAAAGTACCAAAAAAGTTTCTTCTTTCGCCTTTTTTTTAAGCCGAGTATTATCCGTATCGGCGTATAATCAGAAGAATCTAAATTTATAACTTTTTTATCAGATATTCAGTGGATTGTACGACGAAAATTCCGGTACCTCATGACCCATTCCTAAATCTGTACTGGCAATGAAATGTTAGCTCCCACCGTCATTTCATTTACGGACTATCTTCTCTCATTTTGAGCTAAAATACGCACTTTAGCCACCGATTAATCACGGTTGATGGACGTCCAAAGCGATCGTTGCTTTTATTAGATTAGTACATAGAAACAACTGAAAATAGCGATGACTGCCCATGGGCGCAGTGGTATAAACGCTGGCCTCGATCCTCAATCCTCGATGAAGCACGGAGGGGGCGGGGCGCCTGTCTCACGGCACTGTCACTTGCCCCTCCCCGGAACCAGTGGCCCCAAAATTAGAGATTAACGATCGTAGTTAAATCCTCCTACCCCTCAAAATATCGATCATGTTCATTGCTTCATCTTAAAATATTATTAATACCAAAAAGGAAAGTTTCGGCTGCGAAAGTAATGTTTTTTTTTTTTATGTAACCCATAAAAGGCAGTGGCGCATCCAGGAATGGGTACAAGGGGTCCCGGCGTTCCCGGGACACCTTTTTTCCCCCTTCAAATTCAACTTTAGCTGAACTACAAGAATAACGACAGAGAGTCGTCCTTTAAAAAAAGTGAAATCTTGAAATGCTTTATTATTAAACTATTAAATAATAATTCTCCAGGAATGTTTTGTATAAAAAACATCTTTCATTATGCTAGCTTGAATATGTTTGGGTGGACATGACAAGGACTAATAGAAATGTGTTCAGTACTAAAAGGAAAACAAGTTAGTAAAATTATGCAATGCATTGACTATGATACGCTTTCCACCATACCAGGAATCATTACTCAACTTATAGCTCAAGTTATGAGGGTGGATAATGGCTGTGGAATAAATCTCGTTCCTGTGCCCTGACCTTTGACCCCATTTCGATGATATTAAAAAGTATTGGTTCAATATACCCCCGGAACAACATACTAAAGTTTTATCGCAATCGAAGCATTTTTAGTCAAGTTATGATGATAATGGCTGTGGAATAAATCTCGCTCCTGTTCATCTGATGAGGTCTTTTCCAGTCCTGACCTTTGACCCCATTTCGATGATATTAAACAGAATTGGTTCGGTATATGTCCGGAACAACATACTAAAGTTTTGTCGCAATAGAAGCATTTTTTGGTCAAGTTATGAGGATAATGGCTGTGGAATAAATCTCGCTCCTGTGCCCTGATCTTTGACCCCATTTCGATGCTATTAAACAGAATTGGTTCAGTGTAATTCCGGAACAACATACTAAAGTTTTGTCGCAATAGAAGCATTTTTTGGTCAAGTTATGAGGATAATGGCTGTGGAATAAATCTCGTTCCTGTGCCCTGATCTTTGACCCCATTTCGATGCTAATAAACAGAATTGGTTCAGTATACCTCCAGAACAACATGCTAAAGTTTTGTCGCAATAGAAGCATTTTTTGGTCAAGTTATGAGGATAATGGCTGTGGAATAAATCTCGCTCCTGTGCCCTGATCTTTGACCCCATTTTGATGCTATTAAACAGAATTGGTTCAGCATACCTCCGAAACAACACACTAAAGTTCTGTCGCAATAGAAGCATTTTTAGTCAAGTTATGAGGATAATGGCTGTGGAATAAATCTCGCTCCTGTGCCCTGATCTTTGACCCCATTTCGATGCTATTAGACGGAATTGGTTCAGTATACCTCCGGAACAATATACTAAAGCTTTGTCGCAATAGAATAATTTTTAGTCAAGTTATGAGGATAATGGTTGTGGAATAAATCTCGCTCCTGTGCCCTGATCTTTGACCCCATTTCGATGCTAATAAACAGAATTGGTTCAGTATACCTCCAGAACAACATGCTAAAGTTTTGTCGCAATAGAAGCATTTTTAGTCAAGTTATGAGGTTACTGGCTGTGGAATAAATCTCGCTCCTGTGCCCTGATCTTTGACCCCATTTCGATGCTATTAAACAGAATTGGTTCAGCATACCTCCGGAACAACATACTAAAGTTTTGTCGCAATAGAAGCATTTTTAGTCAAGTTATGAGGATAATGGCTGTGGGATAAATCTCGCTCCTGTGCCCTGACCTTTGACCCCAATTCGATGATATTCAACAGAACCAGTTTAGTATACCTCCAGAGCAACATGATACAGTTTTATTGCAATCGAAGCATTTTTACGTAAGTTATGACGCATAAGGGCGATGGAATGGATCCCGCTCCTATGTCCTGACCTTTGACCCCATTTCGCCCATTTTCGATAGGGTTCCTTCCCAGGTTGTCCCCTACCACATACCGAAATTTCATTGAAATCGAACCATTTTTACGCAAGTTATCGTGTGGACAGACGGACACAGCTGGAGCATATACGCTTCTTCAACCTACGGTTGGAAAGCGTAAAAAAAAAGCCCTAATTTGGCCTAAAGTATTGTTCAGAAAAAGAAAATAATAGGGAAAGTCTGTGGAATAAATCAAATGGATTTCTTATTTCTTAAGAGATATCACATTTCTTTCTTCACGGAAAAAACTACTTGTTTCCTAATCGCTGCAGTTGAGAAAATCTCTGACACCGATGAACCATTATATTATTACCACCTACCTAATAAACTGTAGGACCCCATTTAGCCCGCAGAACAGCGGTCACTCGGCGAGGAATCGATTCGATGAGGAGGATATGTTTTCGACAATTTAAAAAAAATATTTCGGAAGCAGTTAATGAGAAATTTGGCATTTTTCTATATTCTCTATAAAATGTGCCTACATACTAGAATTTATTTCTTTAGATTTATAGCGTTACATTGCATTACTAGAACTATTGTATATTGACCTGCGCTGTATGTAATCAAAAGAATCATTCGCAACGACTGGAAAAGACCTCATTTGATTCCGTTGCTTTTACTGAATTTTTGCAATTTTGTGATAGGAGGAAAATTTGATTACAGGTTTATTACTCGTCTTTCAGAAATTTTACAGCATAATTTCTTCTTAACTACAACTTTTCAATTATTCCAGCTAGGCTGGGCACCCACCAAACAGAAATAATGGCTGAGCTGCTGGTAAAATAATGCATACGGCTCTGTTCTGTAATCTCGGACACAGTGAAAACAAGAAAGATGCCACCGAATTTTCCTGTTTAATGAGTACGTCTTTTGAATCCGTTTTGACGCCAATTAAATTTATCAAAGCTATTCAAAGTCAATGGAACCGGTATGGAAAACAATAGTATCTGACGGAAGAAAGAAGTTTTTCAGTCGGGTTTTCAATCCCGTAGGTATTGCTGAAAACGGAATCGCGAGCTTACGCCCTCTGGTGGTAGACTTGTGCGTTAAGAAAAATTTGAATTCATATGAGAACATTTCGCAGCGGAAACGCTCTCCAACAAAGAAAGAATTTTTCAAATCGGACGCTTCGAAATAGAGATATGTACAAATATAAGACACGCATCTATGCCCCCTGGCGGGAAAACCATGCATTATTTTAGGAAGAAAGTGTTCTCAAAGGTTTTACGATGTGAGCGTCATCGGTCCAAGAAACAAAATTTTTAGTCGAGTTTTCAGGAGCTTAGATTTTGCTGCAAATACACCAGAAGCAGAAATTAAGGCTTACACCCCTGGTGGCCAAACCATTCTTTACCAAATATTAAAAATTATATGAAAAACATTTTCTATCCAGAGCTGTATGCGATACAGGAAGAATTTTCAAATCGGAGTTTTAGAAGCAGATATAACGGAGAAAACGCCATTTATCTTTGCGCCCCCTAGCGGAAAGTCTATGATTTACTTGAAAATTTGGAATTTATATGAAAAACATTTCGCATCGGAAACACTATCCAGCAAAGAAGGAATTTTTCAAATCAGACTCCTAGAAGCAGAGATATTGACAAAAATAAGATATACATCTACGCCCCTGGCGTAGAAACTATGCATTATTTTAAGAAGAAAATATTCTTAAAAGGTTTGTTGACGTGAGTGGTATCGGTCCACAAACGAATTTTTTCAATCGAGATTTTAGTAGCTCATATTTTGCTGCAAATACATTAGAAGTAGCGGAAATTAGGACTTACGCCGCCTGGTGGCCAAACCATTTTTTACCAAAATTAAAAATTACATGCAAAGGATTTCCCACATGCAGCTGTATCCGTTGCAGAAAGAAGTTTTAAAATCGGAGTTTCAGAAGTAGAGATATCGGGAAACGCAATTTACCATTATGCCACCTAGCAGAAAGTTTATGAATTACTTGAAAACTGAAATTATATGAAAAACATGTCACATCGGAAACTCTATCCAAGAAAGAAATTTTTTTTCAAATAGGCCCATTAGAAGCAGAGATATTGACAAAAATAAGTTATACATCTACGCCCCCTGGCGGTGAAAATATACAATATTTTAAGAAAAAAATATTCCGAAAAGGTTTATCAATGTGATGGCATCGGTCCACGAAATAATTTTTTCAATCGAGATTTTAGAAGCTGACATTTTCTGGCAAATACACCAGAAGCAAAAATTGACACTTTCGCCCCCTGGTGGCCAAAGTATTCTTTACTAAAAACTAGAAATTATATGCAAAAGATTTTTCATCAGGAGCTGTATCCGCTGAAGAAAACATTTTCCAAATCGGAGTTTTAGAAAAACAAAGATATCGGGGAAAACGTAATTTACTTTTACGACCCCTAGCGGAAAATCTGTGCGTAACTTGTAAAAGTAACTACCCCTAAAATACTCTTCTATATAAATGGAATCGAAAAATAAATTAATTTTTTTAATCGGATGTTCAGAAGCAAATATATGGAATAAAATGTGTTTTGAATTCGACATCATCTGCATATGCGCCCTCTAGCGGCGAAATTGTACTTCGAAAAAAAAACAAAAAAACGAAATGAAGGATCATCATTTGCATATTTCAAGCATCCGAATGCAAAAATAATTTAATTTTTCAAATCAGACTAATAGCTGCAGAGATATGGTGTTTGCAGACGGACAAACCGATACCATAAGCACGATCTTTTTTTACAAATGACGTGCTAAAATTCCGACGCGTAGGAAAACCACTCAAAACTTCAAAGTGGTTCTAAAGTGTAAAAGCCATTTGCCGATGCAGGGAATCGAACGCGCAACCTTTCCCAATTAAGCTACACCGACGAGGTCTGTCGCTACACCTCAATTAAGCTACACCGACGAGGTCTGTAGCTACAACTTTGCCATCTTGACATGTGCGTGACCTCTAAGATAGATGCGTCACATATATCTCCTTTCCTTGAGAAAAGGCTAGGATGGAATCGTAGGTTTTCGGTTCAGCCGGCAAACCACGCTTGAAGGGGAGCTCACTGTAAAAGAAGGAATTTCAACTAATTGCAGACGATGTGTGGAAGAAGTATAAAACATTCTTCGAAGAACCCAACGGGCAGGAGATTCATTTTACGTTCGGGTGACAATATAGCGTATGACTCATTTGCCAGTGGCGGATAATAATCGAAGTCGCATCCTTCTGCTCCGGAGCATAGTGCTTTCCCAACTAAGCTACACCGACGAAATTTGTCGCTGCAAATTTGCAGTCTTGACATGTGTGTCACCTCTAAGGGAAGTACGGCACAGATCACGAAAGACAAGCGATGAAATGAGCTGTAAATGTGCCTCATCTTATGGCTGTCCTGTTTGGTTGACGTCGAGTTCCCCATGGTGTTTTTTTTTTTTTTTTTTTTTTTTTTTTTTTTGATTGGGGGTTTAACGACCACCGTGAGCAACTCAATGGGCTATAGGCAGTCGCCCGTCCCCAATATAGGGTCAGTGGTTCCAGGAAAGGGAGAGAGCCAGTGCCGTGAGCAAACACAACATCCATGCCTCACTGGATTCGAACCCGGACCCCTTTCGGACGAATGATCACAGGCCATCGCTTAGACCATCGCAGCCGGCATTGTTTTATTATTAGGGGCATGGATTCTTATAGGTCCTTTTTGTTCTGGGATTAACTCCCACCCTAAGCATCTCAGACTATAAGCAGGCACCCGTCCCTAATTTAGAGCCGCAAGGAACCGCGGGTGGTCTAGTGGTCAATGTTCGTGACTGCCACGGAGAAGACCTCGGGTTCGATCCCAGGCAGGTACGAACGCTCGAACCACTAGATATCCGCCGTGCGTCGTATGGGCACGTTAAGCCGTCGGGCGCCGGGTACTGGCACCCCGGAAATAAATAAGGGCGTCTTCCTCCCCCTTTCTACCTCGCTTTCGTGTCACTATCCTATCGGGCACTCTATCCCAAATCTCTTAGCTTCCTATTTCTAAGGGTTGTTTAAGACCTGGGGTAAGACATTCCCTTCCTAAAATCCCCTAAATATGATCTGATCTGATTTGATTTAGGGCCACTGGCTCCAGGGAAGGGACAAAATACCAGCGCCGTGGAACACACACACCATCCATGCCTCACCTGGAACTCGAACATAAGCCCAGATCAGACAAATTACATGCAATAATGCAAGAATTCCTTTTGTTTAAGAAAGCGTTCATTCATTTAACTCACAAGAAGATATTTCTCTGCATTCAATAAAATTTTTTCTGAAATTAGCTTTTATCTTTTTGGAAATTGAGTTCTTTTCCTTAATAAGCGATCCTCACGAAAATGCAGCAGACAGGGTGATATTAAACATCGATTAAAAATGTGTCTCTTTAAAGTTTCCCCATGTCAAAGGTGTTTCGTTTTATGCTCGTCAGAAAATTTCTCTCTGT
This sequence comes from Macrothele yani, assembly GCA_039090855.1. Taxonomy (NCBI): domain Eukaryota; kingdom Metazoa; phylum Arthropoda; class Arachnida; order Araneae; family Macrothelidae; genus Macrothele; species Macrothele yani. The sequence goes on from CM077018.1 coordinate 80,782,615, forward strand.
TTATTCACAGCAATCTTACCGTTGTTTAGCACTGTAATAGAATTTCGACTTAACCTTCAACTTGCAGGAAAACATTAAATGCGTGTGAAAGCATAAGATGCCGTTGCTCCACTTCCTAAGTGTAACCTGTTTCGAACATCATTCTCCTTCGATTTCGCTGTTCGCAGTGCAATTAACCCATCATTTTCCATGCAAATAATGGTGATTGAATTCCTTTCTCATTTCCGTTCTGAAACAGCCATTCGAAAAGTGCATTCAGTACTTTGCCGTATACACAAATAAGATGTAACACAGATATAAAGCTCGAGGCACTTTTTTATTCTTTTGAATTTCCGTTTCTTCACAAACATGAAACAAAAAAAGGAAACGTTGTTTTTATGTCGCAGTTGCATCATTTCGTGACGGGACGAACATTAATGCAAAACATGAAGAGCGGTTTCCACTGGTCTGATTAGTTTACTGCACAGGATATGTAGCATCAGTACTTGAGCTTGCCTTACACGTAGTACAAATAACGAAAAACGGGAAAGACGCCAGTGATTTCTCGAATGCAATGAAAACGCTTTTTGAATCATTTCTGACGCTTAAAAAAATATTTCAAAGCATATTTTTAAAATAAATAATTCAGCGAAAAAGAGATAGAATTTCCGCCTCCAAGAGGAAATCTGCGCATAATTAAAAATATGCAATGTAAGCAGTGTTCTTCATAGTGCATTGAACCGGTTACAAATATGTATATAGCAGATTTATATACAGACACGGTCGAGTCACATTATTGTGACCACCAGCTAATATCCAGAGCAACCGCCGTGTGCAGCGCGGACAGCCACTAGACGGGCTGGGAGTGACTCAATAAGGTGCTGGAAGGTGTTCACAGGTATGTGGAGCCATGCTGACTGCAGTGCATCTGACAGCTGCTGGAGGATGCGTGGTGGAGGATCCATAGAGCGAACAACACGATCAAGGTGGATCCACAGATTCTCAATTGGGTTTAAGTCTGGGAAACTCGGGGGCCAGGGAAGTACTTTGAAGTCTTCATCGTGCCCTTCCAACCACTCTTGGACATTTCTAGCTGTGTGACACGTCGCATTGTCGTTCTGGAAGATCCCATTCGCCCCAGGGAAGACAATCAGCAGGTATGGGTACACGTGGTCTGCAAGGATGGATTCATAACGAATTCGGTCCATAGTGCCTTCCATAGGTATGAGTGGACCCAGAGAATGCCACGAAAACATTCCCCAGACCATAACGCCCCTCCCCCCAGCTTGTGTTGGTTGAAGAGTGTTTGTTGTCCGATGTTTCTCACCTTATACGCCAACGTCCATCCGTTATATGAAGCAGAAAACATGACTCATCGGAGAAGGCAATCCTTTGCCAATCAGCGGAGGTCCAATTCCGATACTGCTGTGCAAATATAAGCCTTTTCTGCCAATGCACCTTCGTTAGCATGGGTGCAGTGACATTCCGTCTGCATCAGAACCCCATATGCAGCAGGGTTCGCTGAACTGTCGTTTTAGACACACTTCCGGTAGTTCCCTGGTTCATTCAGCCAGTGAGTTGCTCCACTGTAGCGTGTAGATAGGCCCTCGCGCGCACATCTCACATCATTGGCACGTGGTGCTCCGCAGTTTCTACCTCGCTTATTCAGAATGGTGCCATTTATCCTATCACGATGTGCTTTAACCACAGCAGCACGCGAACAGTTCACAAACTGCGCTGTTTCAAAAATACTGCCAACCTTGGCCCGAAAGCCGATAATCATTCCTTTTTGCAAATCTGATAAATCGCTCCTGTTATCCATGATATCAACGAGTGATATATTTTCAGATGATCATATGTAGAGGATTTTAGGAAGGGAGTGTTTGACCCCAGGTCTTAAACAACCCTTAGACACAGGAAGCTAGGAGATTTGGGCTAGAATGCCCGATAGGAAAGGGACACGGAAGCAAAGCAGAAAGGGGGAGGAAGACGCCCTTATTTATTACCGGGGGCCAGTACCCGGGGTCCGACGGCTTAACGTGCCCATCCGACGTACGTCGGATATTTAGTGGATCGAGCGTTCGTACCTGCCTGGGATCGAACCTGAGGTCCTTTCCGCGGCAGTCACGAACGCTGCCCACTAGGCCACCCGCGGCCCCTTCTATATTTTCAGAATGTCTTCAGCACACCTTATATACCTTCCAAGCAAGCTCACGACACGTGCCTTCATTCATTGGCTACGCGCTGTTGACGTCAAAAGTAGGAGATGGTCACAATAATGTGACTCGACTGTGTATATATATAAAAGACAATTTTCCTCAGGCCTTACCATTAGTAGGAGATACGAACTTCGTGCCAGTAATAGCCGTCTTTTTGCACGATTAAAATATACACAGATAAATAAGGTCTCAATTATTGAAAGATTTATTATTAAAAATTTATGTTAAAACCTATATACTATATATTTTATACACTACCTACAACATTTTTGTTGTAAGGATGACATACCTTGTTATACACCTGAGGCTTGGAAAACGTTGATCTCTGTAAAAAGAGGGAAGAATTCGATTCATCACTCTAATCCTAAACCGTAAATTTGTGTTCTCACTTACGCATTTCGTCACCCTCCACCATTAACTGATCGACACGCCCATGCGACACGTTATGAACTTGTTAGTACTTTAGTATAAAACTTGCTGCTTGAGTTGTGATTCTATTTGCTTTTAAGATGAAGATGAGTCTATAGTAGACTCGAAAGATTTCATTTGTATCATTGATGTGTATGTAAGTTCAAAAAGTTCCAGAACTTTTTGTATTAAAAAGGAATGAGTACAGAAAATACCTGTTTATACGGTGCTTCCTTCGAAGTAGTTACCCTGTGCAACTAGGAATTTTTGCCAGCGCTCATACAAAGATTTAAATGCAGATTGCAAGCCTTCTTTTGTCACGTCCTCCAGTGCCCCCATCGCAGCTCGTTGCACTTCTTTGGAACTTGAGAAGCGTCGCCGCTTAAGCAAATTCTTCATCCGGGGAAAAAGGAAAAAGTCACACGGGGCGATATCAGGGAAATAAGCTGGTTGTGGAATATCGGGAATGTGATGTTTGGACAGGTAATCGAACACCAGGAGGGATCTGAGTAGAGAGAAAGTGGGCATTTCAGGACAGAATCAGCCCTTCAAAGACTTAACATTTGCTGACCACGAGGCTGATTACGAAGCTGATCCCAGCCGGAGCAGCCGGACCCCGGGGCTGATCTTGCGGGAGCAGACGGGCGAAGGGGAGTGGCAGGGGTGAGTATGTAGGTGGCGCTACTGTGTTGGGTCGATACTGATGTGCTGACCCCTAGCGCTGCTTCTTAGAACTTTATTATTTCGATGAATCTTTGATTTTGAGGGATGGCAACGACCGAGTGGGGAAAGGGGATGGACATAGGGGATGTCAACTCGATGCTTATGTGCTGCCCCCTTGCGGCTCTTCTTGGAACTTTATTATTTCGATAGATCTTTGATTTTGAGGGATGGCAACGTCCGAGTGGGGAATGGGGTGGACATAGAGGATGTCAACTCGATGCTGATGTGCTGCCCCCTTTCGGTGCTTCTTGGAACTTTATTATTTCGTTGGATCTTTGATTTTGAAGGATGGCAACTACCGAATGGGGAAAGGGGGTTGCATAGGTGTTGGATAGGTTGATGTTTGGGGGGATGGATATAGGGGATGTCTACTCGATGCTTGTGTGCTGCCCTAGCGGTGCTTCTTGAAACTTTATTGTTTTGATGGATCTTTGTTTTAGAGAGATGGCAACGTCGTTGTGGATGCTTGTGTGGATAGGCATGGGGAATGTCAACTCGATGTGCTGCCCCCTAGCCGTGCCTTTTGGAACTTTATTATTTTCTCAGAGATTTATTGGACTTTGTAAAATTTTTGGACGAAAGAAATGTGGTCTTTCTCCCTTCCAATATTTTTTCGTGTCCTATTTATTCTCTTTAATTTATTTTTAAAACTTATATATATTCTCCTTGACAAATGTCAACCCCGCCTTCTCGTGGTGCATCCTATTCCCACTAAAGGGGCTCTGACGACCGCCAATAGCGGTATAACTATACCATCGGGATCAGAGGAAATGCTATCTCACACTCACCAACCCGCTTGGCCAGCGTGGTGAGTTATGGCCAAACACCTCCAAAATGACTCTACAACTTAAATCTTGGCCCTCAGTCTCCGGCAGGCTGGAATGTACCTGGCCAAGGCAGCGGCCAGTGCGACATGAAGGCAGAGGGTGCTAAGAATCCCCGGAGGACCGGACTAGGCTGCCATTTGATGCTGACCTTGGCTACCTATAACGGACGCTCCCTATCTTCTGATTCAAGGCTTCTTGAATTGGAAGAGGAACTACAAAGGATCAAGTGGGACATCGTCGGGCTAAGTGAGGTAAGGAGAAAAGGAGAAGATCTCATTGAACTGAAAAGTGGACATCTCTTCTATTATCGTGGGACAGATACTGGCAGAACTAGTGGTGTTGGATTTATAATAAACAAGAAACTGAAGGATAAAGTGGTAGAAGTTGAAAGTTCCTCTGACAGAGCTGCACGACTCGTTATCCAACTATCGAGAAGATACCAGGCTCAGATTATTCAAACTTATGCACCCACCACAAGTCATCCTGAAGAAGAAATTGAAGAATTTTATGAGGAAATTCGTCATCTAAATAATAAAGGTAAGCAGCACTTGAAGATAATTATGGGAGATTTCAATGCAAAAATAGGGCAACGGCAACAGAATGAAACTTCAGTAGGTAAATTCGGTCACGGCAACAGAAACCAGCGTGGAAATACTCTCGTTGAGTTTGCAGAGGCAGAAGGATTTTTCATCTTGAACTCCTTTTTCAAGAAAAAGCCACACAGGAAATGGACATGGAGACATCCAATTGGAACGACAAGTGAAATTGATTTTATTATGTGTAACAAAAAATTCGTCATCGAAGACTGCAGTGTGCTGAACAAGTTCAACACAGGTAGTGACCATAGATTGGTGAGATGTAAGATGCATCAACACTAAACTGGAACGTGGCAAGCTCATAAGACAAACAAAATGTATTGACATAACCAACCTTAAAAAACACCATAATACTTTCAAGTTAGAACTGAAGAACAGATTCTCTGCTTTAGAAGGCCTAACATCGGAAGAAGTGGATATTTCGGAAGTTAACAGAAAAGTAACCAAAGCTCTTATGGAAACAGCAACAAAATTAGCTGGGTCTAAGAACAAGTTGCATGTGAACAAATTATCAGGAAAAACCAAAATGTTGATGCAAAAAAGAAGAGAGATGAGGACAACTAAAGAAGATGTGACTTCCAAAGTGGAATATATAGAGCTATGCAAGACAACACGAAAAAGTATCACTGAAGACGTAAGGAAATTCAACTGTGAGCTAGTGAGGAAAGCAATTGAAAACAACCAAAGCCTTAAGATAGCAAAGGGACATCTCAGTAAGGGAAGAAAACAGATTATGGCTCTGAGAAAAGAAGATGGTTCTATAACAAGAAATAGAGGCGAAATTTTGACAAGAGTGAAAGATTTCTACTCCAAATTATATGAAAGGGATGATACATGTACTCCAGACATCATGAAAGGTACCAGAGTTCTTCCAGTCCTCCCAGCAGAAGTTGCTCATGCAATCAAGAACATGAAGCGGGGAAAGCTCCAGGAGAAGATGGAATTACTATAGACATCATACAAGAAGCAAGTGGAGAAATCGAAACAGTACTCGCCCAAATTTTCACTCGATGCCTTAATGAAGGGAAGATTCTGAGGATTGGAACAATGCTACAATGATCCTGCTACATAAAAAAGGTGACATTGAGGATCTCAGGAACTACAGACCTATCAGCCTCCTATCAGTGGTTTATAAAATCTTCACTAAAGTTCTTTCACACCGCTTGAAGGTAACACTGGACATGGCTCAACCGAGAGAACAAGCTGGATTCAGGAGTGGCTACAGCACAATAGATCATATCCACGTACTGAGAGAACTAATTGAAAGAGCGAGGGAATATGAACTTCCATTGTGCATGGCTTTTATCGATTATGAAAAAGCCTTTGATTCGGTGAAACCATCAGCAGTTACCACGGCTCTGAAATCCTGCGGTATTGAAGATGCATACATTAATATTATTAATAACATCTATGAAAATGCAAGTGCAAAGATTCGGCTGTTTGAAAATACAACACACATAAAAATTGGAAAGGGAGTGAGACAAGGTGACACCATATCTCCGAAGCTCTTTAATGCCACATTGGAAAATGTCTTTCAATCACTGAACTGGGAAAACAAAGGGATAAAGATTAATGGAGATTATCTAACCCACCTTCGTTTTGCTGATGATGTAGTCATTTTTGCAACTACCCCATCAGAGCTGCAGAGTATGATCCAGGAACTTGCTGACAAGAGTAAAGAAGTGGGATTAAAAATGAACTTTCAGAAGACAAAAGTGATGTTCAATGCTTTTACAAGAAATGAAGATTTATCGATTGATGGAGAAAAGCTGGAGATAACAGACACGTATGTTTATCTTGGACAGCAGATATCAAGTGAGGGTCACATTGATGAAGAAATTAATCGGCGTACAAAACTTGCCTGGAGAGCTTTTGGAAGAAACAGCATAATTTTCAAGAGCAATATGCCATTATGTCTTAAAAGAAAAGTGTTTGATCAATGCATCCTTCCAGTGCTTACGTATGGTGCAGAGACGTGGACCTTAACTAAAAGAGACATACAAAGGCTGCAGACAACTCAAAGTAGCATGGAGAGGTGCATGCTTGGTATAACCAGGAGAGATAAGAAGAGAAACTCGTGGATCCGAAAAATGACAAGAGTGGAAGACATCATGATCAGGGTTAAATCCCTGAAATGGCAATGGGCTGGACATACTGCCAGAAGGACAGACCATAGATGGACAGCCGAAATTTTAGATTGGATTCCAAGGGACAGGAAAAGACCCAGAAAAAGACCACATGGGAGATGGGTGGATGAAATTCGTAAATATGCGGGAGTGACATGGAGGAGACTGGCACAAGACAGACCGTTGTGGAGGAAACTTGGGGAGACCTTCGTCCAGCAGTGGATTGATAATGGTTGACAATGATGATGATGATGATATATATATATATATATATATATATATATTATTTTCTAGGGAGATTTACTGGACTTTGGCAAATTTTGGAGGAAATGAAGCAGAAATGTGAATTCTGAGTTTTTCTCCCTTCCAATATATATATTTTTTTACGCCGATGCTGCTGCTGCCCTTCTTGGGACTTTATTATTTCGATGGATCTTTGATTTTGAGTGATGGCAACAACAGAGCGGGGTCCGTTGGGATTTTTTTACTTATTCCTGTGGTTTTCAAGCGGGATTTTTTCTGCTCTTCGATGCTATTTTTCCCCAGAGGAAATTTTTACGTCACGACGCTGGATAATTTTCCTTCCAAGAAAATAAAAATGCTCGGATGGTCTCAGCGCAGTTCTAACTCACGATGATTTGGTTTCATAAAAATGGTCGGATAGGTCAAATGGTTTTCGTGTACTACGTATTCACTCTATTTTTTTTAATTACTTTTACGCTATTTCTTCATGTATATATATATATATATATATATATATATATATATATATATATATATATAACTATACCATCGGGATTAGTTTCCTCCATGTCACCCCTGCATACTTTCGAATTTCATCCACCCATCTCCCATGTGGTCTTCTTCTGGGTCTTTTCCTGTCCCTTGGAATCCAATCTAAAATTTCGGCTGTCCATCGATGATCTGTCCTTCTGGCAGTATGTCCAGCCCATTGCCATTTCAGGGATTTAACTCTGATCATGATGTCTTCCACTCTTGTCATTTTTCGGATCCACGAGTTCCTCTTCTTATCTCTCCTGGTTACACCAAGCATGCACCTCTCCATGCTACTTTGAGTTGTCTGCAGCCTTTGTATGTCTCTTTTAGTTAAGGTCCACGTCTCTGCACCATACGTAAGCACTGGAAGGATGCATTGATCAAACACTTTTCTTTTAAGACATAATGGCATATTGCTCTTGAAAATTATGCTGTTTCTTCCAAAAGCTCTCCAGGCAAGTTTTGTACGCCGATTAATTTCTTCATCAATGTGACCCTCACTTGATATCTGCTGTCCAAGATAAACGTACGTGTCTGTTATCTCCAGCTTTTCTCCATCAATCGATAAATCTTCATTTCTTGTAAAAGCATTGAACATCACTTTTGTCTTCTGAAAGTTAATTTTTAATCCCACTTCTTTACTCTTGTCAGCAAGTTCCTGGATCATACTCTGTAGCTCTGATGGGCTAGTTGCAAAAATGACTACGTCATCAGCAAAACGAAGGTGGGTTAGATAATCTTCATTAATCTTTATCCCCTTGTTTTCCCAGCTCAGTGACTGAAAAACACCCTCCAATGTGGCATTAAAGAGTTTCGGAGATATGGTGTCACCTTGTCTCACTCCCTTTCCGATTTTTATGTGTGTTGTATTTTCAAACAGCCTAATCTTTGCACTTGCATTTTCATAGATGTTATTAATAATATTAATGTATGCATCTTCAATACCGCAGGTTTTCAGAGCCATTGCAACTGCTGATGGTTTCACCGAATCCAAGGCTTTTTCATAATCGATAAAAGCCATGCACAATGGAAGCTCATATTCCCTCGCTCTTTCAATTAGTTCTCTCAGTACGTGGATATGATCTATTGTGCTGTAGCCACTCCTGAATCCAGCTTGTTCTCTCGGTTGAGCCATGTCCAGTGTCACCTTCAAGCGGTGTGAAAGAACTTTAGTGAAGATTTTATAAACCACTGATAGGGGGCTGATAGGTCTGTAGTTCCTGAGATCCTCAATGTCACCTTTTTTATGTAGCAAGATCATTGTAGCGTTGTTCCAATCCTCAGGAATTTTCCCTTCATTAAGGCATCGAGTGAAAATTTGGGCGAGTACTGTTTCGATTTCTCCACTTGCTTCTTGTATGATGTCTACAGTAATTCCATCTTCTCCTGGAGCTTTTCCCCGCTTCATGTTCTTGATTGCATGTGCAACTTCTGCTGGAAGGACTGGAAGAACTCTGGTACTGGTACCTTTCATGATGTCTGGAGTACATGTATCATCCCTTTCATATAATTTGGAGTAGAAATCTTTCACTCTTGTCAAAATTTCGCCTCTATTTCTTGTTACAGAACCATCTTCTTTTCTCAGTGCCATAATCTGTTTTTTCCCCTTACTGAGATGTCCCTTTGCTATCTTTAGGCTTTGGTTGTTTTCAATTGCTTTCCTTACTAGTTCACAGTTGAATTTCCTTACGTTTTCAGTGATACTTTTTCGTACTGTCTTGCATAGCTCTATATATTCCACTTCGGAAGTCACATCTTCTTTAGTTGTCCTCATCACTCTTCTTTTTTGCATCAACATTTTGGTTTTTCCTGATAATTTGTTCACATGCAATTTGTTCTTAGACCCAGCTAATTTTGTTGCTGTTTCCATAAGAGCTTTGGTTACTTTTCTGTTAACTTCAGAAATATCCACTTCTTCCGATGTTAGGCCTTCTAAAGCAGAGAATCTGTTCTTCAGTTCCAATTTGAAGGTGTTATGGTGTTTTTTAAGGTTGGTTATGTCAATACATTTCGTTTGTCTTATGAGCTTGCTACGTTCGAGTTTAGTGTTGAGGTGCATCTTACATCTCACCAATCTATGGTCACTGCCTGTGTTGAACTTGTTTAGCACACTGCAGTCTTCTATGACGAATTTTTTGTTACACATAATAAAATCAATTTCACTTGTCGTCCCATTTGGATGTCTCCATGTCCATTTCCTGTGTGGCTTTTTCTTGAAAAAGGAGTTCAAGATGAAAAACCCTTCTGCCTCTGCAAACTCTACGAGAGTATTTCCACGCTGGTTTCTGTTGCCGTGACCGAATTTACCTACTGAAGTTTCATTCTGTTGCTGTTGCTTTATTTTTGCATTGAAATCTCCCATAATTATCTTTAAGTGCTGCTTACCTTTATTATTTAGATGACGAATTTCCTCATAAAATTCTTCAATTTCTTCTTCAGGATGACTTGTGGTGGGTGCATAAGTTTGAATAATCTGAGCCTGGTATCTTCTCGAGAGTTGGATAACGAGTCGTGCAGCTCTGTCAGAGGAACTTTCAACTTCTACAACTTTATCCTTCAGTTTCTTGTTTATTATAAATCCAACACCACTAGTTCTGCCAGTATCTGTCCTACTATAGTAGAAGAGATGTCCACTTTTCAGTTCAATGAGATCTTCTCCTTTTCTCCTTACCTCAGTTAGCCCGACAATGTCCCACTTGATCCTTTGTAGTTCCTCTTCCAATTCAAGAAGCCTTGAATCAGAAGATAGGGAGCGTCCGTTGTACGTAGCCAAGGTCAGCATCAGATGGCAGCCTAGTCCGGTCCTCCGGGGATTCTTAGCACCCTCTGCCTTCATGTCGCACTGGCCGCTGCCTTGGTCAGGTACATTCCAGCTGCCGGAGACTGAGGGCCAAGATTTAAGTTGTGGAGTCATTTTGGAGGGGTTTGGCCATAACTCACCACGCTGGCCAAGCGGGTTGGTGAGTGTGGGATAGCATTTCCTCAAATCCCGATGGTATAGTTATACCGCTATTGGCGGTCGTCAGAGCCCCTTTAGTGGGAACAGGATGTACCACGAGAAGGCGGGGTTGACATTTGTCAAGGAGGGGCTGTGATGTTACGCATCACCTGACCTTACATCCCATATATATATATATATATATATATATATATATTGTGGGTTTTGAGGGAGTTTTTTCGCGTAGATGTAATGAATTTTCTGAGGAACTTTTCTGTTTCCTCCATTCAATTTTATTCCAGGCCATGAGACGAGGAAATGCTTTTTTAGAAACGATTTCGTTCCTGTTCGTAGTAACTATTTGACTTTGACAATTTTTTTGTGAAATAATTTCATGTTAATTCTGAGTCTTTCGGCCCTGCAAATTATTTTCTCGTAATTTATTCGTGTGTGTTCAAGAACCCTGCAGATCTTTCGCAGTTAAAATTATTATATTATATTTTGAAACAATATGTTCTTACTTTATTTCGCATGCCATTTTAATAAACATTTTGTTCCCAATTTTCGCTATATTTCTTCTTCTATCTTTGAAATTTCGTTAAACTTCTCAATATGCAGCATTTTTTTCTTACTTTGCCAAACTTACGACTACTTTATTCAGACTATTTTTTATTTCATTTCATTTCAGCAAACGATTCTTTTAGATGTAGCAAATCTTCAGATTTTTGTTTTTTTGTATATCATATTTTCCAACTTGCTATTAAGTATTCCTTAAAGCTTGCATATATGTCAAATATGCATTTTTAAAAATTATTTTCCAGTTTGCTATACTTTTCTTTTACTGCTCCAACAGAAAGGCATTCATTGTCAAGACATTCAATCTAAAACCTTTTTCTAACGATAAAATTTGTATTCTTTGGGGCATATGCCTCGTCCGAAAAAACATTCATTCTGGAGACAAAGCGAGTAAATCCGTACTTCTACTAAACATTATTTTTTAACGTTTTACTAACTCGCCAGGAAAGCAGTTATTCCCAACCCACATAGCGAAAATAAAGAAATAGACTACTCACTTTGTTTTTCTGGTATGTCGAATCAATCTATTTCTTTTTGAAATGCTTCTCATGCGGTCTATGACCATCCGCTTTTTCCAACTGGTGGTTGAGGACTGAATGTGGGATGACTCCCAGACTGATTTCCTGACTGATATCGGTGGTGCCAGATATTGGGAATTTTTGAAACTGATTACTTTCACTCGGGTGTTATCTCCATGTCATTTCCTCTATAGGGTTGTAATTAAAACGAAATGTTTAGAACTTTGAATTTCAAGCGGTGAAACGCATAGGAGCATAGAATTTTATTTCTGATATAATTTTCCCCTTACGATTCGTTTAAGGAATGTTTATGTATTTTTTCAACTCGTTCTTTATTCCCCCCCCCCTTTGTCTTGAAAGCAGTTAATATTTGAAGGAAGTGGCTGCTTTCGATCGAGAACTTTTGTTTCAAGCGATGTAAGATTCCTTCGACTATTTTTTTTTATTTAGTTATTCCTTCGTGTAATTTTTGCAACTGTTTCTGGAAATTTTCTTTTTTTTTCAATTTACTTTTAAGGACAGTATTTTAAATTATTTAAGTTTCGAAATCTTCCACGCTTTGTGACTATAGCAGATTGTCTGCCCAGAATGTTCCAATTATTATTATATTTTGATTATTGCTCTTTCTTCCAAAATAAATTGAATTCTTCGTGTTTGAGAGCTTAAACTAAATTCTGGTTTTGAATTTCGAATACAAACTCAAGCTCCCAAAAGCTTAATTTACTGAGTGAACTTAAATTGTCTAAGATGACAAAAATCTAAAACTGATGATTAGCAACTCAATGAGACAGAGCGTTTAAACTTTGCCATTCATTTACCATTTAAGAGATAAGACGTCCGCCGTGAACCACTCGAAGGGAAATAAGCAAATCCTAGACCCTGATTTAGACCACTGATTCCAGGGAAGGTAGAAAGCTAGTGTCGTAATTCAAAAGCCCATCGCTCAAGCCTTCCCAGGGTTTGATTCCGGACCTCATATCGGACGAATAGTCAAATGTCATTGCTTAGACATTGGAAAATTTCTTTAGACAAATATTTTCTTACTTAAAGTGCTTCAAATCAAAATTTGCATTATTTAAGATTTCTCTTGGTCAGTATTTTTTCTACCTTAAAATCTTCTAAAGGGTTGATTTTTGAAAAAACGCGTTCTCCCAAAAAACGTAAAATTTTCCAAGAATTACACGAAGAACAGAAAAAAAAAAAAAAAAAAAATTGCTGACGATTGAATGTTAAATCTTCCAACTCAATTCTTTCTCTTCATGTTTCATTCCATAAACTTCCTCCAAAATTCTATATCTCCAATAATTTTGTTAAATGTTCAAGTTCTAATCATACAGAAATTTTCTGAAAATGTTAGTTTCTCTTTTAACCCCTCCCCCCGAATAAGAATTCCATCACTGAAACAAAAAACTGCTATTCAAATCATTCCCTGCCTCTTTTTACTTCCAATACTACACAGGGTGTCCGAGAATTATTGGACACATTACAAAATCATATAAAACAAAACATTAAACAGAGATAGAAAGAAACTGACTGTACTAACTCACAATGTAACTGCACAAGTTAATAATTTTCGATGTGAGATCCCTTGGTTACTCGTAGTACGTCCAAGCGATTCTCGATTTCATGCCATGTATTGGCAAGCATCTGAGGAGTTATGGAATTAATAGCAGCTGTGACACGCTGCTTCAGTTCCTGCAAATCAGTACAAGGCGTATGATAGACACGATCCTTCACATAACACCACATGAAATAATCCAATGGAGTTAGATCTGGAGAGCGAGGAGGCCACGGAATGGGACCACCACGCCCAATCCATCTGTTGGGGAAATGCTGATTTAGGCACTTACATACACACGTTGACCAATGCAGAGGCACGCCGTCTTGTTGGAAAACGACGTTGTCATATCTTTTGATCTAGGGTATAGCGAAATTTTCTAGCATATCCAAGTAAATGTCACCATTTATGTTTTTTTCACAGAAGAAGAAAGGGCCAATCACTTCTCTTTTTGATAGGGCGCACCACACATTAACTTTTGAAGAATCACGTTCCAGTTCAATAGCAGCATGAGGCAGTTCACTGGCCCATAACCTACAATTGTGACGATTAACAATACCTGATACATGAAATGTGGATTCATCACTAAAAATTACAGTACTGATAAAAAATATAGAAACAGTGTTAGTAATACGTGACATAGAAAAACTGACAATGCTCATAGTTTTTTTTGTACATAATTTTGTAATGTGTCCGATAATTTTCGGACACCCTGTATATTCGAACGTCTAAGAAACATTTTTGTGTATTCATATATATTTTTTTCTATAACTTTAGAAGATATTTTCACAAAATGAATGTACATATTATGTTAATAAAACATCTTACAACAGCTTAATGTTCAATTCATTTCACTTCACACTGTCTTAAGAAAATTCTTTTATTTTCTCATAACATAGAAATGTTATTTTTCTCCCAATTCTTTTCAAAGACTTAAGATCAACTTAATAGTGTCCTTTGAGAAAACATTTCATAGGAAAGCATAAATTTACTGAAAATGACAGTTTTTCTTTAAGAAATTCCCAGAATAAGAAATCTTTCACTGAAACAAGTTTCCCTTATTCAAAGCATTCAGTCCATCTTTTCGCGTCAAATTCTGTATTTCCTCATGTAAACTTTTATTCTGACTTTTTCTATCTCATTTGGTCAATCGTTTTCTTCTTTTTCCCCTATGTAACTTAAAACTACTTTTCTTTTTTGTTTTTAATGTATGGATGACAGATTTTTACAAAACAAAGGAAATGATTGATTCACTTAAAAAAGATAGAGATTATTTCTGAAAAGCTTTTTATTTTAAATTAGCTAATTCTTTTTGTCAACTTAATTTTTTTCTTGGAGAGGTAAATTCCGAAAAAAAAAAAAATTCAGTTGAGTCCATTTTTGAACTTTTCACAGAGGTCTAAATCTGTTGACCCAGAGTTCCAACCATAACATATGGGGAAAAAGTCCATCCAGAGCATTTGAGTTCACTTTCCGTCTTCTCATTGTCCAGTTTCTGAGCCATTATATCATAAAATTCGTCAATATTTGTTGCGTGATACAATGGTTTGTTGGCTGTCTTTAGATTATATATGCAATAATCAAAGTCTTCAGAATCTTCTTATTTAGGCTTCTTAAAAACAACCTCCACGAAAACATTTGCTTTGAGAGTGAAATGTTCTGACAGAGAATGGCGAAGGATTTCCTCCGTCGATTTCTTAATGTCATTTAAAAATGTTGGAAGACACTTCGCTGAGCCTTTTTCGGGGTGTTCTTATAAGTCCGTAGTATTCCATATGTCAAAGATTCGGTAAGCACAAATCCTTTGGAAAGTGCAATCGGTGGAACCGTTTTCATGTTAGAAGGTCTAGGAATATTAGTTACTATTTTCTCCTCCGTAGAAGCATCACTCAATGCACCTGTAGACCCAGCAGTAGTAGGAAAGGACCGATTCGGCCGCAAGGAGCCCTCCTTCTTTTTGAAGGAGCTAGCAGGAGCCTCCTTGCGGCCGAAGGGTTAGACCCATACAGCAGCCGAGGAGCAGGGGATGAGGATGTGTGGGGGATGGGGGTTTTACGCCCCCTCCTCAACGATGGTGGTGACTTCTACCGTTACTTTGCAGAACTTTTTTTTTTTTTTGGAGATTTTCTTTAATGGAACTTTATTAATTTTATTTTATTTTCTTAGTTCTGCGTATGCATGGTCGTTATCTGTGCTACCCTCTTGCGGTGCTTCTTGGAACTTTCGATGGATCTTTGATTTTGAGGGATGGCAACGACCGAGTGGGAAAGGGGTTGGAAATAGGGGGAAATCAACTCGATGCTGATGTGCTGCCTCCTAGCGGTGCTTCTTGGAACTTCCGACGGATCTTTGATTTTGAGAGATGGCAACGACCGAGTGGGAAAGGGGTTGGTTATAGGCGGATGCCAACTCGATGTGCTGCCCCCTAGCGGTGCTTCTCGGAACTTTCGATGGAACTTTGATTTTGACAAATGGCAACCACAGAGTGTGTAAAGGGGTGGACATAGGGGGATGTCAACTCGATGCTAATGTGCTGTTCCCCTAGCGTTGCTTCTTGGAACTTTATTATTTCAATGAATCTTTGATTTTGGGGGAATGGCAACGACCGAGTGGGGAAAGGGCACTGCGTAGGTGTTAGATATGATGCTGCTTCTTGGAACTTTATTTTTTCGATGGATCTTTGATTTTGAGGGATGACAACGACAGAGTGGGATCCGTTGAGATTTTTTGTATTTATTCCTGTGGTTTTCAAGCGGAATTTTTTCCCCCTCTTCGATGCTATTTTTTCCCCCGGGGGAAATTTTTACGTAACGATGCTGGGTAATTTTCTTTCCAAGGGAATAAAATTGCTCTGATGGTCTTAGTGAGTTTCTAACTCACGATGATTTGGTTTCAAAAAATGGTCAGATGGCTAAATAGTTTTCATGTACTACGTATTCACTCTATTTTTTTAATTACTTTTACGTTATTTCTTCATGTGTTTTTATATATTTTTGTATGTTTTGAGGGAGTATTTCGTGTAGATGTAATGAACTTTCTTTTTCCTCCATTCAATTTTATTTCAGACCATGAGACGAGCAAATGCTTCTTTAAAAACGATTTCGTTCCTGTTCGCAGTAATTACTGGACATAGACTTCATGTTCATTCTGAGTCTTTCATCCATGCAATAATATTTTCTCGTAATTTTTCCGTATGTTCAAGAACTCTACAGATCTTTCCCAGTTAAAATTCTGATGAAACAATATTTTCGGTCTTTATTTCTCATAACATTATAGCTTCACAATTTTAGATATTTTTCTTCTTCTATCTTTGACATTTCGTTAAACTTCTTATTAGGTCAGGATTCTCTTTTTTCTTACTTGGACAAACTTATGAGTCATTTTATTCAGATTATTATTTTTTTTCCATTTCATTTCAGCAAACGATTATTTTAGATGTAACAAATCGTCAGATTTTTGTTTCCTTGTATAGCATATTTTCCAACTTGCTTAAAAATATTCCTCAAAGCTTGCAGTATGTCAAATATGCATTTTTTTTTATTCTTTCTTAGTTTGCTGTACTTTTCGTGGACTGTCCCGATAGGAAAGCATTCATTGTCAAGACATACAATCTAAAACCTTTTTTCCTCCGATAAAATTTGTATTCTTTACCCTGTATATTTTTCTATCTCGTCGGAAAAAACATTCATTCTAGAGCCAAAGCGAGTAATTCCGTTCTTCCCATAAACATTATTTCTTTAACGTTTTACTAACTCACCAGAAAAGCAGTTATTCCCCACCCCCATAGTGAAAATAAAGAAATTCTTACTTCTTTTTCCATACATATCGACTCAATCTATTTCTTTTCGAAATGCTGGTCACGACATTTCAACTAAAATATCATACTTTCACCAAAAATCGTATTCTTAAACGAGCTATTTTTTTTTTTACTTCATTTCATATATAACTAATTTTTTATTCTTTACTCACCTCATCAAAGCTAGTAAGAACTCCCCTAATCTCATTCCTTTTACTCATTCAGTTCACTTTAAATTGAGATGTTTCAAAACTTTCCATATATTTAATTCACTTAATGTATAGTTCTTCCGTGTCCGTCTATTCATTTTTAACTTCTGTGCGTGCTGCATTTTTTCTTTAGACGTTTAGTTTCATTGACCTTTTCTTTCGTTTTGACGAAGACTCTTATTATTCCACATAACTTTATCGTTGCATACGCTGTAACATGCATGCACCACGGAACGCACATGAGATAAATGTAGATAGTGGTGTGAGCATTTGTCCACATAGCTCAGTTGGGAGTGCGACTTACTCCGGAGTGAGGATTACTTCGTCATAACGCTCATATTTTAGGACTCTTCTCCACCTATTCTTCCATGATACATTTTTTTTATTTATTTGATATTCAGAGTTGTATACATTTACAATCCAAAAAGAGAAATATTTAATGTAAAGGAATATTCTTCCAAGCTGGGGAAATATATGTGTATATTAGATCATGTTCAGTTAAGGGAAATGCATGTATCATCATCATCATCATCATCATTGTCAACCATTATCAATCCACTGCTGGACGAAGGTCTCCCCAAGTTTCCTCCACAACGGTCTGTCTTGTGCCAGTCTCCTCCATGTCACTCCCGCATATTTACGAATTTCATCCACCCATCTCCCATGTGGTCTTTTTCTGGGTCTTTTCCTGTCCCTTGGAATCCAATCTAAAATTTCGGCTGTCCATCTATGGTCTGTCCTTCTGGCAGTATGTCCAGCCCATTGCCATTTCAGGGATTTAACTCTGATCATGATGTCTTCCACTCTCGTCATTTTTCGGATCCACGAGTTCCTCTTCTTATCTCTCCTGGTTATACCAAGCATGCACCTCTCCATGCTACTTTGAGTTGTCTGCAGCCTTTGTATGTCTCTTTTAGTTAAGGTCCACGTCTCTGCACCATATGTAAGCACTGGAAGGATGCATTGATCAAACACTTTTCTTTTAAGACATAATGGCATATTGCTCTTGAAAATTATGCTGTTCTTCCAAAAGCTCTCCAGGCAAGTTTTGTACGCAGATTAATTTCTTCATCAATGTGACCCTCATTTGATATCTGCTGTCCAAGATAAACATACGTATCTGTTATCTCCAGTTTTTCTCCATCAATCGATAAATCTTCATTTCTTGTAAAAGCATTGAACATCACTTTTGTCTTCTGAAAGTTCATTTTTAATCCCACTTCTTTACTCTTGTCAGCAAGTTCCTGGATCATACTCTGCAGCTCTGATGGGGTAGTTGCAAAAATGACTACGTCATCAGCGAAACGACGGTGGGTTAGATAATCTCCATTAGTCTTTATCCCTTTGTTTTCCCAGTTCAGTGATTGAAAGACATTTTCCAATGTGGCATTAAAGAGCTTCGGAGATATGGTGTCACCTTGTCTCACTCCCTTTCCAATTTTTATGTGTGTTGTATTTTCAAACAGCCGAATCTTTGCACTTTCATTTTCATAGATGTTATTAATAATATTAATGTATGCATTTTCAATACCGCATTATTTCAGAGCCGTGGTAACTGCTGATGGTTTCACCGAATCAAAGGCTTTTTCATAATCGATAAAAGCCATGCACAATGGAAGTTCATATTCCCTTGCTCTTTCAATTAGTTCTCTCAGTACGTGGATATGATCTATTGTGCTGTAGCCACTCCTGAATCCAGCTTGTTCTCTCGGTTGAGCCATGTCCAGTGTTACCTTCAAGCGGTGTGAAAGAACTTTAGTGAAGATTTTATAAACCACTGATAGGAGGCTGATAGGTCTGTAGTTCCTGAGATCCTCAATGTCACCTTTTTTATGTAGCAGGATCATTGTAGCACTGTTCCAATCCTCAGGAATCTTCCCTTCATTAAGGCATCGAGTGAAAATTTGGGCGAGTACTGTTTCAATTTCTCCACTTGCTTCTTGTATGATGTCTATAGTAATTCCATCTTCTCCTGGAGCTTTCCCCCGCTTCATGTTCTTGATTGCATGAGCAACTTCTGCTGGGAGGACTGGAAGAACTCTGGTACCTTTCATGATGTCTGGAGTACATGTATCATCCCTTTCAATATATGAAAAAAGAAGCCCTATGAGTGAAAGCTCAACCTAAAGACGGATAGATTGTACACGCTCTCTCTACTCTATGACATTTCAACCCAAAGACGGATAGATTGTACACGCTCTATCTACTCTATGACATTTCAACCCAAAGGCGGATAGATTGTACACGCTCTCTCTACTCTATGACATTTCTTTACTGAATGAACCATGACCTTTTTTTTTTTTTTTTATGAACCGCTTTAGAATCTTCGTTCTCACTTTACTATTGTCAGATTCCATGTCACTCCAGTTCTTTACTGAGAAACAGAAGCATTTATACAATTTTAATTTACTAAGAGAGTAGAACTCTTTTAAGCTATCGTACTTTCAAGTCTTTCATTACGAAAATTTTCATTGTCATGAAAGCAGACATAATCGAGATGGTTTACCATCATTTCAATGAAAGTGTTTACACATTCATTGCTCTGATGTCAGATTTCATTTTCTTATACTTCGAACAGAAATGAGTTTGAATCATTCGTCGAGAAAACATTTCTTTCATATCTTTTTTTTATTTTTATTTATTTTTTATTTTTTTGCCTCCGAATCTAATGAACTGTAAAAATAAGAGAGGCACTTTAATGTTTTTTCCTCTTATGAGAGGAATATGGGAATATGATACCAAAATTAAAGAATATTGACTTGCCTCTTAACACCTCACATCTACGGGCTTTATTTATTTTATTTTTTTTAATTTTCAATAAGCTGTTTCTATATTTTTACAACTGAATAGATTTATTTATTGAAAATTCTAAGGAAGACGAAAAATGGTTTTGTTGATTTCCTAAGAGGATGATTTTGGAACTTTTAGTTTCCTTATAATTGCAAAATTCCCATAGAATAACATGGGAAAACTAGCATGCATAAAAGACTGTTTTGGATCGAGTAAAATTCTGTAAACAAACGTATTGTCAAAAAGAAGAAATTATAACAGAACGAAAATGAAATGAAAGAAAAAGTAACATGACAAGTTTCACAAAAGTAGAAAATGAAAGAGGGAGAAAATGGAAAGAAAGAAAATGCAGTTCATGAAAAAATCATTAGAATTCGCTACGGCTGAAGGTCCCCCGAGCGGGTTCATAAACCAATGCTCGTATTAACCATTCAAAGAATGTGGGTGTCAGGAAAACCACTAACCCTCATTGTAGCCTTCTTGTAGCGTACGGAGGTGGTGAACTTCACCAAACATGGATCCATAATATTTTAAAAAACCCATTCAGGCTTACGGGAGTTTTACGACCACGCCAGTGACCTTCATTCAGGTTTAAGTCAATAACCTCCGGTTCTTGGCTAGAGTCTTCCACAACCCAGAAGTTTTCCCACTGTGAGGGGGGAGGAAGAGACCTAATCCACTGGTTCACGTAGAAATCGTCTCTAGATTCCTGGAAGAGAGAAAACAAAAATAAAAAAAAATATAATAATAAAAATAAAATTAAAACCATACATCCTAGAAGTCTTTACATCATATCAATATATTTACTTGCAATAGAAAATGAGGGAATTCCTACATTAAGACATGAGAAACTGTCGGAACTGAATATAAAATGAATTTCTTATTCTAAATTTATTTTTTTTATTCTTTTGTATATTCTGACTATCTCAATATTGATTGCAGTAAATAGAATGATTTTACAATTCTAAATTAAATAAGTTTCAAATTTCCTAACATTTCAAAGCATCTAATTTCCTTAAGTGAATCCGCTAAACTCTAGTAAGAAATTCTATCAAGAAGAGGGAGCCTATTCAAATAACAGAAAAAAATATCAAGAAATTTCGCTTACCTGCTCCATGGAAGAAAAGGATGAAGTAAAATCCGACATGATCAAAAAAATATTGACTATGTAGACAAGCGCGATGTTTAAAAGGGAGTGAGAAAGAAAATGGTAGGTACAAAAATGAATGAACTTTGACCCCTTCCCAGAACCTTCTAGGAAATTCTATTTTTCTGAGGGTAGGAAGCATGGGAGAATCGATTTCAGAGGGTGGGAGAGGATATCTTGATTTAGCATATAACAAGCATGTATGAACTCCATTTTGTTGTAATTAAGATAGTGAACGTAAAATCTCTTTCACAGACAATCTTTATTCTTAGTTGGGATATAATGAATCTATAACATTCTTATCATACAATTAAAGCTAGAGGCGCCATCGATTCTGCTCGCTAAAAGCTACTAATGGGTTCAGACAATCTTAATCACTAGACCGTATTTAACTTGAAGGGAAGAAAGTACTTTCATTCTCCGATTAAAAATAAAGAGAGAGGCGCCATCGCTTCTGTTCGATAAAAACTACTAATGCGTTCAGACAATCTTAATCACTAGACCGTATTTAATTTGATAGGAAAGAAGCACTTTCATTCTCCGATTAAAAATAGAGAGAGGGGTGCCATCGCTTCAATTCACTAAAAGTGCACCAAAAAAAAAAAAAAAAAAAAAAAGAAATATCTTCTGTTGCTAACACCTAAAATATATTAAAAAACCAGAAAAAAAAAGAAAAAAAAAAGAAAGTTCTGCAAAGTAACGGTCACCACCATCGTTAAGGAGGGGCGCAAACCCCCATCCCCCCACACACATCCTCATAAAATATCGCTAGAGTGAGTCCACTATTCATTCGTTACATCACATAATAACAATGTCTATTAAATCTCGAGAAAATAAAATTAATAAAGTTCCATTAAAGAAAATCTCAAAAAAAAAAAAAAAAGAAAAAAGTTCTGCAAAGTAACGAACGATGGTGGTATGACAGCTCTGACCTTCCTTCAGTTTATGAGAGAAGTCCGTTGCTTGCATGGGGAAAATGAAGATATGATAATCAACCGAGAACTTATTATTTCGGCCTCTCTTTTTTGGACGGACCTCATAGTTGTATATTTGAGGTGCTTTCCCCTGGGATCAATGGATTTCCTCGAATAAATCCTAATTCCATTAAACTGAATGGTGAAAAATTTGAAGCTCTCGCTGATCAATGTGAGAAGATATTGACCAGCATTGCTATTCTACTATTCTACTATTTGGTCCAGTTTTTACAAAGGGCGTTTTGCTACATCAGAGGATCCCTCCCCCCCCCCCCCGTTCCTTCCTCTCCACTAACGAACGAAGAGTATTACTTCATGCTTAGTGGAGTGGTGTTGGATCTTGTTCAGAGCCATGCTGAAAAATTATTCTATTGTATTCAATGTTACCTTTCTCCAGATCGTATGCTTGAAAACATCTTCGGCCACAGATGTACTGATGCCACCCCACAATCTAAGTTTAAAGAACACTTCAAGGAGGCCGTAGCAATGTTAGACCCCGGGGGGGGGGATCCTCTGATGTAGCAAAACGCCCTTTGTAAAAACTGGACCAAATAGTAGAATAGCAATGCTGGTCCATATCTTCTCACATTGATCAGCGAGAGCTTCAAATTGTTCACCATTCAGTTTAATGGAATTAGGATTTAGTCGAGGAAATCCATTGATCCCAGGGGAAAGCACCTCAAATATACAACTATGAGGTCCGTCCAAAGAAAGAGAGGCCGAAATAATAAGTTCTCGGTTGATTATCATATCTTCATTTTCCCCATGCAAGCAACGGACTTCTCTCATAAACTGAAGGAAGGTCAGAGCTGTCATACCACCATCGTTCGTTACTTTGCAGAACTTTATTTTTTTTTTTTTTTTTTTATTTGAGATTTTCTTTAATGGAACTTTATTAATTTTATTTTCTCGAGATTTAATAGACATTGTTATTACGTGATGTAACGAATGAATAGTGGACTCACTCTAGCGATATTTTATGAGGATGTGTGTGGGGATGGGGGTTTGCGCCCCCTCCTTAACGATGGTGGTGACCGTTACTTTGCAGAACTTTCTTTTTTTTTCTTTTTTTTTTCTGGTTTTTTAATATATTTCAGGAGTTAGCAACAGAAGATATTTTTTTTGGTGCACTTTTAGTGAATTGAAGCGATGGCACCCCTCTCTCTATTTTTAATCGGAGAATGAAACTGCATCCTTCCTATAAAATTAAATACGATCTAGTGATTAAGATTGTCTGAACCCATTAGTAGTTTTTATCGAACAGAAGCGATGGCGCTTCTCTCTTTATTTTTAATCGGAGAATGAAAGTGCTTCTTTCATATCAAATTAAACACGGTCTAGTGATTAAGATTGTCTGAACCCATTAGTAGTTTTTATCGAACAGAAGCGATGGCGCTTGTCTCTTTATTTTTAATCGGAGAAAGAAAGTGCTTCCTTCCCTTCAAGTTAAATACGGTCTAGTGATTAAGATTGTCTGAACCCATTAGTAGCTTTTAGTGAGCAGAATCGATGGCGCATCTAGCTTTAATTGTACGATAAGAATGTTATAGATTCATTATATCCCAACAAAGAATAAAGATTGTCTGTGAAAGAGATTTTACGTTCACTATCTTAATTACAACAAAATGGAGTTCATACATGCTTGTTATATGCTAAATCAAGATATCCTCTCCCACCCTCTGAAATCGATTCTCCCATGCTTCCTACCCTCAGAAAAAATAGAATTTCCTAGAAGGTTCTGGGAAGGGGTCAAAGTTCATTCATTTTTGGAAATAAAAGGCGCTAACACTACCATTTTCTTTCTCACTCCCTTTTAAACATCGCGCTTGTCTACATAGTCAATATTTTTTTGATCATGTCGGATTTTACTTCATCCTTTTCTTCCATGGAGCAGGTAAGCGAAATTTCTTGATATTTTTTTCTGTTATTTGAATAGGCTCCCCCTTCTTGATAGAATTTCTTACAAGAGTTTAGCGGATTCACTTAAGGAAATTAGATGCTTTGAAATGTTAGGAAATTTGAAACTTATTTAATTTAGAATTGTAAAATCATTCTATTCACTGCAATGGATATTGAGATAGTCAGAATATACAAAAGAATCAAAAAAATAAATTTAGAATAAGAAATTCATTTTATATTCAGTTCCGACAGTTTCTCATGTCTTAATGTAGGAATTCCCTCATTCTCTATTGCAAGTAAATATATTGATATGATGTAGAGACTTCTAGGATGTATGGTTTTAATTTTATTTTTATTATTATATTTTTTTCTTTTTTTTTTCTCTCCTCCAGGAATCTAGAGACGATTTCTACGTGAACCAGTGGATTAGGTCTCTTCCTCCCCCCTCACAGTGGGAAAACTTCTGGGTTGTGGAAGACTCTACCCAAGAACTGGAGGTTATTGACTTAAACCTGAATGAAGGTCACTGGCGTGGTCGTAAAACTCCCGTAAGCCTGAATGGGTTTTTAAAAATATTATGGATCCATGTTTGGCGAAGTTCACCACCTCCGTACGCTACAGGAAGGCTACAATGAGGGTTAGTGGTTTTCCTGACACCCACATTCTTTGAATGGTTAATACGAGCATTGGTTTATGAACCCGCTCGGGGGACCTTCAGCCGTAGCGAATTCTAATGATTTTTTCATGAACTGCATTTTCTTTCTTTCCATTTTCTCCCTCTTTCATTTTCTACTTTTGTGAAACTTGTCATGGTACTTTTTCTTTCATTTCATTTTCGTTCTGTTATAATTTCTTCTTTTTGAAAAAACGTTTGTTTACAGAATTTTAGTCAATCCAAAACAGTCTTTTATGCATGCTAGTTTTCCCATGTTATTCTATGGGAATTTTGCAATTATAAGAAAACTAAAAGTTCCAAAATCATCTTCTAAGAAAACCGTAGTGTTTCATTTCCACTCTTTTATTTTCTACTTTTGTGAAACTTGTCACGGTACTTTTTCTTTCATTTCATTTTCGTTCTGTTATAATTTCTTCTTTTTGAAAAAAACGTTTGTTTACAGAATTTTACTCAATCCAAAACAGTCTTTCATGCATGCTAGTTTTCCCATGTTATTCTATGGGAATTTTGCAATTATAAGAAAACTAAAAGTTCCAAAATCATCTTCTAAGAAAACCGTAGTGTTTCATTTTCACTCTTTTATTTTCTACTTTTGTGAAACTTGTCATGGTACTTTTTCTTTCATTTCATTTTCGTTCTGTTATAATTTCTTCTTTTTGAAAAAAAACGTTTGTTTACAGAATTTTACTCAATCCAAAACAGTCTTTTATGCATGCTAGTTTTCCCATGTTATTCTATGGGAATTTTGCAATTATAAGAAAACTAAAAGTTCCAAAATCATCCTCTTAGGAAATCAACAAAACCATTTTTCGTCTTCCTTAGAATTTTCAATAAATAAATCTATTCAGTTGTAAAAATATAGAAACAGCTTATTGAAAATTAAAAAATAAATAAATAAATAAAACCCGTAGATGTGAGGTGTTAAGAGGCAAGTCAATATTCTTTAATTTTGGTATCATATTCCCATATTACTCTCATAAGAGGAAAAAACATTAAAGTGCCTCTCTTATTTTTAGAGTTCATTAGATTCGGAGGCAAAAAAATAAAAAATAAATAAAAATAAAAAAAGATATGAAAGAAATGTTTTCTCGACGAATGATTCAAACTCATTTCTGTTCGAAGTATAAGAAAATGAAATCTGACATCAGAGCAATGAATGTGTAAACACTTTCATAAAAATGATGGTAAATCATCTCGATTATGTCTGCTTTCATGACAATGAAAATTTTCGTGATGAAAGACTTGAAAGTACTTCGATAGCTTAAAAGAGTTCTACTCTCTTAGTAAATTAAAATTGTATAAATGCTTCTGTTTCTCAGTAAAGAACTGGAGTGACATGGAATCTGACAATAGTAAAGTGAGAACAAAGATTTTAAAGCGGTTCATGAAAAAAAAAAAAAAAGGTCATGGTTCATTCAGTAAAGAAATGTCACAGAGTAGAGAGAGCGTGTACAATCTATCCGTCTTTAGGTTGAGCTTTCACTTATAGGGCTTCTTTTTTCATATTGAAATATATACATGCATTTCCCTTAACTGAACATGATCTAATATACACATATATTTCCCCAGCTTGGAAGAATATTCCTTTACATTAAATATTTCTCTTTTTGGATAGTACATGTATACAACTCTGAATATCAAATAAATAAAAAAATGTATCATGGAAGAATAGGTGGAGAAGAGTCCTAAAATATGAGCGTTATGACGAAGTAATCCTCACTCCGGAGTAAGTCGCACTCCCAACTGAGCTATGTGGACAAATGCTCACACCACTATCTACATTTATCTCATGTGCGTTCCGTGGTGCATGCATGTTACAGCGTATGCAACGATAAAGTTATGTGGAATAATAAGAGTCTTCGTCAAAACGAAAGAAAAGGTCAATGAAACTAAACGTCTAAAGAAAAAATGCAGCACGCACAGAAGTTAAAAATGAATAGACGGACACGGAAGAACTATACATTAAGTGAATTAAATATATGGAAAGTTTTGAAACATCTCAATTTAAAGTGAACTGAATGAGTAAAAGGAATGAGACTAGGGGAGTTCTTACTAGCTTTGATGAGGTTAGTAAAGAATAAAAAATTAGTTATATATGAAATGAAGTAAAAAAAATAGCTCGTTTAAGAATACGATTTTTGGTGAAAATATGATATTTTAGTTGAAATGTCGTGACCAGCATTTCGAAAAGAAATAGATTGAGTCGATATGTATGGAAAAAGAAGTAAGAATTTCTTTATTTTCACTATGGGGGTGGGGAATAACTGCTTTTCTGGTGAGTTAGTAAAACGTTAAAGAAATAATGTTTATGGGAAGAACGGAATTACTCGCTTTAGCTCTAGAATGAATGTTTTTTCGGACGAGATAGAAAAATATACAGGGTAAAGAATACAAATTTTATCGGAGGAAAAAAGGTTTTAGATTGTATGTCTTGACAATGAATGCTTTCCTATCGGGACAGTCCACGAAAAGTACAGCAAACTAAGAAAGAATAAAAAAAATGCATATTTGACATACTGCAAGCTTTGAGGAATATTTTTAAGCAAGTTGGAAAATATGCTATACAAGGAAACAAAAATCTGACGATTTGTTACATCTAAAATAATCGTTTGCTGAAATGAAATGGAAAAAAAAAATAATAATCTGAATAAAAGGACTCATAAGTTTGTCCAAGTAAGAAAAAAAGAATCCTGACCTATTAAGAAGTTTAACGAAATTTCAAAGATAGAAGAAGAAAAATATCTAAAATTGTGAAGCTATAATGTTATGAGAAATAAAGACCGAAAATATTGTTTCAGCAGAATTTTAACTGGGAAAGATCTTAAGAGTTCTTGAACATACGGAAAAATTACGAGAAAATATTATTGCATGGGTGAAAGACTCAGAATGAACATGAAGTCTATGTCCAGTAATTACTGCGAACAGGAAAGAAATCGTTTTTAAAGAAACATTTGCTCGTCTCATATTCTGAAATAAAATTGAATGGAGAAAAAAGAAAAGTTCTCCAGAAAATTCATAACATCTACACGAAAAAACTCCCTCAAAACATACAAAAAAAATATATAAAAAATACATGAGGAAATAACGTAAAAGTTATAAAAAAAACAAAAAACAGGGAATACATAGTACACGAAAACATTGCGACTAGGAAAAAATATTGGAAGGGTGAAAGACTCAGAATTAACATGTCTACATTTCCGTTTGATTTCCCAAAAAATTTGTCCAAGTCCAATAGTTACTGCGAACAGGAACGAAATCGTTTTTAAAGAAGCATTTCCTCGTCTCATGGTCTGAAATAAAATTGAATGGAGGAAAAAGAAAATTCATTACATCTACACGAAAAACTCCCTCAAAACATACAAAAATATATAAAAACACATGAAGAAATAACGTAAAAGTAATTAAAAAAAATAGAGTGAATACGTAGTACATGAAAACTATCTAGCCATCTGACCATTTTTTGAAACCAAATCATCGTGAGTTAGAACCTCACTAAGACCATCAGAGCATTTTTATTCCCTTGGAAAGAAAATTACCCAGCATCGTTACGTAAAAATTTCCCCGGGGGAAAAAATAGCATCGAAGAGGGGGAAAAAATTCCGCTTGAAAACCACAGGAATAAATACAAAAAATCTCAACGGATCCCACTCTGTCGTTGTCATCCCTCAAAATCAAAGATCCATCGAAAAAATAAAGTTCCAAGAAGCAGCATCATATCTAACACCTACGCAGTGCCCTTTCCCCACTCGGTCGTTGCCATTCCCCCAAAATCAAAGATTCATTGAAATAATAAAGTTCCAAGAAGCAACGCTAGGGGAACAGCACATTAGCATCGAGTTGACATCCCCCTATGTCCACCCCTTTACACACTCTGTGGTTGCCATTTGTCAAAATCAAAGTTCCATCGAAAGTTCCAAGAAGCACCGCTAGGGGGCAGCACATCGAGTTGGCATCCCCCTATAACCAACCCCTTTCCCACTCGGTCGTTGCCATCTCTCAAAATCAAAGATCCGTAGGAAGTTCCAAGAAGCACCGCTAGGGGGCAGCACATCAGCATCGAGTTGATATCCCCCTATTTCCAGCCCCTTTCCCACTCGGTCGCTGCCATCCCTCAAAATCAAAGATCCATCGAAAGTTCCAAGAAGCACCGCAAGAGGGTAGCACAGATAACGACCATGCATACGCAGAACTAAGAAAATAAAATAAAATTAATAAAGTTCCATTAAAGAAAATCTCCAAAAAAAAAAAGTTCTGCAAAGTAACGGTAGAAGTCACCACCATCGTTAAGGGGGGGGGGTAAAACCCCATCCCCCGACATCCTCATCCCCTGCTCCTCGGCTGTTTATAGGTCAAACCCTTCGGCCGCAAGGAGGCTCCTGCTAGCTCCTTCAAAAAAAGGAGGCTCCTGCTAGCTCCTTCAAAAGAAGGAGGGCTCCTTGCGGCCGGATCGGTCCTTTCCTACTACTCTCAGCATTGTGGGAACCACCTACAATATGGGATTCAATTAACATGTGAAATCTTGTCTCATAATGTTTTCTAGCAGACTGTCGAGAAAATTTAGAAGAACACAGAAAATTTAGAAGATCATTTAGAAGCACATGGGAGAATAAAAATTAAAAATTTTTTATTCCCCTATGTGCTAGCATATGTCTCTTGAGATCAAATTTTCTAACAAAACTGCCGAAGTAGACCGGGGACACATAAAGCGGGAAGAGTTGTAGGAAGCTGATGTCAATTCCTCATGATTTGGCTCCACTTCATCGGACCCATTAGATATCTTTTGTAAAAGAACAAGAAACTCCATTTTAGAATTCTTGAATATTCTTTGACATTTACAACTGCATTTTAAAAAGATTGTTTTCAAAACTATTACGTCATTTTAAAAGCATACATTTCATATTGGTTTTCATTCTACAGACAGTAATCATGTGAATTTCGTTTCTTCGCTGACAAGACACGGAACACATGTTGTTTTTTTAAATTACTGCTGAGACTAACATATTGACAATTCAGAATGTGTTTGGCATGACGAAGACTCTTATTATTTCAATAGTCAATGATCAGTCAAGGAAAATATATGTATGTATTCCAATATGAAAAACAGAAGCTTTATAAGTGAAAGCTCAACCCGAAGAAGGAGATAGATTGTTCACGCCCTCTCAACTCTATAACTCTTTTTTACTGAATGAACCATGGCCTTTTTCATGAACCGTTTTAAAATCTTCGTTCTCACTTTTCTATAACCAGATTTCATGTCCCTACAGTTCTTTACTGAGAAACAGAAGCATTATTCTTTTAGACTAACGAAGTACTCCAGGTCTTTCATTACGAAAAAATTTCATTGTCATGAAAGCAGGCTTAATCAAGATGATTAACTGTCGTTTCAATGAAAGTGTTTTCGCATTCATTGTTGTGATGCCATATTTCATTTCCTTATACTTCGAATAGAAATGAGTTTGAATAATTCGGCTAGAAAACATCTCTTTCACATATTTTTTTCCTTCGAACCAAACGGAACTCAAAGAGAAGAGAAGTCACTAATATTTTTCCGCTTATGAGTGGAATACTTGAATATGAGACAAATATCAGCTTTCCTCTCAACACCTTACAACTCTTTTTTTTTAAATTTTCAATAAGCTGTTTCTATATTTTTACATCAGAACACAATTATTTATTGTAAAATTCTAAGTAAGACGAAAAATGGAAATGATGCTTTCACTAAGAGGTCGATTTTGGAAATTTTCGTTTTCTTATAATTGCAAAAATCCCATAAACTAACATGGGAAATACCGTACAACTAAAAGTCAATACCTGAAACGTTGAAACGTTCATTTTTTCTTAAAGTCGATTTTCGAATCGTGCATTTTTCAAAATGTCAATATTTGAAACATTCATTTTTCTTAAAATCAATATTTGAATCGTTCATTTTTCAAAATGTCAATATTTGAAACGTTCATTATTTCACGAAGCTCGTTTTTGAGTAGAATAAATTTTAACAAGTCAAAAAAAGGAAATGAGTTTTCAGTAAGAGGTCGATTTTGGAAATTTTCGTTTTCTCATAATTGCAAAAATCCCATACACTAACATGGGAAATACCGTACATCTAAAAGTCAATATCTGAAACGTTTATTTTTTCTTAAAGTCGATATTCAAATTGTTTATTTTTCAAAATGTCAATATTTGAACCCCCATTTTTCTCTAAGTTCGCTTGGATCACATGACTAATTCAATTTCCCCTATTTCCAAAAAGTAAACATCAAACTTTCTTATTCTTCCATTGCAACTCTTCAATACATACCATTATAAAACTTTGTAAAATGAGTGGTTCTACATACACTGTTCCCGCTTCTGACATCATTTTTTCCTATGCGAACAGAAATGAACTTGAACAACCGTCTTAGAAAATGCCTCATTCACATTTTTTCTTCCCAACCCGTGCAAGAACAATCACGTTTCCTTTTCCCGCCAACAGTTCTCAAAATTTAATAAACCCTGAACTCTTAATGAAGAATATTAAAACCAAGTCAGCTTAATAGAATAACATTTTCAGCTTTAACATTTTTTTCAGTTTAACTTCATTACACTTTCTTATATTTCAATCTCAAGTAGACTAGGTTCATTTTTTCATGAAATCACTTCCTTTCCATCTTTTTCAACCTCCTCTGGTAGAATCTAACATCTTATTTTCCCTTGACAGCAATTCTAAACTTAAAAATGTAGATTTTGCAAAAATTTTGTATGGGGCTCCTTTACACCGGGGCCCCAAACAACCGCTTCCAAAAATCGTCTACGGACAAAGATAGAGCACCATGAGATAGTATAACAAATTTGGTGGTTTTAAATTGACAACTGTAGATTTTACGAAACTTTTGAATGGGACCGGGGGGCCCAACCCCTCCCCAAAACCGTCTGCGGGCAAAGTTAGAGTACCATGAGATAGTACACCAAGTTTGGTGGTTCTAAACTGAAAACTATAGATTTCATCTGGGCCGGTATGTCTTATGCTAACTCAAGTAAATAGAGGTAAATATATACTTGTACTTCATCAATTCTCTTGTAGAAGAAAACCAAGTTATACTAAAACGGTAAAGTTTGTTTACCACTTTGACGGCTTCAGAAAAAAAATAAAAATAAAAATAAGTAGCCAATGTTCTGTTGAGCCAAACACTGTTTTGGCACACCCTTTTCCCTTTCTCGAAACCCAAATTCAAGCCCTGTCCCTTTGGGCTCATATGCCGTACTTCAGTCTACTTTTTGCCAATTGCAGTTGAACATAATTTGGGGCTTCAGTTACACGAATTCTTGAACTGCAGTTTTGGAAAGTCCGTTTCGGCTACAGTAAAAATATTTTTTTCCATTTGAAAGTAGCTAATAAAATAAAAATCCATCCTCGCATTCTTTAATTTCTCTCATTTTAGAAATTTGCACTGCAATTTTGGACTTTATCAATTTTCTCAAGATATTGTTTCTTATTTAGTTTATTAATAATAGTCTGGAAAAATTTTTTTTGGCACATTCGAATTTCCGTCCTCACTAAAAGCGAAGAAACTATTATAAATTATGAATTTAGTTAAAGCAGCAAAATTTATAAGAGTGGAGTAAAGTCTTCGACAGTGAATATACCGTGATTGTTGCTTCTCAGCGACGGAAGTGATTTTTTTCTTACGCTAAATTTAACCAGTGAGCTGCGGTCCGGGAAAATGTCAATTGTTGTCATACCTCAATACAAAAAATGACAATGATTCGCAGACTTGTGTTGAAAAGATGTTTAAACAGTAAATGGCGATGCTGATATACCGTTTTTTTTTGTTTTTTTTTATAGATGGGGTAACTTGGCAATTTCCCCCAAAAGTGAGTCGCTGAAAATCAGCTTCCAGTGCCGTTTATGGATCTCCAGACCGCCGCTGCTGGCTCCCTTCCTTCCCTGGAATTAGTGACCATAAATTTGGGACCGGAGACCTATTGAGCTGGTGACCACTAAACCAAAACTAATGAGTGGACGAAGTGATAGGGCATTGATAGGCAGATCTAAATCCCAACTTTATCGCTTCTTAAAGTTTAAAAGAATTCGAAAGAAAAGCTCTGATGATGCTGAAACAAAGATAATGCAACAGTGCAGATGGTGGCTGTCACAAAAAATTAAGTGGGAGCGCTTCCAAGAAGTATAAGAGAATATACTGTAGTAGCATAAATGCATGCAATAAAGAAAAGGGTATGCTTTGAAAGAATAAATAAAATACAGCAATAATTTCATCAGCCTTCTACGGCAAAGTTTTTATAAAGGCCGGAGGCAGAATTTAACTTTCCTGTGATCTCAGCTGAAGTATTAAAAAAATTACTGATCCTTTTTGCACACAGTTGGCCGCTAAAAATCACTTCGAATATAACCTTTAGTGACATGATTTTAAGATACTTCAAGGAGTAGGGAAATGCGACTTTATGAGAAATGTCATTACGGATGACTCAACAGCGTCAGTCTGAAGTGCGGGAGCAAAGAATATTATCAAAGCACAATTCCACCAAGTGAGAGGTGTGTTGCGATTCTTTCTATTTTGGGGCGGAACCCGGAGGACAAAAGTAAATTATTTGGAAGAAGGCCGCGCATATTTTAGTCTAGGTATTGGAGATGTCATTTATGTAAAGGTCCAACCAAAGAGGTGAATTAAAGAGTGTGAAAAAGCGTTTCACCATTTACCGCGGCGACCGCAGGGAAAGTGGTAAGTGAATTTGTTCTGCGAAATTACATTACGAAAGCCTTTCCTTTTGTGACGCAGCACCGAAATTTTATACTTCGCACGAACTGAAACGTCTGTCATTTGCTGAGCACTCCCGTAACTGATTGGTCGTCATGGCGGCCAGTAAAACTCACAGGAGCATTTAAAAACAAGAGTATTCTTGAGTTTTTGCGTGAAAAAACCGAACAAGCAGCATCTCAGAAGTACCGGAATGGAAGCTGCGAAAGGTAAGTCGCCTCTAAAATTTTGTATCTTACATTCTCAAAATACATTTTGCACAAGTATCGGAAGGAAATTTAGCTTCGACGACATTTGCTTCAATTCAAAGTCATGAGGTTAAAATAAGAAAAACAAACATCTTTAGCGTTACGGATTCTTAGCCTACGTTATATGATGAAAATATCATAATTTTAAACAAGGCAACTTACTTGAAATTTTCATTTATACTTTCGTTAGGAAGAATATCGTAATGTACTTTTGCGACGTATATTGGCAATAATCTCGCGACATGTTTATATAATCACGTTCTATTGTGTTCTTTGGTACGTATATTTGTAACAATCTGTAAATGTGTTTAAAGAAAAAGACAGAGCTCAGAATTACAGCATGTATTTCTAATGAAGGATACGTACTAATCTATTCGCATATTCGGAATAAAGTGCGAATATATTCAGGAATTGAAACGTGGTCTCATGAACTCTTTAGATAATTGCCATTATTTTTGTTGGGGTTTAGTGGCATACATGAGCATCTAATGCTATAGAAAGTCACCCTTCCCTAATTAAGAGTCAATAATACAGGTAAGGAACACGAGTCTTGATACAGATACAGCCACTGATACAGGTAAGGGACATGAACAGGAGACGAAAGGACAAACAGATCGTCCATATTTCGTTCTGGGATTCGAACTCAAACCCACCAGCACGAGAAGTTTAAATACAACGCTTTTGAACACCGCATAACTATAAAATATTTTTTATGAGAAGTAAAACTCCACTTACGAGACGATATCATTTTTAGAGTGAGATATGGACACTGTGACGTACCTGCCAGCAGGACGCACACGACATAAAGGCAGATAGCAGTCAGAACAAACGTCCGCGTAGCTCAATTGGTAGAGTGACTTATTCCGGAATGAGGGGATCCGGGTTCGAATGCTGGCGTGGACAGAAAATGACGGAGAAATTTACTTCGTTATAACACATTCAAAAGAAATAAATACCATGAAATTAATTAAAAGTTTTATTTATATGTGTTCGGTCGCAAGTGCGGTGAACTTTATTTTTCTGGAAAAGTTAGAAATTTTTCCAAAATTTTGCAAGCATTTAGCAATCACATAACTTGATCAGTAGCACAATGAAATAAAATGGGGTTGCAAAACACTTTATTTGACCTGTCGATTACTAACAGTCACCAGAATTTCGATCTTCCATTGCATGTTATAGATCTCATTTTGAAGGAATTTTTAGGAATTATATTTCATAATTTTTTTATGTCAGACTGACGATAATTAAGTGAACCGATACACAACATCTAAGCTGCTGTTGGAAATATAGTTGGCGATTTTCGAATTCTTTCTAAAAGAATTTCGTGCTAGTAGAGAGAAGTACATGGGTATCACAAGGTTAAGGGATCTTACTTCACTCTTGGAAACGGTAATGTTAGCTGCCGAATGAACATTAAATGTATATCATCATCATCATTGTCAACCATTATCAATCCACTGCTGGACGAAGGTCTCCCCAAGTTTCCTCCACAACGGTCTGTCTTGTGCCAGTCTCCTCCATGTCACCCCTGCATACTTTCGAATTTCATCCACCCATCTCCCATGTGGTCTTCTTCTGGGTCTTTTCCTGTCCCTTGGAATCCAATCTAAAATTTCGGCTGTCCATCGATGATCTGTCCTTCTGGCAGTATGTCCAGCCCATTGCCATTTCAGGGATTTAACTCTGATCATGATGTCTTCCACTCTTGTCATTTTTCGGATCCACGAGTTCCTCTTCTTATCTCTCCTGGTTACACCAAGCATGCACCTCTCCATGCTACTTTGAGTTGTCTGCAGCCTTTGTATGTCTCTTTTAGTTAAGGTCCACGTCTCTGCACCATACGTAAGCACTGGAAGGATGCATTGATCAAACATTTTTCTTTTAAGACATAATGGCATATTACTCTTGAAAATTATGCTGTTTCTTCCAAAAGCTCTCCAGGCAAGTTTTGTACGCCGATTAATTTCTTCATCAATGTGACCCTCACTTGATATCTGCTGTCCAAGATAAACGTACGTGTCTGTTATCTCCAGCTTTTC
This sequence comes from Macrothele yani, assembly GCA_039090855.1. NCBI lineage: Eukaryota > Metazoa > Arthropoda > Arachnida > Araneae > Macrothelidae > Macrothele > Macrothele yani. The sequence continues at coordinate 80,818,391 of CM077018.1, forward strand.
TCCGTCAATCGATAAATCTTCATTTCTTGTAAAAGCATTGAACATCACTTTTGTCTTCTGAAAGTTCATTTTTAATCCCACTTCTTTACTCTTGTCCGCAAGTTCCTGGATCATACTCTGCAGCTCTGATGGGGTAGTTGCAAAAATGACTACGTCATCAGCAAAACGAAGGTGGGTTAGATAATCTCCATTAATCTTTATCCCTTTGTTTTCCCAGCTCAGCGACTGAAAAACACCCTCCAATGTGGCATTGAAGAGCTTCGGAGATATGGTGTCACCTTGTCTCACTCCCTTTCCAATTTTTACGTGTGTTGTATTTTCAAACAGCCTAATCTTTGCACTTGCATTTTCATAGATGTTATTAATAATATTAATGTATGCATCTTCAATACCGCAGGTTTTCAGAGCCATTGTAACTGCTGATGGTTTCACCGAATCAAAGGCTTTTTCATAATCGATAAAAGCCATGCACAATGGAAGTTCATATTCCCTCGCTCTTTCAATTAGTTCTCTCATCACGTGGATATGATCTATTGTGCTGTAGCCACTCCTGAATCCAGCTTGTTCTCTCGGTTGAGCCATGTCCAGTGTTACCTTCAAGCGGTGTGAAAGAACTTTAGTGAAGATTTTATAAACTACTGATAGGAGGCTGATAGGTCTGTAGTTTCCGAGATCCTCAATGTCACCTTTCTTATGTAGCAGGATCATTGTAGCGGTGTTCCAATCCTCAGGAATCTTTCCTTCATTAAGGCATCGAGTGAAAATTTGGGCGAGTACTGTTTCGATTTCTCCACTTGCTTTCTTGTATGATGTCTACAGTAATTCCATCTTCTCCTGGAGCTTTTCCTCGCTTCATGTTCTTGATTGCATGTGCAACTTCTGCTGGAAGGACTGGAGGAACTCTGGTACTGGTATCTTTCATGATGTCTGGAGTGCATATATCATCCCTTTCATATAATTTGGAGTAGAAATCTTTCACTCTTGTCAAAATTTCGCCTCTATTTCTTGTTACAGAACCATCTTCTTTTCTCAGTGCCATAATCTGTTTTCTTCCCTTACTGAGATGTCCCTTTGCTATCTTTAGGCTTTGGTTGTTTTCAATTGCTTTCCTCACTAGTTCACAGTTGAATTTCCTTACGTCTTCAGTGATACTTTTTCTTACTGTCTTGCATAGCTCTATATATTCCACTTTGGAAGTCACATCTTTAGTTGTCCTCATCTCTCTTCTTTTTTGCATCAACATTTTGGTTTTTCCTGATAATTTGTTCATATGCAATTTGTTCTTAGACCCAGCTAATTTTGTTGCTGTTTCCATAAGAGCTTTGGTTACTTTTCTGTTAACTTCAGAGATGTCCACTTCTTCCGATGTTAGGCCTTCTAAAGCAGAGAACCTGTTCTTCAGTTCTAACTTGAAGGTATTATGGTGTTTTTTAAGGTTGGTTATGTCAATAGATTTTGTTTGTCTTATGAGCTTGCCACGTTCAAGTTTAGTGTTGAGGTGCATCTTACATCTCACCAATCTATGGTCACTACCTGTGTTGAACTTGTTTAGCACACTGCAGTCTTCTATGACGAATTTTTTGTTACACATAATAAAATCAATTTCACTTGTCGTCCCATTTGGATGTCTCCATGTCCATTTCCTGTGTGGCTTTTTCTTGAAGAAGGAGTTCAAGATGAAAAACCCTTCTGCCTCTGCAAACTCAACGAGAGTATTTCCACGCTGGTTTCTGTTGCCATGACCGAATTTACCTACTGAAGTTTCATTCTGTTGCCGTTGCCCTATTTTTGCATTGAAATCTCCCATAATTATTTTCAAGTGCTGCTTACCTTTATTATTTAGATGACAAATTTCCTCATAAAATTCTTCAATTTCTTCTTCAGGATGACTTGTGGTGGGTGCATAAGTTTGAATAATCTGAGCCTGGTATCTTTTCGAGAGTTGGATAACAAGTCGTGCAGCTCTGTCAGAGGAACTTTCAACTTCTACAACTTTATCCTTCAGTTTCTTGTTTATTATAAATCCAACACCACTAGTTCTGCCAGTATCTGTCCCACGATAGTAGAAGAGATGTCCACTTTTCAGTTCGATGAGATCTTCTCCTTTTCTCCTTACCTCACTTAGCCCCACGATGTCCCACTTGATCCTTTGTAGTTCCTCTTCCAATTCAAGAAGCCTTGAATCAGAAGATAGGGAGCGTCCATTGTAAGTAGCCAAGGTCAGCATCAGATGGCAGCCTAGTCCGGTTCTCCGGGGATTCTTAGCACCCTCTGCCTTCATGTCGCACTGGCCGCTGCCTTGGCCAGGTACATTCCAGCTGCCGGAGACTGAGGGCCAAGATTTAAGTTGTGGAATCATTTTGGAGGGGTTTGGCCATAACTCACCACGCTGGCCAAGCGGGTTGGTGAGTGTGGGATAGAATTTCCTCTAATCCCGATGGTATAGTTATACCGCTATGGGCGGTCGTCAGAGCCCCTTTAGTGGGAACAGGATGCACCACGAGAAGGCGGGGTTGACATTTGTCAAGGAGAGGCTGTGATGTTACGCATCACCTGACCTTACATCCCTATATATAGTGCAAAATATGTTTTCATTTTCTTACGCTCATTAACCGTACAGACGAAATTAATTTAGCACTTCATAACTTGAACAATCCGTTTTCCAAAATGAGAAAGAAATGCGTTTCAACTGACAAAAAACTTGCGTGTTTCAGATAAGAACTTTTACATGGGGAAAACATCTGGTACATTCTGCAAACAAAACCATTATTGCCAAAACTACTCCTGAAATTTTGTCAGCATTTCTAAGTGTGAACAAGAAGAGTGTTTATCAATAAGCATCGTAGTCTCTTATATATAGCAGAAAACATAACACGAGATTGGTTGGTTGGTTTCTATCTATCTGTCTATCTGTAAGTTGTTGAAGAAATTCGTGCCAATACCGCTAACTGTTAGAATGCCGTCGTTGCTCGATATAACATATTACTGAAAGTCAAAATGAACGATGAAAATGACTTTATTTACACTGAAGTAAAAGTTGAAGACTAAAATCACATCACTAGATCTTTTATGCTGGCTCCCAGCACATCTTCAGGTGAATGTTAAAATGAGATATTGTAAAAAATGTGTAGTAGAGTTCACCGTGGAGCGCCACTCTTATTTATACACACCACGTTCAGCTCCCAAGTGACTTCAAGGAAACGTTACAATCTGACCAATGGTAGTTTTGTCTTAGTAATTATTGGGTGAGTTCTGAAACAAAATTCGAGTTAGTAGTTTATTTGGTCCTTGTTGTTCGAAATTAACGGCGTCCAAGGTGGAGGTATGAATCTGGGTATTTCATTATTACAACATTTACTAGCACTATTGACGATGTGCAAACTCTCCGCTAGCAAAGTCGAACTCCTGTTCTTGTGACTTGTAATAACTCTTGCCTCATTCCATAGAGGGACGTGGGCTCTCTGGTTAACTAATCTTGCAAGTGCGGTAGAGTTTGAATGTGTTTTAGCACTGTACTTGTATTCCGCAATTCTAATGCTCAGATTCCTCATGGTGGATTTAATATAGATCCATGTCAACGGTATCCAGGGCCTTCAATGGTATTTTATAAACTCCTGATCTGCTATTACACTGGACTGGATCCCGATCTTTTTTAATAGTTGACATTAGGTTGTTGGTTTTAATCCCAAAATCCAAGTTGTATTTTTTACAGGAAGTTTTAAGTATTTGCATAACTTTTGGAATATAATCCACTGACCAACATATCTGCGTTGCTTGTGTTCTTCTTATTTTTCTGTGGATCTGGCTTACTGTATTTCTAGGGTACCCATATTCGTTTGCTATGGCAATTATTTGATTTGATTCTAGTCTCCTGGCGGTAACACTTGAGGAATGTGCCTAAGCTCTACGGATAAGAAACTCAAATGCAGATAGTTTATAAACATCAGGGTGTGCTTAATGATATGGTAAAATTGCTGATGTTGCACTAGACTTGCGCTATACGGAGAAAGAAATAGTTTGTGATACAGGGTTTCTCTTCAACATAAAATCTAAAGAAGGTATGGCATAATTTTGTTCCAGTTCAACTGTAAAATTAATTGAGGCAATCTGCGAGGACATCAGTTCAGCAAATTCATATAAAGAATCTACATCATCGTTCCAGAAAACAAGAATTATAATTTATGTATCGTAGATATAGGAGCTACTGGGGGAAGTTGTAAAACCCGTTCCTCTAAATCTTGTAAAATAATCTCCGCCAAGAGAGTGGAGAGCGGGGAGCCATGAGGGCTCCTTCCTTTTGTTGGTAAATGACATTTTGAAATTTTGAATAAGACCTCTTGAAAACCAATTTAACGCTTCGATGAAAGCTCGGATTTCTAAATCATTCAGGGTGCCCAAGGATTGTAGTTTTTCTTCTATTAACTCATGTGTATATGTTATCGGCACGCTTGGGAACAGTGATTCGACGTCCACGGACGCAAACCAAAACGGTGAGTTCCCTAGTATAAAGTCTTTAATCTTCTTTAAGGCTGCAACAGAACTGGATACTGAATAGGTGAAAAGAATTGTACTAGGGCTTTTCCAAGTGGTCTCAGAGGGTTAGTGACCCCTGAGACTAGGAGACGAATCAGGTAGCCCGCTTTGTGGATTTCGATTCTTCCAAAAAATTCTGGGATTCTAAGTTCGATTGTTGGGTGTAAAGTTCAGATGAACGACGAAGGTAAATTACTATGATTTTTCAATCTGCTTAAAGCAGTCACAGTGGCTGTAATAGGATCTGATTTTATAACACTGTGAAAAATTTAATTGATGGCCTCTAAGACTTTGGTATTATAATCCTCTCTACCAAGATTAACGATTTGATTTGTCTTGTCGGCAGCATTATTCTTGTCATTGCAATGTTAGGTTGATTTTTCAAGTTCTTGAGTTCAAATTGCTCATTCACAAGTCGGCTATTATAATTTACATTCCCAATACAGTACTATCGAAATAACACCGTAAAAATCCTGAAAAGAGAATTAAAATAGTTAAATACAAAAAGATAGAACTTAGAAAAATCCATACATTTTAAGGTTAAAGCACAGCGGAGCATCAGACCACTCATCAGGGAAAGACTTTCGGAGCCGAAGTTCAGGTTTCGTGAGAGTGCTGAATTTTCCGTAGCCAAAGGACATACGTCTTAACTGATTTAGTACCAAATACTTCCTTAGCGCTCTCTCTTTGCTAACTGAACCGGTTAGTAAAACATAAATGACATAATGCATCTGGAACTTACATGTAACTCACAGCTAAACTACAGATAAGTATAATTAAAATTATGAAGCACACAAGATCCAAACTTAAACTCCCCAAGGCAGAAATGTAAACAAGGGCTAGCGGTTGTGGTCGAAACTGACTAATTAAGGTGAACGGTAAGTCCGTAAGGGTACTTTCCGAAAATAGTGAAATGGTTTTGAACACGTCATGGATGAAAGTTCAGGTTTTTAGAATTCCACGGGGCGACGTGGAGAATTCTAAAGTTTTATTGTAGCACTAAGAAATGGTTAAGATAGAAATTAAGTTGGTGTAATATTACATAATCTAATTGTAAAACTTGAATTGGAATTAAAAAACGGCAATAGATTTTGAAAGTGGAACTTGCAGAAACTAAGAGGATAGTTATTATTCAGTAACTTTAGAAATTTTGTGATACAACCCTTATTATTGTAAATACGCAAAATTCGTAGGAACTGTGAAATTATAATATTCTTGTGAATTGTATTAAGGAGTTTTGAATTCCAGACACTCAAAAGTTGAGGGACAAAATGAAATTCGGTTCTTTTGTCAAATCATCCCGTAAGAAATCCTTCACGAGTCCGAACAATTTCCAAATCCAGAAAAGTAACTCTGGAACCTTAGTTGTTTTTTTCCAAGACTAGTTCCGAAGGGTAACAACTCTCCAGGAGGAAATCCTCCTTACCGGTCTTGAAACTAATAAGGTCATCTATGTATCTAAATTTGTCACTTTATCACACCTGATATTTCTTTCGTAGTGATGAAGATATAAATTTGCATGCAAACTGGAGAAAGAATTCCCCATGGGGATACCCCGAATCTGGATTAATAGGTTCCTCTGATCATAAATGTAATTTTGAAAGACACAAACATTACATAAAGTACACCAATATTCTCTGAAAACCTCCATTATATGTCCAAATTCTTCAAAATATTTCAAAAGCACTGTGTTAAGGTCTTCAAGTTCTATGGAGGTAAAAAAGGTTCTGAAAGTCATATGTATTAATATCTCCTGTGAATTGTCTACTATTTTTTATAAACTGTAAAATCTTACTATTATTTGTAACAATCCAAGTACTCTGTAAAATATTATCATAAAGTAGTTGCAATAATCTTTGGAAGACCTTTTCAGCTTTGATATTATATCCAGAAGATAAATCTAAATCCCACTGGATCCTTATATATTGCAAACATATAAGGAAACTCAATTTCATATTCTTTGATTTTCAATATTCTAAGGTAACTCAAAATTCTCTTTTGTACAATTTAAAAATCAGAATGCCCCTTTTTCTTATAGGTGCTTTCATTACCAGATGTATTATGTCATTTATGTTTTACTAACCGGTTCAGGTAGGAAAGACAGAGTGCTAAGGAAGTATTTGATACTAAATTAGTTAAGACGTTTGTCCTTTGCCTACGGAAAATTCAGCACTCTCACGAAACGTGAACCTCAGCCCACGGGGCTCCTGACGTCTTTCCCTGATGAGTGGTCTGGTGGTCCGGTGTGTTTCAACCTTGAAATGCATGGAGTTTATTAATTTCTATCTTTTGGTATTTAACTATTTTAATTCTTTTTTCAGGATTTTTAGGGTGTTATTTCGATAGTATTTGTATTGGGAAAGTAAATTACTTGTGGTTGACTCCGTTGCTATACTGATTACGTTTGAAACCTACAGCTAGGAGCGTTTTTTTAGTGATCATGTTGCATTGGTGTGCTTATTACTGATGTTTTCAAGTCTTGTAATATATATATAGGTCACATTGATGAGGAAATTAATCGCTGCCTTCTCTTGTTAACCAACGGGCAAGCGTATTTCACAAATTGCTCGGGCAATTTTGCACATTTTGGAACACCGTTTGTGGCTAACGTAAGATATATGATAAATAAAGAGTTCCCTAGTTTCAGAATTTTTATTGACCTTTCTCTTCATTTTTTATCTGCAGCGAAAGTCGTACCAAGGCGTCTTCCATAGTTTTATTAATTAATAAAAATACTTAGAGAGTCCAAAATGAAAATCTGAAACCAGGGAACTCTTTATTTATCATATATCTTGCGTTAGCCACAAACGATGTTCCAAAATGTGCAAAATTGCCCTAGCAATTTGTGAAATACGCTTGCCCGTTTTTTAATAAGAGAAGGCACAATACAAGATGGCCGGTCTCGTAGAGCCTTAAGAGACAACGTTTAACAAGGTAGTTTATTCTATGATTTGACTTCATTATATAGAATATCAAGTTAAAACGGCACGTTTTCTGGAAAACAGACTGAGCTATTCAATGGAATGTGGAAGGACTATATGGATAGTTCATCGTGCCTTTCCCTAAAAACTGCTGAAGCATAAAAATATCGTTTGCATCCAGAATAATGTGACAAAATTTCCTTCCACATGTAAATATCTTCTCTGATAAGAAGAAATCTCATTGCTATGGTCGACGTATTCTTAAATTACGTTAAAATGTTTGTACCGGATAAAACACAATTTTCAAAGTTTCTTTAGAGCCGGGGACTGTACCACTTGTAGGACAACCTAACCTGTGTAACTCACGATATTATATTCGATTCAAGCACATCCGCATGGTAGTTCTGTGTAGGAATCCTTTTACACTGATAAGCCATTACATTATGACCACCTAGCTAATAAGCTGTAGTACTCCCTTTGACCTGTACAACAGCGGCCACTAGGCGAGGCAACGATTCGATGAGGTGGCGATAGGGTATCCTGGGGTATCTGGTACCATAATGTCAACAGCAGATGCTTTAGCTCTCCTACATTTCGGGGTGGTGGTGATTTAGCGCGATCCCGCTTTTTCAAATCGAGCTACCAATGTTCGACTGGGTTCATGTCAGGTGAATTTGGAGGCCAGCGCATTAACAGAAAGTCACCAGCATGCTCCTCGAACCGTTCCGTGACGATTCTGGGGCAGGGTGGCATGGCGCGTTATCCTGTTGGAAATGGCCATCACCAGCAGGGAGCACAGTTGCCACGAATGAGTGAACTTGGTCCGCAACGATGTTCAGATACATGACCGCTGTCAGGGATTCTGCTATTGGGATAATGGGGCCTAAAGTGATCCAAGAAAACATCGCCCACAGCATGACACCGCCGCCGCCGGCCTGTTTCCGCCCAACAGTGCATCAAGGTGCCATAGCCTCCAGTGGAAATCGGCACATCCGCGCTCGCCCGTCTACGTGATGCGCCAGGAATCTTGATTCGTCAGACTAGGCCTATAACGAAGTTAATTTCTCCGTCATTTTTATCCGCGCCGGGGTTCGAACCCGGGTCCCCTCATTCCGGAATAAGTCACTCTACCAATTGAGCTACGCGGACGTTTTATTCTGATTCCTATCTGCCTTTATATCGTGTGCGTCCTTCGGGCAGGTACGTCACATCTCCTGGTACGTTACATCATCTCCAACTTATTTTTTTTTTTTTCGAAGTGCTGGAGAAGGGATTCTCTTATTTCTCCTATCTCGCGGTGTGGAAATAATCTCGCGGTGTGGAAATAACATCACACCATTGCGAGATTTCGAACGGTCGGGTCATCCGGATAGTTCGGGCGCCATTATAACGAAGTAAATTTCTCCGTCATTTCTGTCCACGCCAGGATTCGAACCCGGATCCCCTCATTCCGGAATAAGTCACTCTACCAATTGAGCTACGCGGACGTTTTATTCTGATTCCTATCTGCCTTTATGTCGTGTGCGTCCTTCTGGCAGGTACGTCACATCTCCTGGTACGTTACATCATCTATCGATTATTTTTTTTTTTTTTTTTTTTCGAAGTGCTGGAGAAGGGATTCTCTTATTTTTCCTATCTCGCGGTGTGGAAATAACATCACACCATTGCGAGATTTCGAACGGTCGGGTCATCCGGATAGTTCGGGCGCCATTATAACGAAGTAAATTTCTCCGTCATTTCTGTCCACGCCAGGATTCGAACCCGGAACCCCTCATTCCGGAATAAGTCACTCTACCAATTGAGCTACGCGGACGTTTTATTCTGATTCCTATCTGCCTTTATATCGTGTGCGTCCTTCGGGCAGGTACGTCACATCTCCTGGTACGTTACATCATCTCCCCCTTATTTTTTTTTTTTTTTTTTTTTTTTCGAAGTGCTGGAGAAGGGATTCTCTTATTTTTCCTATCTCGCGGTGTGGAAATAACATCACACCATTGCGAGATTTCGAACGGTCGGGTCATCCGGATAGTTCGGGCGCCATTATAACGAAGTAAATTTCTCCGTCATTTCTGTCCACGCCAGGATTCGAACCCGGATCCCCTCATTCCGGAATAAGTCACTCTAACAATTGAGCTACGCGGACGTTTTATTCTGATTCCTATCTGCCTTTATATCGTGTGCGTCCTTCTGGCAGGTACGTCACATCTCCTGGTACGTTACATCATCATCCCCCTTATTTTTTTTTTTTTTTTTTTTCGAAGTGCTGGAGAAGGGATTCTCTTATTTTTCCTATCTCGCGGTGTGGAAATAACATCACACCATTGCGAGATTTCGAACGGTCGGGTCATCCGGATAGTTCGGGCGCCATTATAACGAAGTAAATTTCTCCGTCATTTCTGTCCACGCCAGGATTCGAACCCGGATCCCCTCATTCCGGAATAAGTCACTCTACCAATTGAGCTACGCGGACGTTTTATTCTGATTCCTATCTGCCTTTATATCGTGTGCGTCCTTCTGGCAGGTACGTCACATCTCCTGGTACGTTACATCATCTCCCCCTTATTTTTTTTTTTTTTTTTTTTTTTCGAAGTGCTGGAGAAGGGATTCTCTTATTTTTCCTATCTCGCGGTGTGGAAATAACATCACACCATTGCGAGATTTCGAACGGTCGGGTCATCCGGATAGTTCGGGCGCCATTATAACGAAGTAAATTTCTCCGTCATTTCTGTCCACGCCAGGATTCGAACCCGGATCCCCTCATTCCGGAATAAGTCACTCTACCAATTGAGCTACGCGGACGTTTTATTCTGATTCCTATCTGCCTTTATGTCGTGTGCGTCCTTCTGGCAGGTACGTCACATCTCCTGGTACGTTACATCATCTCCCCCTTATTTTTTTTTTTTTTTTTTTTTTCGAAGTGCTGGAGAAGGGATTCTCTTATTTTTCCTATCTCGCGGTGTGGAAATAACATCACACCATTGCGAGATTTCGAACGGTCGGGTCATCCGGATAGTTCGGGCGCCATTATAACGAAGTAAATTTCTCCGTCATTTCTGTCCACGCCAGGATTCGAACCCGGATCCCCTCATTCCGGAATAAGTCACTCTACCAATTGAGCTACGCGGACGTTTTATTCTGATTCCTATCTGCCTTTATATCGTGTGCGTCCGTCTGGCAGGTACGTCACATCTCCTGGTACGTTACATCATCTCCCCCTTATTTTTTTTTTTTTTTTTTTTTTTTCGAAGTGCTGGAGAAGGGATTCTCTTATTTTTCCTATCTCGCGGTGTGGAAATGACATCACACCATTGCGAGATTTCGAACGGTCGGGTCATCCGGATAGTTCGGGCGCCATTATAACGAAGTAAATTTCTCCGTCATTTTTATCCGCGCCGGGGTTCGAACCCGGGTCCCGTCATTCCGGAATAAGTCACTCTACCAATTGAGCTACGCGGACGTTTTATTCTGATTCCTATCTGCCTTTATGTCGTGTGCGTCCTTCTGGCAGGTACGTCACATCTCCTGGTACGTTACATCATCTCCCCCTTATTTTTTTTTTTTTTTTTTTTCGAAGTGCTGGAGAAGGGATTCTCTTATTTTTCCTATCTCGCGGTGTGGAAATAACATCACACCATTGCGAGATTTTGAACGGTCGGGTCATCCGGATAGTTCGGGCGCCATTATAACGAAGTAAATTTCTCCGTCATTTCTGTCCGCGCCAGGATTCGAACCCGGATCCCCTCATTCCGGAATAAGTCACTCTACCAATTGAGCTACGCGGACGTTTTATTCTGATTCCTATCTGCCTTTATGTCGTGTGCGTCCTTCTGGCAGGTACGTCACATCTCCTGGTACGTTACATCATCTCCCCCTTATTATTTTTTTTTTTTTCGAAGTGCTGGAGAAGGGATTCTCTTATTTTTCCTATCTCGCGGTGTGGAAATAACATCACACCAATGCGAGATTTTGAACGGTCGGGTCATCCGGATAGTTCGGGCGCCATTATAACGAAGTAAATTTCTCCGTCATTTTTATCCGCGCCGGGGTTCGAACCCGGGTCCCGTCATTCCGGAATAAGTCACTCTACCAATTGAGCTACGCGGACGTTTTATTCTGATTCCTATCTGCCTTTATGTCGTGTGCGTCCTTCTGGCAGGTACGTCACATCTCCTGGTACGTTACATCATCTCCCCCTTATTTTTTTTTTTTTTTTCGAAGTGCTGGAGAAGGGATTCTCTTATTTTTCCTATCTCGCGGTGTGGAAATAACATCACACCATTGCGAGATTTCGAACGGTCGGGTCATCCGGATAGTTCGGGCGCCATTATAACGAAGTAAATTTCTCCGTCATTTCTGTCCACGCCGGGGTTCGAACCCGGATCCCCTCATTCCGGAATAAGTCACTCTACCAATTGAGCTACGCGGACGTTTTATTCTGATTCCTATCTGCCTTTATGTCGTGTGCGTCCTTCTGGCAGGTACGTCACATCTCCTGGTACGTTACATCATCTCCCCCTTACTTTTTTTTTTTTTTTTTTTTTTTTTTTCGAAGTGCTGGAGAAGGGATTCTCTTATTTTTCCTATCTCGCGGTGTGGAAATAACATCACACCATTGCGAGATTTCGAACGGTCGGGTCATCCGGATAGTTCGGGCGCCATTATAACGAAGTAAATCTCTCCGTCATTTCTGTCCACGCCAGGATTCGAACCCGGATCCCCTCATTTCGGAATAAGTCACTCTACCAATTGAGCTACGCGGACGTTTTATTCTGATTCCTATCTGCCTTTATATCGTGTGCGTCCTTCTGGCAGGTACGTCACATCTCCTGGTACGTTACATCATCTCCCCCTTATTTTTTTTTTTTTTTTTTTTTTTTTTCGAAGTGCTGGAGAAGGGATTCTCTTATTTTTCCTATCTCGCGGTGTGGAAATAACATCACACCATTGCGAGATTTCGAACGGTCGGGTCATCCGGATAGTTCGGGCGCCATTATAACGAAGTAAATTTCTCCGTCATTTCTGTCCACGCCAGGATTCGAACCCGGATCCCCTCATTCCGGAATAAGTCACTCTACCAATTGAGCTACGCGGACGTTTTATTCTGATTCCTATCTGCCTTTATATCGTGTGCGTCCTTCTGGCAGGTACGTCACATCTCCTGGTACGTTACATCATCTCCCCCTTATTTTTTTTTTTTTTTTTTTTTCGAAGTGCTGGAGAAGGGATTCTCTTATTTTTCCTATCTCGCGGTGTGGAAATAACATCACACCATTGCGAGATTTTGAACGGTCGGGTCATCCGGATAGTTCGGGCGCCATTATAACGAAGTAAATTTCTCCGTCATTTCTGTCCGCGCCGGGATTCGAACCCGGATCCCGTCATTCCGGAATAAGTCACTCTACCAATTGAGCTACGCGGACGTTTTATTCTGATTCCTATCTGCCTTTATGTCGTGTGCGTCCTTCTGGCAGGTACGTCACATCTCCTGGTACGTTACATCATCTCCCCCTTATTTTTTTTTTTTTTTTTTTCGAAGTGCTGGAGAAGGGATTCTCTTATTTTTCCTATCTCGCGGTGTGGAAATAACATCACACCAATGCGAGATTTTGAACGGTCGGGTCATCCGGATAGTTCGGGCGCCATTATAACGAAGTAAATTTCTCCGTCATTTCTATCCGCGCCGGGGTTCGAACCCGGGTCCCGTCATTCCGGAATAAGTCACTCTACCAATTGAGCTACGCGGACGTTTTATTCTGATTCCTATCTGCCTTTATGTCGTGTGCGTCCTTCTGGCAGGTACGTCACATCTCCTGGTACGTTACATCATCTCCCTTACTTTTTTTTTTTTTTTTTTTTCGAAGTGCTGGAGAAGGGATTCTCTTATTTTTCCTATCTCGCGGTGTGGAAATAACATCACACCAATGCGAGATTTTGAACGGTCGGGTCATCCGGATAGTTCGGGCGCCATTATAACGAAGTAAATTTCTCCGTCATTTCTGTCCACGCCGGGGTTCGAACCCGGATCCCGTCATTCCGGAATAAGTCACTCTACCAATTGAGCTACGCGGACGTTTTATTCTGATTCCTATCTGCCTTTATGTCGTGTGCGTCCTTCTGGCAGGTACGTCACATCTCCTGGTACGTTACATCATCTCCCCCTTATTTTTTTTTTTTTTTTCGAAGTGCTGGAGAAGGGATTCTCTTATTTTTCCTATCTCGCGGTGTGGAAATAACATCACACCATTGCGAGATTTCGAACGGTCGGGTCATCCGGATAGTTCGGGCGCCATTATAACGAAGTAAATTTCTCCGTCATTTCTGTCCACGCCGGGGTTCGAACCCGGATCCCCTCATTCCGGAATAAGTCACTCTACCAATTGAGCTACGCGGACGTTTTATTCTGATTCCTATCTGCCTTTATATCGTGTGCGTCCTTCTGGCAGGTACGTCACATCTCCTGGTACGTTACATCATCTCCCCCTTATTTTTTTTTTTTTTTCGAAGTGCTGGAGAAGGGATTCTCTTATTTTTCCTATCTCGCGGTGTGGAAATAACATCACACCATTGCGAGATTTCGAACGGTCGGGTCATCCGGATAGTTCGGGCGCCATTATAACGAAGTAAATTTCTCCGTCATTTCTGTCCACGCCATTATTCGAACCCGGATCCCCTCATTCCGGAATAAGTCACTCTACCAATTGAGCTACGCGGACGTTTTATTCTGATTCCTATCTGCCTTTATATCGTGTGCGTCCTTCTGGCAGGTACGTCACATCTCCTGGTACGTTACATCATCTCCCCCTTATTTTTTTTTTTTTTTTTTTTTTTTCGAAGTGCTGGAGAAGGGATTCTCTTATTTTTCCTATCTCGCGGTGTGGAAATAACATCACACCATTGCGAGATTTCGAACGGTCGGGTCATCCGGATAGTTCGGGCGCCATTATAACGAAGTAAATTTCTCCGTCATTTCTGTCCACGCCAGGATTCGAACCCGGATCCCCTCATTCCGGAATAAGTCACTCTACCAATTGAGCTACGCGGACGTTTTATTCTGATTCCTATCTGCCTTTATATCGTGTGCGTCCTTCTGGCAGGTACGTCACATCTCCTGGTACGTTACATCATCTCCCCCTTATTATTTTTTTTTTTTTTTTTTTCGAAGTGCTGGAGAAGGGATTCTCTTATTTTTCCTATCTCGCGGTGTGGAAATAACATCACACCAATGCGAGATTTTGAACGGTCGGGTCATCCGGATAGTTCGGGCGCCATTATAACGAAGTAAATTTCTCCGTCATTTCTGTCCGCGCCGGGGTTCGAACCCGGATCCCGTCATTCCGGAATAAGTCACTCTACCAATTGAGCTACGCGGACGTTTTATTCTGATTCCTATCTGCCTTTATATCGTGTGCGTCCTTCTGGCAGGTACGTCACATCTCCTGGTACGTTACATCATCTCCCCCTTATTTTTTTTTTTTTTTTTTTTCGAAGTGCTGGAGAAGGGATTCTCTTATTTTTCCTATCTCGCGGTGTGGAAATAACATCACACCATTGCGAGATTTCGAACGGTCGGGTCATCCGGATAGTTCGGGCGCCATTATAACGAAGTAAATTTCTCCGTCATTTCTGTCCACGCCAGGATTCGAACCCGGATCCCCTCATTCCGGAATAAGTCACTCTACCAATTGAGCTACGCGGACGTTTTATTCTGATTCCTATCTGCCTTTATATCGTGTGCGTCCTTCTGGCAGGTACGTCACATCTCCTGGTACGTTACATCATCTCCCCCTTATTTTTTTTTTTTTTTTCGAAGTGCTGGAGAAGGGATTCTCTTATTTTTCCTATCTCGCGGTGTGGAAATAACATCACACCAATGCGAGATTTTGAACGGTCGGGTCATCCGGATAGTTCGGGCGCCATTATAACGAAGTAAATTTCTCCGTCATTTTTATCCGCGCCGGGGTTCGAACCCGGGTCCCGTCATTCCGGAATAAGTCACTCTACCAATTGAGCTACGCGGAGGTTTTATTCTGATTCCTATCTGCCTTTATGTCGTGTGCGTCCGTCTGGCAGGTACGTCACATCTCCTGGTACGTTACATCATCTCCCCCTTATTTTTATTTTTTTTTTTTTCGAAGTGCTGGAGAAGGGATTCTCTCATTTTTCCTATCTCGCGGTGTGGAAATGACATCACACCATTGCGAGATTTCGAACGGTCGGGTCATCCGGATAGTTCGGGCGCCATTATAACGAAGTAAATTTCTCCGTCATTTCTGTCCACGCCAGGATTCGAACCCGGATCCCCTCATTTAGGAATAAGTCACTCTACCAATTGAGCTACGCGGACGTTTTATTCTGATTCCTATCTGCCTTTATGTCGTGTGCGTCCTTCTGGCAGGTACGTCACATCTCCTGGTACGTTACATCATCTCCCCCTTATTTTTTTTTTTTTTTTTTTTCGAAGTGCTGGAGAAGGGATTCTCTTATTTTTCCTATCTCGCGGTGTGGAAATAACATCACACCAATGCGAGATTTTGAACGGTCGGGTCATCCGGATAGTTCGGGCGCCATTATAACGAAGTAAATTTCTCCGTCATTTTTATCCGCGCCGGGGTTCGAACCCGGGTCCCGTCATTCCGGAATAAGTCACTCTACCACTTGAGCTACGCGGACGTTTTATTCTGATTCCTATCTGCCTTTATGTCGTGTGCGTCCTTCTGGCAGGTACGTCACATCTCCTGGTACCTTACATCATCTCCCCCTTATTTTTTTTTTTTTTTTCGAAGTGCTGGAGAAGGGATTCTCTTAATTTTCCTATCTCGCGGTGTGGAAATAACATCACACCATTGCGAGATTTTGAACGGTCGGGTCATCCGGATAGTTCGGGCGCCATTATAACGAAGTAAATTTCTCCGTCATTTCTGTCCACGCCAGGATTCGAACCCGGGTCTTGTCATTCCGGAATAAGTCACTCTACCAATTGAGCTACGCGGACGTTTTATTCTGATTCCTATCTGCCTTTATATCGTGTGCGTCCTTCTGGCAGGTACGTCACATCTCCTGGTACGTTACATCATCTCCCCATTATTATTTTTTTTTTTTTCGAAGTGCTGGAGAAGGGATTCTCTTATTTTTCCTATCTCGCGGTGTGGAAATAACATCACACCAATGCGAGATTTTGAACGGTCGGGTCATCCGGATAGTTCGGGCGCCATTATAACGAAGTAAATTTCTCCGTCATTTTTATCCGCGCCGGGGTTCGAACCCGGGTCCCGTCATTCCGGAATAAGTCACTCTACCAATTGAGCTACGCGGACGTTTTATTCTGATTCCTATCTGCCTTTATATCGTGTGCGTCCTTCTGGCAGGTACGTCACATCTCCTGGTACGTTACATCATCTCCCCCTTATTTTTTTTTTTTTTTTTTCGAAGTGCTGGAGAAGGGATTCTCTTATTTTTACTATCTCGCGGTGTGGAAATAACATCACACCATTGCGAGATTTTGAACGGTCGGGTTATCCGGAAGTTCGGGCGCCATTATAACGAAGTAAATTTCTCCATCATTTCTGTCCACGCCAGGATTCGAACCCGGATCCCCTCATTCTGGAATAAGTCACTCTACCAATTGAGCTACGCGGACGTTTTATTCTGATTCCTATCTGCCTTTATGTCGTGTGCGTCTTTCTGGCAGGTACGTCACATCTCCTGGTACGTTACATCATCTCCCCCTTATTTTTTTTTTTTTTTTTTTTTTTCGAAGTGCTGGAGAAGGGATTCTCTTATTTTTCCTATCTCGCGGTGTGGAAATAACATCACACCATTGCGAGATTTCGAACGGTCGGGTCATCCGGATAGTTCGGGCGCCATTATAACGAAGTAAATCTCTCCGTCATTTCTGTCCACGCCAGGATTCGAACCCGGATCCCCTCATTTCGGAATAAGTCACTCTACCAATTGAGCTACGCGGACGTTTTATTCTGATTCCTATCTGCCTTTATATCGTGTGCGTCCTTCTGGCAGGTACGTCACATCTCCTGGTACGTTACATCATCTCCCCCTTATTTTTTTTTTTTTTTTTTTTTTTCGAAGTGCTGGAGAAGGGATTCTCTTATTTTTCCTATCTCGCGGTGTGGAAATAACATCACACCATTGCGAGATTTCGAACGGTCGGGTCATCCGGATAGTTCGGGCGCCATTATAACGAAGTAAATTTCTCCGTCATTTCTGTCCACGCCAGGATTCGAACCCGGATCCCCTCATTCCGGAATAAGTCACTCTACCAATTGAGCTACGCGGACGTTTTATTCTGATTCCTATCTGCCTTTATATCGTGTGCGTCCTTCTGGCAGGTACGTCACATCTCCTGGTACGTTACATCATCTCCCCCTTATTTTTTTTTTTTTTTTCGAAGTGCTGGAGAAGGGATTCTCTTATTTTTCCTATCTCGCGGTGTGGAAATAACATCACACCATTGCGAGATTTCGAACGGTCGGGTCATCCGGATAGTTCGGGTGCCATTATAACGAAGTAAATTTCTCCGTCATTTCTGTCCACGCCAGGATTCGAACCCGGATCCCCTCATTCCGGAATAAGTCACTCTACCAATTGAGCTACGCGGACGTTTTATTCTGATTCCTATCTGCCTTTATATCGTGTGCGTCCTTCGGGCAGGTACGTCACATCTCCTGGTACGTTACATCATCTCCCCCTTATTTTTTTTTTTTTTTTTTTTTTTCGAAGTGCTGGAGAAGGGGTTCTCTTATTTTTCCTATCTCGCGGTGTGGAAATAACATCACAAAATTGCGAGATTTCGAACGGTCGGGTCATCCGGATAGTTCGGGCGCCATTATAACGAAGTAAATTTCTCCGTCATTTCTGTCCACGCCAGGATTCGAACCCCGATCCCCTCATTCCGGAATAAGTCACTCTACCAATTGAGCTACGCGGACGTTTTATTCTGATTCCTATCTGCCTTTATATCGTGTGCGTCCTTCTGGCAGGTACGTCACATCTCCTGGTACGTTACATCATCTCCCCCTTATTTTTTTTTTTTTTTTTCGAAGTGCTGGAGAAGGGATTCTCTTATTTTTCCTATCTCGCGGTGTGGAAATAACATCACACCAATGCGAGATTTTGAACGGTCGGGTCATCCGGATAGTTCGGGCGCCATTATAACGAAGTAAATTTCTCCGTCATTTTTATCCGCGCCGGGGTTCGAACCCGGGTCCCGTCATTCCGGAATAAGTCACTCTACCAATTGAGCTACGCGGACGTTTTATTCTGATTCCTATCTGCCTTTATGTCGTGTGCGTCCTTCTGGCAGGTACGTCACATCTCCTGGTACGTTACATCATCTCCCCCTTATTTTTTTTTTTTTTTTCGAAGTGCTGGAGAAGGGATTCTCTTATTTTTCCTATCTCGCGGTGTGGAAATAACATCACACCAATGCGAGATTTTGAACGGTCGGGTCATCCGGATAGTTCGGGCGCCATTATAACGAAGTAAATTTCTCCGTCATTTTTATCCGCGCCGGGGTTCGAACCCGGGTCCCGTCATTCCGGAATAAGTCACTCTACCAATTGAGCTACGCGGACGTTTTATTCTGATTCCTATCTGCCTTTATGTCGTGTGCGTCCTTCTGGCAGGTACGTCACATCTCCTGGTACGTTACATCATCTCCCCATTATTATTTTTTTTTTTTTTCGAAGTGCTGGAGAAGGGATTCTCTTATTTTTCCTATCTCGCGGTGTGGAAATAACATCACACCATTGCGAGATTTCGAACGGTCGGGTCATCCGGATAGTTCGGGCGCCATTATAACGAAGTAAATTTCTCCGTCATTTCTGTCCACGCCGGGGTTCGAACCCGGGTCCCCTCATTCCGGAATAAGTCACTCTACCAATTGAGCTACGCGGACGTTTTATTCTGATTCCTATCTGCCTTTATATCGTGTGCGTCCTTCTGGCAGGTACGTCACATCTCCTGGTACGTTACATCATCTCCCCCTTATTTTTTTTTTTTTTTTCGAAGTGCTGGAGAAGGGATTCTCTTATTTTTCCTATCTCGCGGTGTGGAAATAACATCACACCATTGCGAGATTTTGAACGGTCGGGTCATCCGGATAGTTCGGGCGCCATTATAACGAAGTAAATTTCTCCGTCATTTCTGTCCACGCCAGGATTCGAACCCGGATCCCCTCATTCCGGAATAAGTCACTCTACCAATTGAGCTACGCGGACGTTTTATTCTGATTCCTATCTGCCTTTATGTCGTGTGCGTCCTTCTGGCAGGTACGTCACATCTCCTGGTACGTTACATCATCTCCCCCTTACTTTTTTTTTTTTTTTTTTTTTTTTTCGAAGTGCTGGAGAAGGGATTCTCTTATTTTTCCTATCTCGCGGTGTGGAAATAACATCACACCATTGCGAGATTTCGAACGGTCGGGTCATCCGGATAGTTCGGGCGCCATTATAACGAAGTAAATTTCTCCGTCATTTCTGTCCACGCCAGGATTCGAACCCGGATCCCCTCATTCCGGAATAAGTCACTCTACCAATTGAGCTACGCGGACGTTTTATTCTGATTCCTATCTGCCTTTATATCGTGTGCGTCCTTCTGGCAGGTACGTCACATCTCCTGGTACGTTACATCATCTCCCCCTTATTTTATTTTTTTTTTTTTTCGAAGTGCTGGAGAAGGGATTCTCTTATTTTTCCTATCTCGCGGTGTGGAAATAACATCACACCATTGCGAGATTTCGAACGGTCGGGTCATCCGGATAGTTCGGGCGCCATTATAACGAAGTAAATTTCTCCGTCATTTCTGTCCACGCCAGGATTCGAACCCGGATCCCCTCATTCCGGAATAAGTCACTCTACCACTTGAGCTACGCGGACGTTTTATTCTGATTCCTATCTGCCTTTATATCGTGTGCGTCCTTCTGGCAGGTACGTCACATCTCCTGGTACGTTACATCATCTCCCCATTATTATTTTTTTTTTTTTTCGAAGTGCTGGAGAAGGGATTCTCTTATTTTTCCTATCTCGCGGTGTGGAAATAACATCACACCAATGCGAGATTTTGAACGGTCGGGTCATCCGGATAGTTCGGGCGCCATTATAACGAAGTAAATTTCTCCGTCATTTCTGTCCACGCCGGGGTTCGAACCCGGGTCCCGTCATTCCGGAATAAGTCACTCTACCAATTGAGCTACGCGGACGTTTTATTCTGATTCCTATCTGCCTTTATATCGTGTGCGTCCTTCTGGCAGGTACGTCACATCTCCTGGTACGTTACATCATCTCCCCCTTATTTTTTTTTTTTTTCGAAGTGCTGGAGAAGGGATTCTCTTATTTTTCCTATCTCGCGGTGTGGAAATAACATCACACCATTGCGAGATTTTGAACGGTCGGGTCATCCGGATAGTTCGGGCGCCATTATAACGAAGTAAATTTCTCCGTCATTTCTGTCCACGCCAGGATTCGAACCCGGATCCCCTCATTCCGGAATAAGTCACTCTACCAATTGAGCTACGCGGACGTTTTATTCTGATTCCTATCTGCCTTTATGTCGTGTGCGTCCTTCTGGCAGGTACGTCACATCTCCTGGTACGTTACATCATCTCCCCCTTACTTTTTTTTTTTTTTTTTTTTTTTTCGAAGTGCTGGAGAAGGGATTCTCTTATTTTTCCTATCTCGCGGTGTGGAAATAACATCACACCATTGCGAGATTTCGAACGGTCGGGTCATCCGGATAGTTCGGGCGCCATTATAACGAAGTAAATCTCTCCGTCATTTCTGTCCACGCCAGGATTCGAACCCGGATCCCCTCATTCGGAATAAGTCACTCTACCAATTGAGCTACGCGGACGTTTTATTCTGATTCCTATCTGCCTTTATATCGTGTGCGTCCTTCTGGCAGGTACGTCACATCTCCTGGTACGTTACATCATCTCCCCCTTATTTTTTTTTTTTTTTTTTTTTCGAAGTGCTGGAGAAGGGATTCTCTTATTTTTCCTATCTCGCGGTGTGGAAATAACATCACACCATTGCGAGATTTCGAACGGTCGGGTCATCCGGATAGTTCGGGCGCCATTATAACGAAGTAAATTTCTCCGTCATTTCTGTCCACGCCAGGATTCGAACCCGGATCCCCTCATTCCGGAATAAGTCACTCTACCAATTGAGCTACGCGGACGTTTTATTCTGATTCCTATCTGCCTTTATATCGTGTGCGTCCTTCTGGCAGGTACGTCACATCTCCTGGTACGTTACATCATCTCCCCCTTATTTTTTTTTTTTTTTTTTTTCGAAGTGCTGGAGAAGGGATTCTCTTATTTTTCCTATCTCGCGGTGTGGAAATAACATCACACCATTGCGAGATTTCGAACGGTCGGGTCATCCGGATAGTTCGGGTGCCATTATAACGAAGTAAATTTCTCCGTCATTTCTGTCCACGCCAGGATTCGAACCCGGATCCCCTCATTCCGGAATAAGTCACTCTACCAATTGAGCTACGCGGACGTTTTATTCTGATTCCTATCTGCCTTTATATCGTGTGCGTCCTTCTGGCAGGTACGTCACATCTCCTGGTACGTTACATCATCTCCCCCTTATTTTTTTTTTTTTTCGAAGTGCTGGAGAAGGGGTTCTCTTATTTTTCCTATCTCGCGGTGTGGAAATAACATCACAAAATTGCGAGATTTCGAACGGTCGGGTCATCCGGATAGTTCGGGCGCCATTATAACGAAGTAAATTTCTCCGTCATTTCTGTCCACGCCAGGATTCGAACCCGGATCCCCTCATTCCGGAATAAGTCACTCTACCAATTGAGCTACGCGGACGTTTTATTCTGATTCCTATCTGCCTTTATATCGTGTGCGTCCTTCTGGCAGGTACGTCACATCTCCTGGTACGTTACATCATCTCCCCCTTATTTTTTTTTTTTTTTTTTCGAAGTGCTGGAGAAGGGATTCTCTTATTTTTCCTATCTCGCGGTGTGGAAATAACATCACACCAATGCGAGATTTTGAACGGTCGGGTCATCCGGATAGTTCGGGCGCCATTATAACGAAGTAAATTTCTCCGTCATTTTTATCCGCGCCGGGGTTCGAACCCGGGTCCCGTCATTCCGGAATAAGTCACTCTACCAATTGAGCTACGCGGACGTTTTATTCTGATTCCTATCTGCCTTTATGTCGTGTGCGTCCTTCTGGCAGGTACGTCACATCTCCTGGTACGTTACATCATCTCCCCCTTATTTTTTTTTTTTTTTTTCGAAGTGCTGGAGAAGGGATTCTCTTATTTTTCCTATCTCGCGGTGTGGAAATAACATCACACCAATGCGAGATTTTGAACGGTCGGGTCATCCGGATAGTTCGGGCGCCATTATAACGAAGTAAATTTCTCCGTCATTTTTATCCGCGCCGGGGTTCGAACCCGGGTCCCGTCATTCCGGAATAAGTCACTCTACCACTTGAGCTACGCGGACGTTTTATTCTGATTCCTATCTGCCTTTATGTCGTGTGCGTCCTTCTGGCAGGTACGTCACATCTCCTGGTACGTTACATCATCTCCCCCTTATTTTTTTTTTTTTCGAAGTGCTGGAGAAGGGATTCTCTTATTTTTCCTATCTCGCGGTGTGGAAATAACATCACACCATTGCGAGATTTCGAACGGTCGGGTCATCCGGATAGTTCGGGCGCCATTATAACGAAGTAAATTTCTCCGTCATTTCTGTCCACGCCGGGGTTCGAACCCGGGTCCCCTCATTCCGGAATAAGTCACTCTACCAATTGAGCTACGCGGACGTTTTATTCTGATTCCTATCTGCCTTTATATCGTGCGCGTCCTTCGGGCAGGTACGTCACATCTCCTGGTACGTTACATCATCTCCCCCTTATTTTTTTTTTTTTTTTTCGAAGTGCTGGAGAAGGGATTCTCTTATTTTTCCTATCTCGCGGTGTGGAAATAACATCACACCATTGCGAGATTTTGAACGGTCGGGTTATCCGGAAGTTCGGGCGCCATTATAACGAAGTAAATTTCTCCGTCATTTCTGTCCACGCCAGGATTCGAACCCGGATCCCCTCATTCCGGAATAAGTCACTCTACCAATTGAGCTACGCGGACGTTTTATTCTGATTCCTATCTGCCTTTATGTCGTGTGCGTCCTTCTGGCAGGTACGTCACATCTCCTGGTACGTTACATCATCTCCCCCTTACTTTTTTTTTTTTTTTTTTTCGAAGTGCTGGAGAAGGGATTCTCTTATTTTTCCTATCTCGCGGTGTGGAAATAACATCACACCATTGCGAGATTTCGAACGGTCGGGTCATCCGGATAGTTCGGGCGCCATTATAACGAAGTAAATCTCTCCGTCATTTCTGTCCACGCCAGGATTCGAACCCGGATCCCCTCATTTCGGAATAAGTCACTCTACCAATTGAGCTACGCGGACGTTTTATTCTGATTCCTATCTGCCTTTATATCGTGTGCGTCCTTCTGGCAGGTACGTCACATCTCCTGGTACGTTACATCATCTCCCCCTTATTTTATTTTTTTTTTTTTTCGAAGTGCTGGAGAAGGGATTCTCTTATTTTTCCTATCTCGCGGTGTGGAAATAACATCACACCATTGCGAGATTTCGAACGGTCGGGTCATCCGGATAGTTCGGGCGCCATTATAACGAAGTAAATTTCTCCGTCATTTCTGTCCACGCCAGGATTCGAACCCGGATCCCCTCATTCCGGAATAAGTCACTCTACCAATTGAGCTACGCGGACGTTTTATTCTGATTCCTATCTGCCTTTATATCGTGTGCGTCCTTCTGGCAGGTACGTCACATCTCCTGGTACGTTACATCATCTCATCCTTATTATTATTTTTTTTTTTTTCGAAGTGCTGGAGAAGGGATTCTCTTATTTTTCCTATCTCGCGGTGTGGAAATAACATCACACCAATGCGAGATTTTGAACGGTCGGGTCATCCGGATAGTTCGGGCGCCATTATAACGAAGTAAATTTCTCCGTCATTTTTATCCGCGCCGGGGTTCGAACCCGGGTCCCGTCATTCCGGAATAAGTCACTCTACCAATTGAGCTACGCGGACGTTTTATTCTGATTCCTATCTGCCTTTATGTCGTGTGCGTCCTTCTGGCAGGTACGTCACATCTCCTGGTACGTTACATCATCTCCCCCTTATTTTTTTTTTTTTTTTTTTTCGAAGTGCTGGAGAAGGGATTCTCTTATTTTTCCTATCTCGCGGTGTGGAAATAACATCACACCAATGCGAGATTTTGAACGGTCGGGTCATCCGGATAGTTCGGGCGCCATTATAACGAAGTAAATTTCTCCGTCATTTTTATCCGCGCCGGGGTTCGAACCCGGGTCCCGTCATTCCGGAATAAGTCACTCTACCAATTGAGCTACGCGGACGTTTTATTCTGATTCCTATCTGCCTTTATGTCGTGTGCGTCCGTCTGGCAGGTACGTCACATCTCCTGGTACGTTACATCATCTCCCCCTTATTTTTATTTTTTTTTTTTTTTCGAAGTGCTGGAGAAGGGATTCTCTCATTTTTCCTATCTCGCGGTGTGGAAATGACATCACACCATTGCGAGATTTCGAACGGTCGGGTCATCCGGATAGTTCGGGCGCCATTATAACGAAGTAAATTTCTCCGTCATTTCTGTCCACGCCAGGATTCGAACCCGGATCCCCTCATTCCGGAATAAGTCACTCTACCAATTGAGCTACGCGGACGTTTTATTCTGATTCCTATCTGCCTTTATATCGTGTGCGTCCTTCTGGCAGGTACGTCACATCTCCTGGTACGTTACATCATCTCCCCCTTATTTTTTTTTTTTTTTTTTTCGAAGTGCTGGAGAAGGGATTCTCTTATTTTTCCTATCTCGCGGTGTGGAAATAACATCACACCAATGCGAGATTTTGAACGGTCGGGTCATCCGGATAGTTCGGGCGCCATTATAACGAAGTAAATTTCTCCGTCATTTTTATCCGCGCCGGGGTTCGAACCCGGGTCCCGTCATTCCGGAATAAGTCACTCTACCAATTGAGCTACGTGGACGTTTTATTCTGATTCCTATCTGCCTTTATGTCGTGTGCGTCCTTCTGGCAGGTACGTCACATCTCCTGGTACGTTACATCATCTCCCCCTTATTTTTTTTTTTTTTTTTTTTCGAAGTGCTGGAGAAGGGATTCTCTTATTTTTCCTATCTCGCGGTGTGGAAATAACATCACACCAATGCGAGGTTTTGAACGGTAGGGTCATCCGGATAGTTCGGGCGCCATTATAACGAAGTAAATTTCTCCGTCATTTTTATCCGCGCCGGGGTTCGAACCCGGGTCCCGTCATTCCGGAATAAGTCACTCTACCACTTGAGCTACGCGGACGTTTTATTCTGATTCCTATCTGCCTTTATATCGTGTGCGTCCTTCTGGCAGGTACGTCACATCTCCTGGTACGTTACATCATCTCCCCATTATTATTTTTTTTTTTTCGAAGTGCTGGAGAAGGGATTCTCTTATTTTTCCTATCTCGCGGTGTGGAAATAACATCACACCATTGCGAGATTTCGAACGGTCGGGTCATCCGGATAGTTCGGGCGCCATTATAACGAAGTAAATTTCTCCGTCATTTCTGTCCACGCCGGGGTTCGAACCCGGGTCCCCTCATTCCGGAATAAGTCACTCTACCAATTGAGCTACGCGGACGTTTTATTCTGATTCCTATCTGCCTTTATATCGTGCGCGTCCTTCGGGCAGGTACGTCACATCTCCTGGTACGTTACATCATCTCCCCCTTATTTTTTTTTTTTTTTCGAAGTGCTGGAGAAGGGATTCTCTTATTTTTCCTATCTCGCGGTGTGGAAATAACATCACACCATTGCGAGATTTTGAACGGTCGGGTTATCCGGATAGTTCGGGCGCCATTATAACGAAGTAAATTTCTCCGTCATTTCTGTCCACGCCAGGATTCGAACCCGGATCCCCTCATTCCGGAATAAGTCACTCTACCAATTGAGCTACGCGGACGTTTTATTCTGATTCCTATCTGCCTTTATGTCGTGTGCGTCCTTCTGGCAGGTACGTCACATCTCCTGGTACGTTACATCATCTCCCCCTTACTTTTTTTTTTTTTTTTTTTTTTCGAAGTGCTGGAGAAGGGATTCTCTTATTTTTCCTATCTCGCGGTGTGGAAATAACATCACACCATTGCGAGATTTCGAACGGTCGGGTCATCCGGATAGTTCGGGCGCCATTATAACGAAGTAAATCTCTCCGTCATTTCTGTCCACGCCAGGATTCGAACCCGGATCCCCTCATTTCGGAATAAGTCACTCTACCAATTGAGCTACGCGGACGTTTTATTCTGATTCCTATCTGCCTTTATATCGTGTGCGTCTTTCTGGCAGGTACGTCACATCTCCTGGTACGTTACATCATCTCCCCCTTATTTTTTTTTTTTTTTTTCGAAGTGCTGGAGAAGGGATTCTCTTATTTTTCCTATCTCGCGGTGTGGAAATAACATCACACCATTGCGAGATTTCGAACGGTCGGGTCATCCGGATAGTTCGGGCGCCATTATAACGAAGTAAATTTCTCCGTCATTTCTGTCCACGCCAGGATTCGAACCCGGATCCCCTCATTCCGGAATAAGTCACTCTACCACTTGAGCTACGCGGACGTTTTATTCTGATTCCTATCTGCCTTTATATCGTGTGCGTCCTTCTGGCAGGTACGTCACATCTCCTGGTACGTTACATCATCTCCCCATTATTATTTTTTTTTTTTCGAAGTGCTGGAGAAGGGATTCTCTTATTTTTCCTATCTCGCGGTGTGGAAATAACATCACACCAATGCGAGATTTTGAACGGTCGGGTCATCCGGATAGTTCGGGCGCCATTATAACGAAGTAAATTTCTCCGTCATTTTTATCCGCGCCGGGGTTCGAACCCGGGTCCCGTCATTCCGGAATAAGTCACTCTACCACTTGAGCTACGCGGACGTTTTATTCTGATTCCTATCTGCCTTTATATCGTGCGCGTCCTTCGGGCAGGTACGTCACATCTCCTGGTACGTTACATCATCTCCCCCTTATTTTTTTTTTTTTTTTCGAAGTGCTGGAGAAGGGATTCTCTTATTTTTCCTATCTCGCGGTGTGGAAATAACATCACACCATTGCGAGATTTTGAACGGTCGGGTTATCCGGAAGTTCGGGCGCCATTATAACGAAGTAAATTTCTCCGTCATTTCTGTCCACGCCAGGATTCGAACCCGGATCCCCTCATTCTGGAATAAGTCACTCTACCAATTGAGCTACGCGGACGTTTTATTCCGATTCCTATCTGCCTTTATGTCGTGTGCGTCCTTCTGGCAGGTACGTCACATCTCCTGGTACGTTACATCATCTCCCCCTTACTTTTTTTTTTTTTTTTTTTTTTTTTCGAAGTGCTGGAGAAGGGATTCTCTTATTTTTCCTATCTCGCGGTGTGGAAATAACATCACCATTGCGAGATTTCGAACGGTCGGGTCATCCGGATAGTTCGGGCGCCATTATAACGAAGTAAATCTCTCCGTCATTTCTGTCCACGCCAGGATTCGAACCCGGATCCCCTCATTTCGGAATAAGTCACTCTACCAATTGAGCTACGCGGACGTTTTATTCTGATTCCTATCTGCCTTTATATCGTGTGCGTCCTTCTGGCAGGTACGTCACATCTCCTGGTACGTTACATCATCTCCCCCTTATTTTTTTTTTTTTTTTTCGAAGTGCTGGAGAAGGGATTCTCTTATTTTTCCTATCTCGCGGTGTGGAAATAACATCACACCATTGCGAGATTTCGAACGGTCGGGTCATCCGGATAGTTCGGGCGCCATTATAACGAAGTAAATTTCTCCGTCATTTCTGTCCACGCCAGGATTCGAAACCGGATCCCCTCATTCCGGAATAAGTCACTCTACCAATTGAGCTACGCGGACGTTTTATTCTGATTCCTATCTGCCTTTATATCGTGTGCGTCCTTCTGGCAGGTACGTCACATCTCCTGGTACGTTACATCATCTCCCCCTTATTTTTTTTTTTTTTTTTTTTTTTCGAAGTGCTGGAGAAGGGATTCTCTTATTTTTCCTATCTCGCGGTGTGGAAATAACATCACACCATTGCGAGATTTCGAACGGTCGGGTCATCCGGATAGTTCGGGTGCCATTATAACGAAGTAAATTTCTCCGTCATTTCTGTCCACGCCAGGATTCGAACCCGGATCCCCTCATTCCGGAATAAGTCACTCTACCAATTGAGCTACGCGGACGTTTTATTCTGATTCCTATCTGCCTTTATATCGTGTGCGTCCTTCGGGCAGGTACGTCACATCTCCTGGTACGTTACATCATCTCCCCCTTATTTTTTTTTTTTTTTTTTTTTTCGAAGTGCTGGAGAAGGGATTCTCTTATTTTTCCTATCTCGCGGTGTGGAAATAACATCACAAAATTGCGAGATTTCGAACGGTCGGGTCATCCGGATAGTTCGGGCGCCATTATAACGAAGTAAATTTCTCCGTCATTTCTGTCCACGCCAGGATTCGAACCCGGATCCCCTCATTCCGGAATAAGTCACTCTACCAATTGAGCTACGCGGACGTTTTATTCTGATTCCTATCTGCCTTTATATCGTGTGCGTCCTTCTGGCAGGTACGTCACATCTCCTGGTACGTTACATCATCTCCCCCTTATTTTTTTTTTTTTTCGAAGTGCTGGAGAAGGGATTCTCTTATTTTTCCTATCTCGCGGTGTGGAAATAACATCACACCAATGCGAGATTTTGAACGGTCGGGTCATCCGGATAGTTCGGGCGCCATTATAACGAAGTAAATTTCTCCGTCATTTTTATCCGCGCCGGGGTTCGAACCCGGGTCCCGTCATTCCGGAATAAGTCACTCTACCAATTGAGCTACGTGGACGTTTTATTCTGATTCCTATCTGCCTTTATGTCGTGTGCGTCCTTCTGGCAGGTACGTCACATCTCCTGGTACGTTACATTATCTCCCCCTTATTTTTTTTTTTTTTTTCGAAGTGCTGGAGAAGGGATTCTCTTATTTTTCCTATCTCGCGGTGTGGAAATAACATCACACCAATGCGAGATTTTGAACGGTAGGGTCATCCGGATAGTTCGGGCGCCATTATAACGAAGTAAATTTCTCCGTCATTTTTATCCGCGCCGGGGTTCGAACCCGGGTCCCGTCATTCCGGAATAAGTCACTCTACCACTTGAGCTACGCGGACGTTTTATTCTGATTCCTATCTGCCTTTATGTCGTGTGCGTCCTTCTGGCAGGTACGTCACATCTCCTGGTACGTTACATCATCTCTCCCTTATTTTTTTTTTTTTTTTTTTTTCGAAGTGCTTGAGAAGGGATTCTCTTATTTTTCCTATCTCGCGGTGTGGAAATAACATCACACCATTGCGAGATTTCGAACGGTCGGGTCATCCGGATAGTTCGGGCGCCATTATAACGAAGTAAATTTCTCCGTCATTTCTGTCCACGCCGGGGTTCGAACCCGGGTCCCCTCATTCCGGAATAAGTCACTCTACCAATTGAGCTACGCGGACGTTTTATTCTGATTCCTATCTGCCTTTATATCGTGCGCGTCCTTCGGGCAGGTACGTCACATCTCCTGGTACGTTACATCATCTCCCCCTTATTTTTTTTTTTTTTTTTTTCGAAGTGCTGGAGAAGGGATTCTCTTATTTTTCCTATCTCGCGGTGTGGAAATAACATCACACCATTGCGAGATTTTGAACGGTCGGGTTATCCGGATAGTTCGGGCGCCATTATAACGAAGTAAATTTCTCCGTCATTTCTGTCCACGCCAGGATTCGAACCCGGATCCCCTCATTCCGGAATAAGTCACTCTACCAATTGAGCTACGCGGACGTTTTATTCTGATTCCTATCTGCCTTTATGTCGTGTGCGTCCTTCTGGCAGGTACGTCACATCTCCTGGTACGTTACATCATCTCCCCCTTACTTTTTTTTTTTTTTTTTTTTTTTTTCGAAGTGCTGGAGAAGGGATTCTCTTATTTTTCCTATCTCGCGGTGTGGAAAATAACATCACACCATTGCGAGATTTCGAACGGTCGGGTCATCCGGATAGTTCGGGCGCCATTATAACGAAGTAAATCTCTCCGTCATTTCTGTCCACGCCAGGATTCGAACCCGGATCCCCTCATTTCGGAATAAGTCACTCTACCAATTGAGCTACGCGGACGTTTTATTCTGATTCCTATCTGCCTTTATATCGTGTGCGTCTTTCTGGCAGGTACGTCACATCTCCTGGTACGTTACATCATCTCCCCCTTATTTTATTTTTTTTTTTTTTTTCGAAGTGCTGGAGAAGGGATTCTCTTATTTTTCCTATCTCGCGGTGTGGAAATAACATCACACCATTGCGAGATTTCGAACGGTCGGGTCATCCGGATAGTTCGGGCGCCATTATAACGAAGTAAATTTCTCCGTCATTTCTGTCCACGCCAGGATTCGAACCCGGATCCCCTCATTCCGGAATAAGTCACTCTACCACTTGAGCTACGCGGACGTTTTATTCTGATTCCTATCTGCCTTTATATCGTGTGCGTCCTTCTGGCAGGTACGTCACATCTCCTGGTACGTTACATCATCTCATCCTTATTATTATTTTTTTTTTTCGAAGTGCTGGAGAAGGGATTCTCTTATTTTTCCTATCTCGCGGTGTGGAAATAACATCACACCAATGCGAGATTTTGAACGGTCGGGTCATCCGGATAGTTCGGGCGCCATTATAACGAAGTAAATTTCTCCGTCATTTTTATCCGCGCCGGGGTTCGAACCCGGGTCCCGTCATTCCGGAATAAGTCACTCTACCAATTGAGCTACGCGGACGTTTTATTCTGATTCCTATCTGCCTTTATGTCGTGCGCGTCCTTCTGGCAGGTACGTCACATCTCCTGGTACGTTACATCATCTCCCCCTTATTTTTTTTTTTTTTTCGAAGTGCTGGAGAAGGGATTCTCTTATTTTTCCTATCTCGCGGTGTGGAAATAACATCACACCAATGCGAGATTTTGAACGGTAGGGTCATCCGGATAGTTCGGGCGCCATTATAACGAAGTAAATTTCTCCGTCATTTTTATCCGCGCCGGGGTTCGAACCCGGGTCCCGTCATTCCGGAATAAGTCACTCTACCACTTGAGCTACGCGGAGGTTTTATTCTGATTCCTATCTGCCTTTATGTCGTGTGCGTCCGTCTGGCAGGTACGTCACATCTCCTGGTACGTTACATCATCTCCCCCTTATTTTTATTTTTTTTTTTTTCGAAGTGCTGGAGAAGGGATTCTCTCATTTTTCCTATCTCGCGGTGTGGAAATGACATCACACCATTGCGAGATTTCGAACGGTCGGGTCATCCGGATAGTTCGGGCGCCATTATAACGAAGTAAATTTCTCCGTCATTTCTGTCCACGCCAGGATTCGAACCCGGATCCCCTCATTTAGGAATAAGTCACTCTACCAATTGAGCTACGCGGACGTTTTATTCTGATTCCTATCTGCCTTTATATCGTGTGCGTCCTTCTGGCAGGTACGTCACATCTCCTGGTACGTTATATCATCTCCCCCTTATTTTTTTTTTTTTTTTTTCGAAGTGCTGGAGAAGTGATTCTCTTATTTTTCCTATCTCGCGGTGTGGAAATAACATCACACCAATGCGAGATTTTGAACGGTCGGGTCATCCGGATAGTTCGGGCGCCATTATAACGAAGTAAATTTCTCCGTCATTTTTATCCGCGACGGGGTTCGAACCCGGGTCCCGTCATTCCGGAATAAGTCACTCTACCACTTGAGCTACGCGGACGTTTTATTCTGATTCCTATCTGCCTTTATGTCGTGTGCGTCCTTCTGGCAGGTACGTCACATCTCCTGGTACGTTACATCATCTCTCCCTTATTTTTTTTTTTTTTTTTTCGAAGTGCTTGAGAAGGGATTCTCTTATTTTTCCTATCTCGCGGTGTGGAAATAACATCACACCATTGCGAGATTTCGAACGGTCGGGTCATCCAGATAGTTCGGGCGCCATTATAACGAAGTAAATTTCTCCGTCATTTCTGTCCACGCCGGGGTTCGAACCCGGGTCCCCTCATTCCGGAATAAGTCACTCTACCAATTGAGCTACGCGGACGTTTTATTCTGATTCCTATCTGCCTTTAAATCGTGTGCGTCCTTCTGGCAGGTACGTCACATCTCCTGGTACGTTATATCATCTCCCCCTTATTTTTTTTTTTTTTTTTCGAAGTGCTGGAGAAGGGATTCTCTTATTTTTCCTATCTCGCGGTGTGGAAATAACATCACACCAATGCGAGATTTTGAACGGTCGGGTCATCCGGATAGTTCGGGCGCCATTATAACGAAGTAAATTTCTCCGTCATTTCTGTCCACGCCAGGATTCGAACCCGGATCCCCTCATTTAGGAATAAGTCACTCTACCAATTGAGCTACGCGGACGTTTTATTCTGATTCCTATCTGCCTTTATATCGTGTGCGTCCTTCTGGCAGGTACGTCACATCTCCTGGTACGTTACATCATCTCCCCCTTATTTTATTTTTTTTTTTTTTTCGAAGTGCTGGAGAAGGGATTCTCTTATTTTTCCTATCTCGCGGTGTGGAAATAACATCACACCAATGCGAGATTTTGAACGGTCGGGTCATCCGGATAGTTCGGGCGCCATTATAACGAAGTAAATTTCTCCGTCATTTTTATCCGCGCCGGGGTTCGAACCCGGGTCCCGTCATTCCGGAATAAGTCACTCTACCAATTGAGCTACGCGGACGTTTTATTCTGATTCCTATCTGCCTTTATGTCGTGTGCGTCCTTCTGGCAGGTACGTCACATCTCCTGGTACGTTACATCATCTCTCCCTTATTTTTTTTTTTTTTTTTTTTTCGAAGTGCTGGAGAAGGGATTCTCTTATTTTTCCTATCTCGCGGTGTGGAAATAACATCACACCAATGCGAGATTTTGAACGGTAGGGTCATCCGGATAGTTCGGGCGCCATTATAACGAAGTAAATTTCTCCGTCATCTTTATCCGCGCCGGGGTTCGAACCCGGATCCCCTCATTCCGGAATAAGTCACTCTACCAATTGAGCTACGCGGACGTTTTATTCTGATTCCTATCTGCCTTTATGTCGTGTGCGTCCTTCTGGCAGGTACGTCACATCTCCTGGTACGTTACATCATCTCCCCCTTACTTTTTTTTTTTTTTTTTTTTTTTTTTTCGAAGTGCTGGAGAAGGGATTCTCTTATTTTTCCTATCTCGCGGTGTGGAAATAACATCACACCATTGCGAGATTTCGAACGGTCGGGTCATCCGGATAGTTCGGGCGCCATTATAACGAAGTAAATCTCTCCGTCATTTCTGTCCACGCCAGGATTCGAACCCGGATCCCCTCATTCCGGAATAAGTCACTCTACCAATTGAGCTACGCGGACGTTTTATTCTGATTCCTATCTGCCTTTATATCGTGTGCGTCCTTCTGGCAGGTACGTCACATCTCCTGGTACGTTACATCATCTCCCCCTTATTTTTTTTTTTTTTTTTTTTTTCGAAGTGCTGGAGAAGGGATTCTCTTATTTTTCCTATCTCGCGGTGTGGAAATAACATCACACCATTGCGAGATTTCGAACGGTCGGGTCATCCGGATAGTTCGGGCGCCATTATAACGAAGTAAATTTCTCCGTCATTTCTGT
Organism: Macrothele yani; assembly: GCA_039090855.1. Classification (NCBI taxonomy): domain Eukaryota; kingdom Metazoa; phylum Arthropoda; class Arachnida; order Araneae; family Macrothelidae; genus Macrothele; species Macrothele yani. The sequence goes on from CM077018.1 coordinate 80,852,637, forward strand.
CCACGCCAGGATTCGAACCCGGATCCCCTCATTCCGGAATAAGTCACTCTACCAATTGAGCTACGCGGACGTTTTATTCTGATTCCTATCTGCCTTTATGTCGTGTGCGTCCTTCTGGCAGGTACGTCACATCTCCTGGTACGTTACATCATCTCCCCCTTACTTTTTTTTTTTTTTTTTTTTTTTCGAAGTGCTGGAGAAGGGATTCTCTTATTTTTCCTATCTCGCGGTGTGGAAAATAACATCACACCATTGCGAGATTTCGAACGGTCGGGTCATCCGGATAGTTCGGGCGCCATTATAACGAAGTAAATCTCTCCGTCATTTCTGTCCACGCCAGGATTCGAACCCGGATCCCCTCATTTCGGAATAAGTCACTCTACCAATTGAGCTACGCGGACGTTTTATTCTGATTCCTATCTGCCTTTATATCGTGTGCGTCTTTCTGGCAGGTACGTCACATCTCCTGGTACGTTACATCATCTCCCCCTTATTTTATTTTTTTTTTTTTTTCGAAGTGCTGGAGAAGGGATTCTCTTATTTTTCCTATCTCGCGGTGTGGAAATAACATCACACCATTGCGAGATTTCGAACGGTCGGGTCATCCGGATAGTTCGGGCGCCATTATAACGAAGTAAATTTCTCCGTCATTTCTGTCCACGCCAGGATTCGAACCCGGATCCCCTCATTCCGGAATAAGTCACTCTACCACTTGAGCTACGCGGACGTTTTATTCTGATTCCTATCTGCCTTTATATCGTGTGCGTCCTTCTGGCAGGTACGTCACATCTCCTGGTACGTTACATCATCTCATCCTTATTATTATTTTTTTTTTCGAAGTGCTGGAGAAGGGATTCTCTTATTTTTCCTATCTCGCGGTGTGGAAATAACATCACACCAATGCGAGATTTTGAACGGTCGGGTCATCCGGATAGTTCGGGCGCCATTATAACGAAGTAAATTTCTCCGTCATTTTTATCCGCGCCGGGGTTCGAACCCGGGTCCCGTCATTCCGGAATAAGTCACTCTACCAATTGAGCTACGCGGACGTTTTATTCTGATTCCTATCTGCCTTTATGTCGTGCGCGTCCTTCTGGCAGGTACGTCACATCTCCTGGTACGTTACATCATCTCCCCCTTATTTTTTTTTTTTTCGAAGTGCTGGAGAAGGGATTCTCTTATTTTTCCTATCTCGCGGTGTGGAAATAACATCACACCAATGCGAGATTTTGAACGGTAGGGTCATCCGGATAGTTCGGGCGCCATTATAACGAAGTAAATTTCTCCGTCATTTTTATCCGCGCCGGGGTTCGAACCCGGGTCCCGTCATTCCGGAATAAGTCACTCTACCACTTGAGCTACGCGGACGTTTTATTCTGATTCCTATCTGCCTTTATGTCGTGTGCGTCCGTCTGGCAGGTACGTCACATCTCCTGGTACGTTACATCATCTCCCCCTTATTTTTATTTTTTTTTTTTTTCGAAGTGCTGGAGAAGGGATTCTCTCATTTTTCCTATCTCGCGGTGTGGAAATGACATCACACCATTGCGAGATTTCGAACGGTCGGGTCATCCGGATAGTTCGGGCGCCATTATAACGAAGTAAATTTCTCCGTCATTTCTGTCCACGCCAGGATTCGAACCCGGATCCCCTCATTTAGGAATAAGTCACTCTACCAATTGAGCTACGCGGACGTTTTATTCTGATTCCTATCTGCCTTTATATCGTGTGCGTCCTTCTGGCAGGTACGTCACATCTCCTGGTACGTTATATCATCTCCCCCTTATTTTTTTTTTTTTTTTTTTTTTCGAAGTGCTGGAGAAGTGATTCTCTTATTTTTCCTATCTCGCGGTGTGGAAATAACATCACACCAATGCGAGATTTTGAACGGTCGGGTCATCCGGATAGTTCGGGCGCCATTATAACGAAGTAAATTTCTCCGTCATTTTTATCCGCGACGGGGTTCGAACCCGGGTCCCGTCATTCCGGAATAAGTCACTCTACCACTTGAGCTACGCGGACGTTTTATTCTGATTCCTATCTGCCTTTATGTCGTGTGCGTCCTTCTGGCAGGTACGTCACATCTCCTGGTACGTTACATCATCTCTCCCTTATTTTTTTTTTTTTTTTTCGAAGTGCTTGAGAAGGGATTCTCTTATTTTTCCTATCTCGCGGTGTGGAAATAACATCACACCATTGCGAGATTTCGAACGGTCGGGTCATCCAGATAGTTCGGGCGCCATTATAACGAAGTAAATTTCTCCGTCATTTCTGTCCACGCCGGGGTTCGAACCCGGGTCCCCTCATTCCGGAATAAGTCACTCTACCAATTGAGCTACGCGGACGTTTTATTCTGATTCCTATCTGCCTTTAAATCGTGTGCGTCCTTCTGGCAGGTACGTCACATCTCCTGGTACGTTATATCATCTCCCCCTTATTTTTTTTTTTTTTTTTTTCGAAGTGCTGGAGAAGGGATTCTCTTATTTTTCCTATCTCGCGGTGTGGAAATAACATCACACCAATGCGAGATTTTGAACGGTCGGGTCATCCGGATAGTTCGGGCGCCATTATAACGAAGTAAATTTCTCCGTCATTTCTGTCCACGCCAGGATTCGAACCCGGATCCCCTCATTTAGGAATAAGTCACTCTACCAATTGAGCTACGCGGACGTTTTATTCTGATTCCTATCTGCCTTTATATCGTGTGCGTCCTTCTGGCAGGTACGTCACATCTCCTGGTACGTTACATCATCTCCCCCTTATTTTATTTTTTTTTTTTTTCGAAGTGCTGGAGAAGGGATTCTCTTATTTTTCCTATCTCGCGGTGTGGAAATAACATCACACCAATGCGAGATTTTGAACGGTCGGGTCATCCGGATAGTTCGGGCGCCATTATAACGAAGTAAATTTCTCCGTCATTTTTATCCGCGCCGGGGTTCGAACCCGGGTCCCGTCATTCCGGAATAAGTCACTCTACCAATTGAGCTACGCGGACGTTTTATTCTGATTCCTATCTGCCTTTATGTCGTGTGCGTCCTTCTGGCAGGTACGTCACATCTCCTGGTACGTTACATCATCTCTCCCTTATTTTTTTTTTTTTTTTCGAAGTGCTGGAGAAGGGATTCTCTTATTTTTCCTATCTCGCGGTGTGGAAATAACATCACACCAATGCGAGATTTTGAACGGTAGGGTCATCCGGATAGTTCGGGCGCCATTATAACGAAGTAAATTTCTCCGTCATCTTTATCCGCGCCGGGGTTCGAACCCGGATCCCCTCATTCCGGAATAAGTCACTCTACCAATTGAGCTACGCGGACGTTTTATTCCGATTCCTATCTGCCTTTATGTCGTGTGCGTCCTTCTGGCAGGTACGTCACATCTCCTGGTACGTTACATCATCTCCCCCTTACTTTTTTTTTTTTTTTTTTTTTTTTTTCGAAGTGCTGGAGAAGGGATTCTCTTATTTTTCCTATCTCGCGGTGTGGAAATAACATCACACCATTGCGAGATTTCGAACGGTCGGGTCATCCGGATAGTTCGGGCGCCATTATAACGAAGTAAATCTCTCCGTCATTTCTGTCCACGCCAGGATTCGAACCCGGATCCCCTCATTTCCGGAATAAGTCACTCTACCAATTGAGCTACGCGGACGTTTTATTCTGATTCCTATCTGCCTTTATATCGTGTGCGTCCTTCTGGCAGGTACGTCACATCTCCTGGTACGTTACATCATCTCCCCCTTATTTTTTTTTTTTTTTTTTTTCGAAGTGCTGGAGAAGGGATTCTCTTATTTTTCCTATCTCGCGGTGTGGAAATAACATCACACCATTGCGAGATTTCGAACGGTCGGGTCATCCGGATAGTTCGGGCGCCATTATAACGAAGTAAATTTCTCCGTCATTTCTGTCCACGCCAGGATTCGAAACCGGATCCCCTCATTCCGGAATAAGTCACTCTACCAATTGAGCTACGCGGACGTTTTATTCTGATTCCTATCTGCCTTTATATCGTGTGCGTCCTTCGGGCAGGTACGTCACATCTCCTGGTACGTTACATCATCTCCCCCTTATTTTTTTTTTTTTTTTTTTTTTTCGAAGTGCTGGAGAAGGGGTTCTCTTATTTTTCCTATCTCGCGGTGTGGAAATAACATCACAAAATTGCGAGATTTCGAACGGTCGGGTCATCCGGATAGTTCGGGCGCCATTATAACGAAGTAAATCTCTCCGTCATTTCTGTCCACGCCAGGATTCGAACCCGGATCCCCTCATTCCGGAATAAGTCACTCTACCAATTGAGCTACGCGGACGTTTTATTCTGATTCCTATCTGCCTTTATATCGTGTGCGTCCTTCTGGCAGGTACGTCACATCTCCTGGTACGTTACATCATCTCCCCCTTATTTTTTTTTTTTTTTTTTCGAAGTGCTGGAGAAGGGATTCTCTTATTTTTCCTATCTCGCGGTGTGGAAATAACATCACACCAATGCGAGATTTTGAACGGTAGGGTCATCCGGATAGTTCGGGCGCCATTATAACGAAGTAAATTTCTCCGTCATTTTTATCCGCGCCGGGGTTCGAACCCGGGTCCCGTCATTCCGGAATAAGTCACTCTACCACTTGAGCTACGCGGACGTTTTATTCTGATTCCTATCTGCCTTTATGTCGTGTGCGTCCTTCTGGCAGGTACGTCACATCTCCTGGTACGTTACATCATCTCTCCCTTATTTATTTTTTTTTTTTTCGAAGTGCTTGAGAAGGGATTCTCTTATTTTTCCTATCTCGCGGTGTGGAAATAACATCACACCATTGCGAGATTTCGAACGGTCGGGTCATCCGGATAGTTCGGGCGCCATTATAACGAAGTAAATTTCTCCGTCATTTCTGTCCACGCCGGGGTTCGAACCCGGGTCCCCTCATTCCGGAATAAGTCACTCTACCAATTGAGCTACGCGGACGTTTTATTCTGATTCCTATCTGCCTTTATATCGTGCGCGTCCTTCGGGCAGGTACGTCACATCTCCTGGTACGTTACATCATCTCCCCCTTATTTTTTTTTTTTTTTCGAAGTGCTGGAGAAGGGATTCTCTTATTTTTCCTATCTCGCGGTGTGGAAATAACATCACACCATTGCGAGATTTTGAACGGTCGGGTTATCCGGAAGTTCGGGCGCCATTATAACGAAGTAAATTTCTCCGTCATTTCTGTCCACGCCAGGATTCGAACCCGGATCCCCTCATTCCGGAATAAGTCACTCTACCAATTGAGCTACGCGGACGTTTTATTCTGATTCCTATCTGCCTTTATGTCGTGTGCGTCCTTCTGGCAGGTACGTCACATCTCCTGGTACGTTACATCATCTCCCCCTTACTTTTTTTTTTTTTTTTTTTTTTTCGAAGTGCTGGAGAAGGGATTCTCTTATTTTTCCTATCTCGCGGTGTGGAAATAACATCACACCATTGCGAGATTTCGAACGGTCGGGTCATCCGGATAGTTCGGGCGCCATTATAACGAAGTAAATCTCTCCGTCATTTCTGTCCACGCCAGGATTCGAACCCGGATCCCCTCATTTCGGAATAAGTCACTCTACCAATTGAGCTACGCGGACGTTTTATTCTGATTCCTATCTGCCTTTATATCGTGTGCGTCTTTCTGGCAGGTACGTCACATCTCCTGGTACGTTACATCATCTCCCCCTTATTTTTTTTTTTTTTTTCGAAGTGCTGGAGAAGTGATTCTCTTATTTTTCCTATCTCGCGGTGTGGAAATAACATCACACCAATGCGAGATTTTGAACGGTCGGGTCATCCGGATAGTTCGGGCGCCATTATAACGAAGTAAATTTCTCCGTCATTTTTATCCGCGACGGGGTTCGAACCCGGGACCCGTCATTCCGGAATAAGTCACTCTACCACTTGAGCTACGCGGACGTTTTATTCTGATTCCTATCTGCCTTTATGTCGTGTGCGTCCTTCTGGCAGGTACGTCACATCTCCTGGTACGTTACATCATCTCTCCCTTATTTTTTTTTTTTTTCGAAGTGCTTGAGAAGGGATTCTCTTATTTTTCCTATCTCGCGGTGTGGAAATAACATCACACCATTGCGAGATTTCGAACGGTCGGGTCATCCAGATAGTTCGGGCGCCATTATAACGAAGTAAATTTCTCCGTCATTTCTGTCCACGCCGGGGTTCGAACCCGGGTCCCCTCATTCCGGAATAAGTCACTCTACCAATTGAGCTACGCGGACGTTTTATTCTGATTCCTATCTGCCTTTATATCGTGTGCGTCCTTCTGGCAGGTACGTCACATCTCCTGGTACGTTATATCATCTCCCCCTTATTTTTTTTTTTTTTTTTTTTTTTCGAAGTGCTGGAGAAGGGATTCTTTTATTTTTCCTATCTCGCGGTGTGGAAATAACATCACACCAATGCGAGATTTTGAACGGTCGGGTCATCCGGATAGTTCGGGCGCCATTATAACGAAGTAAATTTCTCCGTCATTTCTGTCCACGGCAGGATTCGAACCCGGATCCCCTCATTTAGGAATAAGTCACTCTACCAATTGAGCTACGCGGACGTTTTATTCTGATTCCTATCTGCCTTTATATCGTGTGCGTCCTTCTGGCAGGTACGTCACATCTCCTGGTACGTTACATCATCTCCCCCTTATTTTATTTTTTTTTTTTTTTTCGAAGTGCTGGAGAAGGGATTCTCTTATTTTTCCTATCTCGCGGTGTGGAAATAACATCACACCAATGCGAGATTTTGAACGGTCGGGTCATCCGGATAGTTCGGGCGCCATTGTAACGAAGTAAATTTCTCCGTCATTTTTATCCGCGCCGGGGTTCGAACCCGGGTCCCGTCATTCCGGAATAAGTCACTCTACCAATTGAGCTACGCGGACGTTTTATTCTGATTCCTATCTGCCTTTATGTCGTGTGCGTCCTTCTGGCAGGTACGTCACATCTCCTGGTACGTTACATCATCTCCCCCTTTTTTTTTTTTTTTTTTTCGAAGTGCTGGAGAAGGGATTCTCTTATTTTTCCTATCTCGCGGTGTTAAAATAACATCACACCAATGCGAGATTTTGAACGGTAGGGTCATCCGGATAGTTCGGGCGCCATTATAACGAAGTAAATTTCTCCGTCATCTTTATCCGCGCCGGGGTTCGAACCCGGGTCCCGTCATTCCGGAATAAGTCACTCTACCACTTGAGCTACGCGGACGTTTTATTCTGATTCCTATCTGCCTTAATGTCGTGTGCGTCCTTCTGGCAGGTACGTCACATCTCCTGGTACGTTACATCATCTCTCCCTTATTTTTATTTTTTTTTTTTTCGAAGTGCTGGAGAAGGGATTCTCTTATTTTTCCTATCTCGCGGTGTGGAAATAACATCACACCATTGCGAGATTTTGAACGGTCGGGTTATCCGGATAGTTCGGGCGCCATTATAACGAAGTAAATTTCTCCGTCATTTCTGTCCACGCCAGGATTCGAACCCGGATCCCCTCATTCCGGAATAAGTCACTCTACCAATTGAGCTACGCGGACGTTTTATTCCGATTCCTATCTGCCTTTATGTCGTGTGCGTCCTTCTGGCAGGTACGTCACATCTCCTGGTACGTTACATCATCTCCCCCTTACTTTTTTTTTTTTTTTTTTTTTTCGAAGTGCTGGAGAAGGGATTCTCTTATTTTTCCTATCTCGCGGTGTGGAAATAACATCACACCATTGCGAGATTTCGAACGGTCGGGTCATCCGGATAGTTCGGGCGCCATTATAACGAAGTAAATTTCTCCGTCATTTCTGTCCACGCCAGGATTCGAACCCGGATCCCCTCATTTTGGAATAAGTCACTCTACCAATTGAGCTACGCGGACGTTTTATTCTGATTCCTATCTGCCTTTATATCGTGCGCGTCCTTCTGGCAGGTACGTCACATCTCCTGGTACGTTACATCATCTCCCCCTTATTATTATTTTTTTTTTCGAAGTGCTGGAGAAGGGATTCTCTTATTTTTCCTATCTCGCGGTGTGGAAATAACATCACACCAATGCGAGATTTTGAACGGTCGGGTCATCCGGATAGTTCGGGCGCCATTATAACGAAGAAAATTTCTCCGTCATTTTTATCCGCGCCGGGGTTCGAACCCGGGTCCCGTCATTCCGGAATAAGTCACTCTACCAATTGAGCTACGCGGACGTTTTATTCTGATTCCTATCTGCCTTTATGTCGTGCGCGTCCTTCTGGCAGGTACGTCACATCTCCTGGTACGTTACATCATCTCCCCCTTATTTTTTTTTTTTTTTTTTTCGAAGTGCTGGAGAAGGGATTCTCTTATTTTTCCTATCTCGCGGTGTGGAAATAACATCACACCAATGCGAGATTTTGAACGGTCGGGTCATCCGGATAGTTCGGGCGCCATTATAACGAAGTAAATTTCTCCGTCATTTCTGTCCACGCCAGGATTCGAACCCGGATCCCCTCATTTAGGAATAAGTCACTCTACCAATTGAGCTACGCGGACGTTTTATTCTGATTCCTATCTGCCTTTATATCGTGTGCGTCCTTCTGGCAGGTACGTCACATCTCCTGGTACGTTACATCATCTCCCCCTTATTTTTTTTTTTTTTTTTTTTTTCGAAGTGCTGGAGAAGGGATTCTCTTATTTTTCCTATCTCGCGGTGTGGAAATAACATCACACCAATGCGAGATTTTGAACGGTCGGGTCATCCGGATAGTTCGGGCGCCATTATAACGAAGTAAATTTCTCCGTCATTTTTATCCGCGCCGGGGTTCGAACCCGGGTCCCGTCATTCCGGAATAAGTCACTCTACCAATTGAGCTACGCGGACGTTTTATTCTGATTCCTATCTGCCTTTATGTCGTGTGCGTCCTTCTGGCAGGTACGTCACATCTCCTGGTACGTTACATCATCTCTCCCTTATTTTTTTTTTTTTTTTCGAAGTGCTGGAGAAGGGATTCTCTTATTTTTCCTATCTCGCGGTGTGGAAATAACATCACACCAATGCGAGATTTTGAACGGTAGGGTCATCCGGATAGTTCGGGCGCCATTATAACGAAGTAAATTTCTCCGTCATCTTTATCCGCGCCGGGGTTCGAACCCGGGTCCCGTCATTCCGGAATAAGTCACTCTACCACTTGAGCTACGCGGACGTTTTATTCTGATTCCTATCTGCCTTAATGTCGTGTGCGTCCTTCTGGCAGGTACGTCACATCTCCTGGTACGTTACATCATCTCTCCCTTATTTTTTTTTTTTTTTTTTTTCGAAGTGCTGGAGAAGGGATTCTCTTATTTTTCCTATCTCGCGGTGTGGAAATAACATCACACCATTGCGAGATTTTGAACGGTCGGGTTATCCGAAAGTTCGGGCGCCATTATAACGAAGTAAATTTCTCCGTCATTTCTGTCCACGCCAGGATTCGAACCCGGATCCCCTCATTCCGGAATAAGTCACTCTACCAATTGAGCTACGCGGACGTTTTATTCCGATTCCTATCTGCCTTTATGTCGTGTGCGTCCTTCTGGCAGGTACGTCACATCTCCTGGTACGTTACATCATCTCCCCCTTACTTTTTTTTTTTTTTTTTTTTTTTTTCGAAGTGCTGGAGAAGGGATTCTCTTATTTTTCCTATCTCGCGGTGTGGAAATAACATCACCATTGCGAGATTTCGAACGGTCGGGTCATCCGGATAGTTCGGGCGCCATTATAACGAAGTAAATCTCTCCGTCATTTCTGTCCACGCCAGGATTCGAACCCGGATCCCCTCATTTCGGAATAAGTCACTCTACCAATTGAGCTACGCGGACGTTTTATTCTGATTCCTATCTGCCTTTATATCGTGTGCGTCCTTCTGGCCGGTACGTCACATCTCCTGGTACGTTACATCATCTCCCCCTTATTTTTTTTTTTTTTTTCGAAGTGCTGGAGAAGGGATTCTCTTATTTTTCCTATCTCGCGGTGTGGAAATAACATCACACCATTGCGAGATTTCGAACGGTCGGGTCATCCGGATAGTTCGGGCGCCATTATAACGAAGTAAATTTCTCCGTCATTTCTGTCCACGCCAGGATTCGAAACCGGATCCCCTCATTCCGGAATAAGTCACTCTACCAATTGAGCTACGCGGACGTTTTATTCTGATTCCTATCTGCCTTTATATCGTGTGCGTCCTTCTGGCAGGTACGTCACATCTCCTGGTACGTTACATCATCTCCCCCTTATTTTTTTTTTTTTTTTTTTTTTTCGAAGTGCTGGAGAAGGGATTCTCTTATTTTTCCTATCTCGCGGTGTGGAAATAACATCACACCATTGCGAGATTTCGAACGGTCGGGTCATCCGGATAGTTCGGGTGCCATTATAACGAAGTAAATTTCTCCGTCATTTCTGTCCACGCCAGGATTCGAACCCGGATCCCCTCATTCCGGAATAAGTCACCCTACCAATTGAGCTACGCGGACGTTTTATTCTGATTCCTATCTGCCTTTATATCGTGTGCGTCCTTCGGGCAGGTACGTCACATCTCCTGGTACGTTACATCATCTCCCCCTTATTTTTTTTTTTTTTTCGAAGTGCTGGAGAAGGGGTTCTCTTATTTTTCCTATCTCGCGGTGTGGAAATAACATCACAAAATTGCGAGATTTCGAACGGTCGGGTCATCCGGATAGTTCGGGCGCCATTATAACGAAGTAAATTTCTCCGTCATTTCTGTCCACGCCAGGATTCGAACCCGGATCCCCTCATTTCGGAATAAGTCACTCTACCAATTGAGCTACGCGGACGTTTTATTCTGATTCCTATCTGCCTTTATATCGTGTGCGTCCTTCTGGCAGGTACGTCACATCTCCTGGTACGTTACATCATCTCCCCCTTATTTTTTTTTTTTTTTCGAAGTGCTGGAGAAGGGATTCTCTTATTTTTCCTATCTCGCGGTGTGGAAATAACATCACACCAATGCGAGATTTTGAACGGTAGGGTCATCCGGATAGTTCGGGCGCCATTATAACGAAGTAAATTTCTCCGTCATTTTTATCCGCGCCGGGGTTCGAACCCGGGTCCCGTCATTCCGGAATAAGTCACTCTACCACTTGAGCTACGCGGACGTTTTATTCTGATTCCTATCTGCCTTTATGTCGTGTGCGTCCTTCTGGCAGGTACGTCACATCTCCTGGTACGTTACATCATCTCTCCCTTATTTATTTTTTTTTTTTTTTTTCGAAGTGCTTGAGAAGGGATTCTCTTATTTTTCCTATCTCGCGGTGTGGAAATAACATCACACCATTGCGAGATTTCGAACGGTCGGGTCATCCGGATAGTTCGGGCGCCATTATAACGAAGTAAATTTCTCCGTCATTTCTGTCCACGCCGGGGTTCGAACCCGGGTCCCCTCATTCCGGAATAAGTCACTCTACCAATTGAGCTACGCGGACGTTTTATTCTGATTCCTATCTGCCTTTATATCGTGCGCGTCCTTCGGGCAGGTACGTCACATCTCCTGGTACGTTACATCATCTCCCCCTTATTTTTTTTTTTTTTTTCGAAGTGCTGGAGAAGGGATTCTCTTATTTTTCCTATCTCGCGGTGTGGAAATAACATCACACCATTGCGAGATTTTGAACGGTCGGGTTATCCGGAAGTTCGGGCGCCATTATAACGAAGTAAATTTCTCCGTCATTTCTGTCCACGCCAGGATTCGAACCCGGATCCCCTCATTCCGGAATAAGTCACTCTACCAATTGAGCTACGCGGACGTTTTATTCTGATTCCTATCTGCCTTTATGTCGTGTGCGTCCTTCTGGCAGGTACGTCACATCTCCTGGTACGTTACATCATCTCCCCTTACTTCTTTTTTTTTTTTTTTTTTTTTCGAAGTGCTGGAGAAGGGATTCTCTTATTTTTCCTATCTCGCGGTGTGGAAATAACATCACACCATTGCGAGATTTCGAACGGTCGGGTCATCCGGATAGTTCGGGCGCCATTATAACGAAGTAAATCTCTCCGTCATTTCTGTCCACGCCAGGATTCGAACCCGGATCCCCTCATTTCGGAATAAGTCACTCTACCAATTGAGCTACGCGGACGTTTTATTCTGATTCCTATCTGCCTTTATATCGTGTGCGTCCTTCTGGCAGGTACGTCACATCTCCTGGTACGTTACATCATCTCCCCCTTATTTTTTTTTTTTTTTTTTCGAAGTGCTGGAGAAGGGATTCTCTTATTTTTCCTATCTCGCGGTGTGGAAATAACATCACACCAATGCGAGATTTTGAACGGTCGGGTCATCCGGATAGTTCGGGCGCCATTATAACGAAGTAAATTTCTCCGTCATTTTTATCCGCGACGGGGTTCGAACCCGGGTCCCGTCATTCCGGAATAAGTCACTCTACCACTTGAGCTACGCGGACGTTTTATTCTGATTCCTATCTGCCTTTATGTCGTGTGCGTCCTTCTGGCAGGTACGTCACATCTCCTGGTACGTTACATCATCTCTCCCTTATTTTTTTTTTTTTTCCGAAGTGCTTGAGAAGGGATTCTCTTATTTTTCCTATCTCGCGGTGTGGAAATAACATCACACCAATGCGAGATTTTGAACGGTCGGGTCATCCGGATAGTTCGGGCGCCATTATAACGAAGTAAATTTCTCCGTCATTTCTGTCCACGCCAGGATTCGAACCCGGATCCCCTCATTTAGGAATAAGTCACTCTACCAATTGAGCTACGCGGACGTTTTATTCTGATTCCTATCTGCCTTTATATCGTGTGCGTCCTTCTGGCAGGTACGTCACATCTCCTGGTACGTTACATCATCTCCCCCTTATTTTATTTTTTTTTTTTTTCGAAGTGCTGGAGAAGGGATTCTCTTATTTTTCCTATCTCGCGGTGTGGAAATAACATCACACCAATGCGAGATTTTGAACGGTCGGGTCATCCGGATAGTTCGGGCGCCATTGTAACGAAGTAAATTTCTCCGTCATTTTTATCCGCGCCGGGGTTCGAACCCGGGTCCCGTCATTCCGGAATAAGTCACTCTACCAATTGAGCTACGCGGACGTTTTATTCTGATTCCTATCTGCCTTTATGTCGTGTGCGTCCTTCTGGCAGGTACGTCACATCTCCTGGTACGTTACATCATCTCCCCCTTATTTTTTTTTTTTTTTTTTCGAAGTGCTGGAGAAGGGATTCTCTTATTTTTCCTATCTCGCGGTGTGGAAATAACATCACACCAATGCGAGATTTTGAACGGTCGGGTCATCCGGATAGTTCGGGCGCCATTATAACGAAGTAAATTTCTCCGTCATTTCTGTCCACGCCAGGATTCGAACCCGGATCCCCTCATTTAGGAATAAGTCACTCTACCAATTGAGCTACGCGGACGTTTTATTCTGATTCCTATCTGCCTTTATATCGTGTGCGTCCTTCTGGCAGGTACGTCACATCTCCTGGTACGTTACATCATCTCCCCCTTATTTTATTTTTTTTTTTCGAAGTGCTGGAGAAGGGATTCTCTTATTTTTCCTATCTCGCGGTGTGGAAATAACATCACACCAATGCGAGATTTTGAACGGTCGGGTCATCCGGATAGTTCGGGCGCCATTATAACGAAGTAAATTTCTCCGTCATTTTTATCCGCGACGGGGTTCGAACCCGGGTCCCGTCATTCCGGAATAAGTCACTCTACCACTTGAGCTACGCGGACGTTTTATTCTGATTCCTATCTGCCTTTATGTCGTGTGCGTCCTTCTGGCAGGTACGTCACATCTCCTGGTACGTTACATCATCTCTCCCTTATTTTTTTTTTTTTTTTTTCGAAGTGCTTGAGAAGGGATTCTCTTATTTTTCCTATCTCGCGGTGTGGAAATAACATCACACCATTGCGAGATTTCGAACGGTCGGGTCATCCAGATAGTTCGGGCGCCATTATAACGAAGTAAATTTCTCCGTCATTTCTGTCCACGCCGGGGTTCGAACCCGGGTCCCCTCATTCCGGAATAAGTCACTCTACCAATTGAGCTACGCGGACGTTTTATTCTGATTCCTATCTGCCTTTATATCGTGTGCGTCCTTCTGGCAGGTACGTCACATCTCCTGGTACGTTATATCATCTCCCCCTTATTTTTTTTTTTTTTTTTCGAAGTGCTGGAGAAGGGATTCTCTTATTTTTCCTATCTCGCGGTGTGGAAATAACATCACACCATTGCGAGATTTCGAACGGTCGGGTCATCCGGATAGTTCGGGCGCCATTATAACGAAGTAAATTTCTCCGTCATTTCTGTCCACGCCAGGATTCGAACCCGGATCCCCTCATTTTGGAATAAGTCACTCTACCAATTGAGCTACGCGGACGTTTTATTCTGATTCCTATCTGCCTTTATATCGTGTGCGTCCTTCGGGCAGGTACGTCACATCTCCTGGTACGTTACATCATCTCCCCCTTATTATTATTTTTTTTTTCGAAGTGCTGGAGAAGGGATTCTCTTATTTTTCCTATCTCGCGGTGTGGAAATAACATCACACCAATGCGAGATTTTGAACGGTCGGGTCATCCGGATAGTTCGGGCGCCATTATAACGAAGTAAATTTCTCCGTCATTTTTATCCGCGCCGGGGTTCGAACCCGGGTCCCGTCATTCCGGAATAAGTCACTCTACCAATTGAGCTACGCGGACGTTTTATTCTGATTCCTATCTGCCTTTATGTCGTGCGCGTCCTTCTGGCAGGTACGTCACATCTCCTGGTACGTTACATCATCTCCCCCTTATTTTTTTTTTTTTTTTTTCGAAGTGCTGGAGAAGGGATTCTCTTATTTTTCCTATCTCGCGGTGTGGAAATAACATCACACCAATGCGAGATTTTGAACGGTAGGGTCATCCGGATAGTTCGGGCGCCATTATAACGAAGTAAATTTCTCCGTCATTTCTGTCCACGCCAGGATTCGAACCCGGATCCCCTCATTCCGGAATAAGTCACTCTACCAATTGAGCTACGCGGACGTTTTATTCTGATTCCTATCTGCCTTTATATCGTGTGCGTCCTTCTGGCAGGTACGTCACATCTCCTGGTACGTTACATCATCTCCCCCTTATTTTTTTTTTTTTTTCGAAGTGCTGGAGAAGGGATTCTCTTATTTTTCCTATCTCGCGGTGTGGAAATAACATCACACCAATGCGAGATTTTGAACGGTCGGGTCATCCGGATAGTTCGGGCGCCATTATAACGAAGTAAATTTCTCCGTCATTTTTATCCGCGCCGGGGTTCGAACCCGGGTCCCGTCATTCCGGAATAAGTCACTCTACCAATTGAGCTACGCGGACGTTTTATTCTGATTCCTATCTGCCTTTATGTCGTGTGCGTCCTTCTGGCAGGTACGTCACATCTCCTGGTACGTTACATCATCTCTCCCTTATTTTTTTTTTTTTTTTCGAAGTGCTGGAGAAGGGATTCTCTTATTTTTCCTATCTCGCGGTGTGGAAATAACATCACACCATTGCGAGATTTTGAACGGTCGGGTCATCCGGATAGTTCGGGCGCCATTATAACGAAGTAAATTTCTCCGTCATTTCTGTCCACGCCAGGATTCGAACCCGGATCCCCTCATTCCGGAATAAGTCACTCTACCAATTGAGCTACGCGGACGTTTTATTCTGATTCCTATCTGCCTTTATGTCGTGTGCGTCCTTCTGGCAGGTACGTCACATCTCCTGGTACGTTACATCATCTCCCCCTTACTTTTTTTTTTTTTTTTTTTTTTTTTTTCGAAGTGCTGGAGAAGGGATTCTCTTATTTTTCCTATCTCGCGGTGTGGAAATAACATCACACCATTGCGAGATTTCGAACGGTCGGGTCATCCGGATAGTTCGGGCGCCATTATAACGAAGTAAATTTCTCCGTCATTTCTGTCCACGCCAGGATTCGAACCCGGATCCCCTCATTTCGGAATAAGTCACTCTACCAATTGAGCTACGCGGACGTTTTATTCTGATTCCTATCTGCCTTTATATCGTGTGCGTCCTTCTGGCAGGTACGTCACATCTCCTGGTACGTTACATCATCTCCCCCTTATTTTTTTTTTTTTTTTTTTTTTTTCGAAGTGCTGGAGAAGGGATTCTCTTATTTTTCCTATCTCGCGGTGTGGAAATAACATCACACCATTGCGAGATTTCGAACGGTCGGGTCATCCGGATAGTTCGGGCGCCATTATAACGAAGTAAATTTCTCCGTCATTTCTGTCCACGCCAGGATTCGAAACCGGATCCCCTCATTCCGGAATAAGTCACTCTACCAATTGAGCTACGCGGACGTTTTATTCTGATTCCTATCTGCCTTTATATCGTGTGCGTCCTTCTGGCAGGTACGTCACATCTCCTGGTACGTTACATCATCTCCCCCTTATTTTTTTTTTTTTTTCGAAGTGCTGGAGAAGGGATTCTCTTATTTTTCCTATCTCGCGGTGTGGAAATAACATCACACCATTGCGAGATTTCGAACGGTCGGGTCATCCGGATAGTTCGGGCGCCATTATAACGAAGTAAATTTCTCCGTCATTTCTGTCCACGCCAGGATTCGAACCCGGATCCCCTCATTCCGGAATAAGTCACTCTACCAATTGAGCTACGCGGACGTTTTATTCTGATTCCTATCTGCCTTTATATCGTGTGCGTCCTTCGGGCAGGTACGTCACATCTCCTGGTACGTTACATCATCTCCCCCTTATTTTTTTTTTTTTTTCGAAGTGCTGGAGAAGGGATTCTCTTATTTTTCCTATCTCGCGGTGTGGAAATAACATCACAAAATTGCGAGATTTCGAACGGTCGGGTCATCCGGATAGTTCGGGCGCCATTATAACGAAGTAAATCTCTCCGTCATTTCTGTCCACGCCAGGATTCGAACCCGGATCCCCTCATTTCGGAATAAGTCACTCTACCAATTGAGCTACGCGGACGTTTTATTCTGATTCCTATCTGCCTTTATATCGTGTGCGTCCTTCTGGCAGGTACGTCACATCTCCTGGTACGTTACATCATCTCCCCCTTATTTTTTTTTTTTTTTCGAAGTGCTGGAGAAGGGATTCTCTTATTTTTCCTATCTCGCGGTGTGGAAATAACATCACACCAATGCGAGATTTTGAACGGTAGGGTCATCCGGATAGTTCGGGCGCCATTATAACGAAGTAAATTTCTCCGTCATTTTTATCCGCGCCGGGGTTCGAACCCGGGTCCCGTCATTCCGGAATAAGTCACTCTACCACTTGAGCTACGCGGACGTTTTATTCTGATTCCTATCTGCCTTTATGTCGTGTGCGTCCTTCTGGCAGGTACGTCACATCTCCTGGTACGTTACATCATCTCTCCCTTATTTATTTTTTTTTTTTTTTCGAAGTGCTTGAGAAGGGATTCTCTTATTTTTCCTATCTCGCGGTGTGGAAATAACATCACACCATTGCGAGATTTCGAACGGTCGGGTCATCCGGATAGTTCGGGCGCCATTATAACGAAGTAAATTTCTCCGTCATTTCTGTCCACGCCGGGGTTCGAACCCGGGTCCCCTCATTCCGGAATAAGTCACTCTACCAATTGAGCTACGCGGACGTTTTATTCTGATTCCTATCTGCCTTTATATCGTGCGCGTCCTTCGGGCAGGTACGTCACATCTCCTGGTACGTTACATCATCTCCCCCTTATTTTTTTTTTTTTTTTTTTTCGAAGTGCTGGAGAAGGGATTCTCTTATTTTTCCTATCTCGCGGTGTGGAAATAACATCACACCATTGCGAGATTTTGAACGGTCGGGTTATCCGGAAGTTCGGGCGCCATTATAACGAAGTAAATTTCTCCGTCATTTCTGTCCACGCCAGGATTCGAACCCGGATCCCCTCATTCCGGAATAAGTCACTCTACCAATTGAGCTACGCGGACGTTTTATTCTGATTCCTATCTGCCTTTATATCGTGTGCGTCCTTCTGGCAGGTACGTCACATCTCCTGGTACGTTACATCATCTCCCCCTTACTTCTTTTTTTTTTTTTTTTTTTCGAAGTGCTGGAGAAGGGATTCTCTTATTTTTCCTATCTCGCGGTGTGGAAATAACATCACACCATTGCGAGATTTCGAACGGTCGGGTCATCCGGATAGTTCGGGCGCCATTATAACGAAGTAAATCTCTCCGTCATTTCTGTCCACGCCAGGATTCGAACCCGGATCCCCTCATTTCGGAATAAGTCACTCTACCAATTGAGCTACGCGGACGTTTTATTCTGATTCCTATCTGCCTTTATATCGTGTGCGTCTTTCTGGCAGGTACGTCACATCTCCTGGTACGTTATATCATCTCCCCCTTATTTTTTTTTTTTTTTTTCGAAGTGCTGGAGAAGTGATTCTCTTATTTTTCCTATCTCGCGGTGTGGAAATAACATCACACCAATGCGAGATTTTGAACGGTCGGGTCATCCGGATAGTTCGGGCGCCATTATAACGAAGTAAATTTCTCCGTCATTTTTATCCGCGACGGGGTTCGAACCCGGGTCCCGTCATTCCGGAATAAGTCACTCTACCACTTGAGCTACGCGGACGTTTTATTCTGATTCCTATCTGCCTTTATGTCGTGTGCGTCCTTCTGGCAGGTACGTCACATCTCCTGGTACGTTACATCATCTCTCCCTTATTTTTTTTTTTTTCGAAGTGCTTGAGAAGGGATTCTCTTATTTTTCCTATCTCGCGGTGTGGAAATAACATCACACCATTGCGAGATTTCGAACGGTCGGGTCATCCGGATAGTTCGGGCGCCATTATAACGAAGTAAATTTCTCCGTCATTTCTGTCCACGCCGGGGTTCGAACCCGGGTCCCCTCATTCCGGAATAAGTCACTCTACCAATTGAGCTACGCGGACGTTTTATTCTGATTCCTATCTGCCTTTATATCGTGTGCGTCCTTCTGGCAGGTACGTCACATCTCCTGGTACGTTACATCATCTCCCCCTTATTTTTTTTTTTTTTTTTTTCGAAGTGCTGGAGAAGGGATTCTCTTATTTTTCCTATCTCGCGGTGTGGAAATAACATCACACCAATGCGAGATTTTGAACGGTCGGGTCATCCGGATAGTTCGGGCGCCATTATAACGAAGTAAATTTCTCCGTCATTTCTGTCCACGCCAGGATTCGAACCCGGATCCCCTCATTTAGGAATAAGTCACTCTACCAATTGAGCTACGCGGACGTTTTATTCTGATTCCTATCTGCCTTTATATCGTGTGCGTCCTTCTGGCAGGTACGTCACATCTCCTGGTACGTTACATCATCTCCCCCTTATTTTATTTTTTTTTTTTTTCGAAGTGCTGGAGAAGGGATTCTCTTATTTTTCCTATCTCGCGGTGTGGAAATAACATCACACCAATGCGAGATTTTGAACGGTCGGGTCATCCGGATAGTTCGGGCGCCATTGTAACGAAGTAAATTTCTCCGTCATTTTTATCCGCGCCGGGGTTCGAACCCGGGTCCCGTCATTCCGGAATAAGTCACTCTACCAATTGAGCTACGCGGACGTTTTATTCTGATTCCTATCTGCCTTTATGTCGTGTGCGTCCTTCTGGCAGGTACGTCACATCTCCTGGTACGTTACATCATCTCCCCCTTATTTTTTTTTTTTTTTTTTCGAAGTGCTGGAGAAGGGATTCTCTTATTTTTCCTATCTCGCGGTGTGGAAATAACATCACACCAATGCGAGATTTTGAACGGTCGGGTCATCCGGATAGTTCGGGCGCCATTATAACGAAGTAAATTTCTCCGTCATCTTTATCCGCGCCGGGGTTCGAACCCGGGTCCCGTCATTCCGGAATAAGTCACTCTACCACTTGAGCTACGCGGACGTTTTATTCTGATTCCTATCTGCCTTTATGTCGTGTGCGTCCTTCTGGCAGGTACGTCACATCTCCTGGTACGTTACATCATCTCTCCCTTATTTTTATTTTTTTTTTTTTCGAAGTGCTGGAGAAGGGATTCTCTTATTTTTCCTATCTCGCGGTGTGGAAATAACATCACACCATTGCGAGATTTTGAACGGTCGGGTCATCCGGAAGTTCGGGCGCCATTATAACGAAGTAAATTTCTCCGTCATTTCTGTCCACGCCAGGATTCGAACCCGGATCCCCTCATTCCGGAATAAGTCACTCTACCAATTGAGCTACGCGGACGTTTTATTCTGATTCCTATCTGCCTTTATGTCGTGTGCGTCCTTCTGGCAGGTACGTCACATCTCCTGGTACGTTACATCATCTCCCCCTTACTTTTTTTTTTTTTTTTTTTTTTTCGAAGTGCTGGAGAAGGGATTCTCTTATTTTTCCTATCTCGCGGTGTGGAAATAACATCACACCAATGCGAGATTTTGAACGGTCGGGTCATCCGGATAGTTCGGGCGCCATTATAACGAAGTAAATTTCTCCGTCATTTCTGTCCACGCCAGGATTCGAACCCGGATCCCCTCATTCCGGAATAAGTCACTCTACCAATTGAGCTACGCGGACGTTTTATTCTGATTCCTATCTGCCTTTATATCGTGTGCGTCCTTCTGGCAGGTACGTCACATCTCCTGGTACGTTACATCATCTCCCCCTTATTTTATTTTTTTTTTTTTTTCGAAGTGCTGGAGAAGGGATTCTCTTATTTTTCCTATCTCGCGGTGTGGAAATAACATCACACCAATGCGAGATTTTGAACGGTCGGGTCATCCGGATAGTTCGGGCGCCATTATAACGAAGTAAATTTCTCCGTCATTTTTATCCGCGACGGGGTTCGAACCCGGGTCCCGTCATTCCGGAATAAGTCACTCTACCAATTGAGCTACGCGGACGTTTTATTCTGATTCCTATCTGCCTTTATGTCGTGTGCGTCCTTCTGGCAGGTACGTCACATCTCCTGGTACGTTACATCATCTCTCCCTTATTTTTTTTTTTTTTCGAAGTGCTTGAGAAGGGATTCTCTTATTTTTCCTATCTCGCGGTGTGGAAATAACATCACACCATTGCGAGATTTCGAACGGTCGGGTCATCCAGATAGTTCGGGCGCCATTATAACGAAGTAAATTTCTCCGTCATTTCTGTCCACGCCGGGGTTCGAACCCGGGTCCCGTCATTCCGGAATAAGTCACTCTACCAATTGAGCTACGCGGACGTTTTATTCTGATTCCTATCTGCCTTTATGTCGTGTGCGTCCTTCTGGCAGGTACGTCACATCTCCTGGTACGTTACATCATCTCCCCCTTTTTTTTTTTTTTTTTTTCGAAGTGCTGGAGAAGGGATTCTCTTATTTTTCCTATCTCGCGGTGTGGAAATAACATCACACCAATGCGAGATTTTGAACGGTCGGGTCATCCGGATAGTTCGGGCGCCATTATAACGAAGTAAATTTCTCCGTCATTTCTGTCCACGCCGGGGTTCGAACCCGGATCCCCTCATTTAGGAATAAGTCACTCTACCAATTGAGCTACGCGGACGTTTTATTCTGATTCCTATCTGCCTTTATATCGTGTGCGTCCTTCTGGCAGGTACGTCACATCTCCTGGTACGTTACATCATCTCCCCCTTATTTTATTTTTTTTTTTTTTCGAAGTGCTGGAGAAGGGATTCTCTTATTTTTCCTATCTCGCGGTGTGGAAATAACATCACACCAATGCGAGATTTTGAACGGTCGGGTCATCCGGATAGTTCGGGCGCCATTATAACGAAGTAAATTTCTCCGTCATTTTTATCCGCGCCGGGGTTCGAACCCGGGTCCCGTCATTCCGGAATAAGTCACTCTACCAATTGAGCTACGCGGACGTTTTATTCTGATTCCTATCTGCCTTTATGTCGTGTGCGTCCTTCTGGCAGGTACGTCACATCTCCTGGTACGTTACATCATCTCCCCCTTTTTTTTTTTTTTTTTTCGAAGTGCTGGAGAAGGGATTCTCTTATTTTTCCTATCTCGCGGTGTTAAAATAACATCACACCAATGCGAGATTTTGAACGGTCGGGTCATCCGGATAGTTCGGGCGCCATTATAACGAAGTAAATTTCTCCGTCATCTTTATCCGCGCCGGGTTCGAACCCGGGTCCCGTCATTCCGGAATAAGTCACTCTACCACTTGAGCTACGCGGACGTTTTATTCTGATTCCTATCTGCCTTAATGTCGTGTGCGTCCTTCTGGCAGGTACGTCACATCTCCTGGTACGTTACATCATCTCTCCCTTATTTTTTTTTTTTTTCGAAGTGCTGGAGAAGGGATTCTCTTATTTTTCCTATCTCGCGGTGTGGAAATAACATCACACCATTGCGAGATTTTGAACGGTCGGGTTATCCGGAAGTTCGGGCGCCATTATAACGAAGTAAATTTCTCCGTCATTTCTGTCCACGCCAGGATTCGAACCCGGATCCCCTCATTCCGGAATAAGTCACTCTACCAATTGAGCTACGCGGACGTTTTATTCTGATTCCTATCTGCCTTTATGTCGTGTGCGTCCTTCTGGCAGGTACGTCACATCTCCTGGTACGTTACATCATCTCCCCCTTACTTTTTTTTTTTTTTTTTTTTTTTTTTTCGAAGTGCTGGAGAAGGGATTCTCTTATTTTTCCTATC
Organism: Macrothele yani; assembly: GCA_039090855.1. Classification (NCBI taxonomy): domain Eukaryota; kingdom Metazoa; phylum Arthropoda; class Arachnida; order Araneae; family Macrothelidae; genus Macrothele; species Macrothele yani. Next base: position 80,875,255 of record CM077018.1, read on the forward strand.
TCGCGGTGTGGAAATAACATCACACCATTGCGAGATTTCGAACGGTCGGGTCATCCGGATAGTTCGGGCGCCATTATAACGAAGTAAATTTCTCCGTCATTTCTGTCAACGCCAGGATTCGAACCCGGATCCCCTCATTTTGGAATAAGTCACTCTACCAATTGAGCTACGCGGACGTTTTATTCTGATTCCTATCTGCCTTTATATCGTGTGCGTCCTTCTGGCAGGTACGTCACATCTCCTGGTACGTTACATCATCTCCCCCTTATTATTTTTTTTTTTTTTCGAAGTGCTGGAGAAGGGATTCTCTTATTTTTCCTATCTCGCGGTGTGGAAATAACATCACACCATTGCGAGATTTTGAACGGTAGGGTCATCCGGATAGTTCGGGCGCCATTATAACGAAGTAAATTTCTCCGTCATTTTTATCCGCGCCGGGGTTCGAACCCGGGTCCCGTCATTCCGGAATAAGTCACTCTACCAATTGAGCTACGCGGACGTTTTATTCTGATTCCTATCTGCCTTTATATCGTGTGCGTCCTTCTGGCAGGTACGTCACATCTCCTGGTACGTTACATCATCTCCCCCTTATTATTTTTTTTTTTTTTTTTTCGAAGTGCTGGAGAAGGGATTCTCTTATTTTTCCTATCTCGCGGTGTGGAAATAACATCACACCAATGCGAGATTTTGAACGGTCGGGTCATCCGGATAGTTCGGGCGCCATTACAACGAAGTAAATTTCTCCGTCATTTTTATCCGCGCCGGGGTTCGAACCCGGGTCCCGTCATTCCGGAATAAGTCACTCTACCAATTGAGCTACGCGGACGTTTTATTCTGATTCCTATCTGCCTTTATATCGTGCGCGTCCTTCGGGCAGGTACGTCACATCTCCTGGTACGTTACATCATCTCCCCCTTATTATTTTTTTTTTTCGAAGTGCTGGAGAAGGGATTCTCTTATTTTTCCTATCTCGCGGTGTGGAAATAACATCACACCAATGCGAGATTTTGAACGGTCGGGTCATCCGGATAGTTCGGGCGCCATTATAACGAAGTAAATTTCTCCGTCATTTTTATCCGCGCCGGGGTTCGAACCCGGGTCCCGTCATTCCGGAATAAGTCACTCTACCAATTGAGCTACGCGGACGTTTTATTCTGATTCCTATCTGCCTTTATGTCGTGCGCGTCCTTCTGGCAGGTACGTCACATCTCCTGGTACGTTACATCATCTCCCCCTTATTTTTTTTTTTTTTTTCGAAGTGCTGGAGAAGGGATTCTCTTATTTTTCCTATCTCGCGGTGTGGAAATAACATCACACCAATGCGAGATTTTGAACGGTAGGGTCATCCGGATAGTTCGGGCGCCATTATAACGAAGTAAATTTCTCCGTCATTTTTATCCGCGCCGGGGTTCGAACCCGGGTCCCGTCATTCCGGAATAAGTCACTCTACCACTTGAGCTACGCGGACGTTTTATTCTGATTCCTATCTGCCTTAATGTCGTGTGCGTCCTTCTGGCAGGTACGTCACATCTCCTGGTACGTTACATCATCTCTCCCTTATTTTTTTTTTTTTTTTTTTTTCGAAGTGCTGGAGAAGGGATTCTCTTATTTTTCCTATCTCGCGGTGTGGAAATAACATCACACCATTGCGAGATTTTGAACGGTCGGGTTATCCGGATAGTTCGGGCGCCATTATAACGAAGTAAATTTCTCCGTCATTTCTGTCCACGCCAGGATTCGAACCCGGATCCCCTCATTCCGGAATAAGTCACTCTACCAATTGAGCTACGCGGACGTTTTATTCTGATTCCTATCTGCCTTTATGTCGTGTGCGTCCTTCTGGCAGGTACGTCACATCTCCTGGTACGTTACATCATCTCCCCCTTACTTTTTTTTTTTTTTTTTTTTTTTTTCGAAGTGCTGGAGAAGGGATTCTCTTATTTTTCCTATCTCGCGGTGTGGAAATAACATCACACCAATGCGAGATTTTGAACGGTCGGGTCATCCGGATAGTTCGGGCGCCATTATAACGAAGTAAATTTCTCCGTCATTTCTGTCCACGCCAGGATTCGAACCCGGATCCCCTCATTTAGGAATAAGTCACTCTACCAATTGAGCTACGCGGACGTTTTATTCTGATTCCTATCTGCCTTTATATCGTGTGCGTCCTTCTGGCAGGTACGTCACATCTCCTGGTACGTTACATCATCTCCCCCTTATTTTTATTTTTTTTTTTTTCGAAGTGCTGGAGAAGGGATTCTCTTATTTTTCCTATCTCGCGGTGTGGAAATAACATCACACCAATGCGAGATTTTGAACGGTCGGGTCATCCGGATAGTTCGGGCGCCATTATAACGAAGTAAATTTCTCCGTCATTTTTATCCGCGACGGGGTTCGAACCCGGGTCCCGTCATTCCGGAATAAGTCACTCTACCACTTGAGCTACGCGGACGTTTTATTCTGATTCCTATCTGCCTTTATGTCGTGTGCGTCCTTCTGGCAGGTACGTCACATCTCCTGGTACGTTACATCATCTCTCCCTTATTTTTTTTTTTTTTTTTTCGAAGTGCTTGAGAAGGGATTCTCTTATTTTTCCTATCTCGCGGTGTGGAAATAACATCACACCATTGCGAGATTTCGAACGGTCGGGTCATCCAGATAGTTCGGGCGCCATTATAACGAAGTAAATTTCTCCGTCATTTCTGTCCACGCCGGGGTTCGAACCCGGGTCCCCTCATTCCGGAATAAGTCACTCTACCAATTGAGCTACGCGGACGTTTTATTCTGATTCCTATCTGCCTTTATATCGTGTGCGTCCTTCTGGCAGGTACGTCACATCTCCTGGTACGTTATATCATCTCCCCCTTATTTTTTTTTTTTTTTCGAAGTGCTGGAGAAGGGATTCTCTTATTTTTCCTATCTCGCGGTGTGGAAATAACATCACACCAATGCGAGATTTTGAACGGTCGGGTCATCCGGATAGTTCGGGCGCCATTATAACGAAGTAAATTTCTCCGTCATTTCTGTCCACGCCAGGATTCGAACCCGGATCCCCTCATTTAGGAATAAGTCACTCTACCAATTGAGCTACGCGGACGTTTTATTCTGATTCCTATCTGCCTTTATATCGTGTGCGTCCTTCTGGCAGGTACGTCACATCTCCTGGTACGTTACATCATCTCCCCCTTATTTTATTTTTTTTTTTTTTTCGAAGTGCTGGAGAAGGGATTCTCTTATTTTTCCTATCTCGCGGTGTGGAAATAACATCACACCAATGCGAGATTTTGAACGGTCGGGTCATCCGGATAGTTCGGGCGCCATTATAACGAAGTAAATTTCTCCGTCATTTTTATCCGCGCCGGGGTTCGAACCCGGGTCCCGTCATTCCGGAATAAGTCACTCTACCAATTGAGCTACGCGGACGTTTTATTCTGATTCCTATCTGCCTTTATGTCGTGTGCGTCCTTCTGGCAGGTACGTCACATCTCCTGGTACGTTACATCATCTCCCCCTTTTTTTTTTTTTTTTTTTTCGAAGTGCTGGAGAAGGGATTCTCTTATTTTTCCTATCTCGCGGTGTTAAAATAACATCACACCAATGCGAGATTTTGAACGGTAGGGTCATCCGGATAGTTCGGGCGCCATTATAACGAAGTAAATTTCTCCGTCATCTTTATCCGCGCCGGGTTCGAACCCGGGTCCCGTCATTCCGGAATAAGTCACTCTACCACTTGAGCTACGCGGACGTTTTATTCTGATTCCTATCTGCCTTAATGTCGTGTGCGTCCTTCTGGCAGGTACGTCACATCTCCTGGTACGTTACATCATCTCTCCCTTATTTTTTTTTTTTTTTTTTTTCGAAGTGCTGGAGAAGGGATTCTCTTATTTTTCCTATCTCGCGGTGTGGAAATAACATCACACCATTGCGAGATTTTGAACGGTCGGGTTATCCGGAAGTTCGGGCGCCATTATAACGAAGTAAATTTCTCCGTCATTTCTGTCCACGCCAGGATTCGAACCCGGATCCCCTCATTCCGGAATAAGTCACTCTACCAATTGAGCTACGCGGACGTTTTATTCCGATTCCTATCTGCCTTTATGTCGTGTGCGTCCTTCTGGCAGGTACGTCACATCTCCTGGTACGTTACATCATCTCCCCCTTACTTTTTTTTTTTTTTTTTTTTTTTTTTTTCGAAGTGCTGGAGAAGGGATTCTCTTATTTTTCCTATCTCGCGGTGTGGAAATAACATCACACCATTGCGAGATTTCGAACGGTCGGGTCATCCGGATAGTTCGGGCGCCATTATAACGAAGTAAATTTCTCCGTCATTTCTGTCCACGCCAGGATTCGAACCCGGATCCCCTCATTTTGGAATAAGTCACTCTACCAATTGAGCTACGCGGACGTTTTATTCTGATTCCTATCTGCCTTTATATCGTGTGCGTCCTTCTGGCAGGTACGTCACATCTCCTGGTACGTTACATCATCTCCCCCTTATTATTTTTTTTTTTTTTTTTCGAAGTGCTGGAGAAGGGATTCTCTTATTTTTCCTATCTCGCGGTGTGGAAATAACATCACACCAATGCGAGATTTTGAACGGTAGGGTCATCCGGATAGTTCGGGCGCCATTATAACGAAGTAAATTTCTCCGTCATTTTTATCCGCGCCGGGGTTCGAACCCGGGTCCCGTCATTCCGGAATAAGTCACTCTACCACTTGAGCTACGCGGACGTTTTATTCTGATTCCTATCTGCCTTTATATCGTGTGCGTCCTTCTGGCAGGTACGTCACATCTCCTGGTACGTTACATCATCTCCCCCTTATTATTTTTTTTTTTTTTTCGAAGTGCTGGAGAAGGGATTCTCTTATTTTTCCTATCTCGCGGTGTGGAAATAACATCACACCAATGCGAGATTTTGAACGGTCGGGTCATCCGGATAGTTCGGGCGCCATTATAACGAAGTAAATTTCTCCGTCATTTTTATCCGCGCCGGGGTTCGAACCCGGGTCCCGTCATTCCGGAATAAGTCACTCTACCAATTGAGCTACGCGGACGTTTTATTCTGATTCCTATCTGCCTTTATATCGTGCGCGTCCTTCGGGCAGGTACGTCACATCTCCTGGTACGTTACATCATCTCCCCCTTATTATTATTTTTTTTTTTTTTCGAAGTGCTGGAGAAGGGATTCTCTTATTTTTCCTATCTCGCGGTGTGGAAATAACATCACACCAATGCGAGATTTTGAACGGTCGGGTCATCCGGATAGTTCGGGCGCCATTATAACGAAGTAAATTTCTCCGTCATTTTTATCCGCGCCGGGGTTCGAACCCGGGTCCCGTCATTCCGGAATAAGTCACTCTACCAATTGAGCTACGCGGACGTTTTATTCTGATTCCTATCTGCCTTTATGTCGTGTGCGTCCTTCTGGCAGGTACGTCACATCTCCTGGTACGTTACATCATCTCCCCCTTTTTTTTTTTTTTTTTTTTTTCGAAGTGCTGGAGAAGGGATTCTCTTATTTTTCCTATCTCGCGGTGTTAAAATAACATCACACCAATGCGAGATTTTGAACGGTAGGGTCATCCGGATAGTTCGGGCGCCATTATAACGAAGTATATTTCTCCGTCATCTTTATCCGCGCCGGGTTCGAACCCGGGTCCCGTCATTCCGGAATAAGTCACTCTACCACTTGAGCTACGCGGACGTTTTATTCTGATTCCTATCTGCCTTAATGTCGTGTGCGTCCTTCTGGCAGGTACGTCACATCTCCTGGTACGTTACATCATCTCTCCCTTATTTTTTTTTTTTTTTTTCGAAGTGCTGGAGAAGGGATTCTCTTATTTTTCCTATCTCGCGGTGTGGAAATAACATCACACCATTGCGAGATTTTGAACGGTCGGGTTATCCGGATAGTTCGGGCGCCATTATAACGAAGTAAATTTCTCCGTCATTTCTGTCCACGCCAGGATTCGAACCCGGATCCCCTCATTCCGGAATAAGTCACTCTACCAATTGAGCTACGCGGACGTTTTATTCCGATTCCTATCTGCCTTTATGTCGTGTGCGTCCTTCTGGCAGGTACGTCACATCTCCTGGTACGTTACATCATCTCTCCCTTACTTTTTTTTTTTTTTTTTTTTTCGAAGTGCTGGAGAAGGGATTCTCTTATTTTTCCTATCTCGCGGTGTGGAAATAACATCACACCATTGCGAGATTTCGAACGGTCGGGTCATCCGGATAGTTCGGGCGCCATTATAACGAAGTAAATTTCTCCGTCATTTCTGTCCACGCCAGGATTCGAACCCGGATCCCCTCATTTTGGAATAAGTCACTCTACCAATTGAGCTACGCGGACGTTTTATTCTGATTCCTATCTGCCTTTATATCGTGTGCGTCCTTCTGGCAGGTACGTCACATCTCCTGGTACGTTACATCATCTCCCCCTTATTATTTTTTTTTTTTTTCGAAGTGCTGGAGAAGGGATTCTCTTATTTTTCCTATCTCGCGGTGTGGAAATAACATCACACCAATGCGAGATTTTGAACGGTAGGGTCATCCGGATAGTTCGGGCGCCATTATAACGAAGTAAATTTCTCCGTCATTTTTATCCGCGCCGGGGTTCGAACCCGGGTCCCGTCATTCCGGAATAAGTCACTCTACCACTTGAGCTACGCGGACGTTTTATTCTGATTCCTATCTGCCTTTATATCGTGTGCGTCCTTCTGGCAGGTACGTCACATCTCCTGGTACGTTACATCATCTCCCCCTTATTATTTTTTTTTTTTTTTCGAAGTGCTGGAGAAGGGATTCTCTTATTTTTCCTATCTCGCGGTGTGGAAATAACATCACACCAATGCGAGATTTTGAACGGTCGGGTCATCCGGATAGTTCGGGCGCCATTACAACGAAGTAAATTTCTCCGTCATTTTTATCCGCGCCGGGGTTCGAACCCGGGTCCCGTCATTCCGGAATAAGTCACTCTACCAATTGAGCTACGCGGACGTTTTATTCTGATTCCTATCTGCCTTTATATCGTGCGCGTCCTTCGGGCAGGTACGTCACATCTCCTGGTACGTTACATCATCTCCCCCTTATTATTATTTTTTTTTTCGAAGTGCTGGAGAAGGGATTCTCTTATTTTTCCTATCTCGCGGTGTGGAAATAACATCACACCAATGCGAGATTTTGAACGGTCGGGTCATCCGGATAGTTCGGGCGCCATTATAACGAAGTAAATTTCTCCGTCATTTTTATCCGCGCCGGGGTTCGAACCCGGGTCCCGTCATTCCGGAATAAGTCACTCTACCAATTGAGCTACGCGGACGTTTTATTCTGATTCCTATCTGCCTTTATGTCGTGCGCGTCCTTCTGGCAGGTACGTCACATCTCCTGGTACGTTACATCATCTCCCCCTTATTTTTTTTTTTTTCTAAGTGCTGGAGAAGGGATTCTCTTATTTTTCCTATCTCGCGGTGTGGAAATAACATCACACCAATGCGAGATTTTGAACGGTAGGGTCATCCGGATAGTTCGGGCGCCATTATAACGAAGTAAATTTCTCCGTCATTTTTATCCGCGCCGGGGTTCGAACCCGGGTCCCGTCATTCCGGAATGAGTCACTCTACCACTTGAGCTACGCGGAGGTTTTATTCTGATTCCTATCTGCCTTTATGTCGTGTGCGTCCGTCTGGCAGGTACGTCACATCTCCTGGTACGTTACATCATCTCCCCCTTATTTTTATTTTTTTTTTTTTCGAAGTGCTGGAGAAGGGATTCTCTCATTTTTCCTATCTCGCGGTGTGGAAATGACATCACACCATTGCGAGATTTCGAACGGTCGGGTCATCCGGATAGTTCGGGCGCCATTATAACGAAGTAAATTTCTCCGTCATTTCTGTCCACGCCAGGATTCGAACCCGGATCCCCTCATTTAGGAATAAGTCACTCTACCAATTGAGCTACGCGGACGTTTTATTCTGATTCCTATCTGCCTTTATATCGTGTGCGTCCTTCTGGCAGGTACGTCACATCTCCTGGTACGTTATATCATCTCCCCCTTATTTTTTTTTTTTTTTTTTTTTTTCGAAGTGCTGGAGAAGTGATTCTCTTATTTTTCCTATCTCGCGGTGTGGAAATAACATCACACCAATGCGAGATTTTGAACGGTCGGGTCATCCGGATAGTTCGGGCGCCATTATAACGAAGTAAATTTCTCCGTCATTTTTATCCGCGACGGGGTTCGAACCCGGGTCCCGTCATTCCGGAATAAGTCACTCTACCACTTGAGCTACGCGGACGTTTTATTCTGATTCCTATCTGCCTTTATGTCGTGTGCGTCCTTCTGGCAGGTACGTCACATCTCCTGGTACGTTACATCATCTCTCCCTTATTTTTTTTTTTTTTTTTTCGAAGTGCTTGAGAAGGGATTCTCTTATTTTTCCTATCTCGCGGTGTGGAAATAACATCACACCATTGCGAGATTTCGAACGGTCGGGTCATCCAGATAGTTCGGGCGCCATTATAACGAAGTAAATTTCTCCGTCATTTCTGTCCACGCCGGGGTTCGAACCCGGGTCCCCTCATTCCGGAATAAGTCACTCTACCAATTGAGCTACGCGGACGTTTTATTCTGATTCCTATCTGCCTTTATATCGTGTGCGTCCTTCTGGCAGGTACGTCACATCTCCTGGTACGTTATATCATCTCCCCCTTATTTTTTTTTTTTTTTTTTCGAAGTGCTGGAGAAGGGATTCTCTTATTTTTCCTATCTCGCGGTGTGGAAATAACATCACACCAATGCGAGATTTTGAACGGTCGGGTCATCCGGATAGTTCGGGCGCCATTATAACGAAGTAAATTTCTCCGTCATTTTTATCCGCGCCGGGGTTCGAACCCGGGTCCCGTCATTCCGGAATAAGTCACTCTACCACTTGAGCTACGCGGACGTTTTATTCTGATTCCTATCTGCCTTTATATCGTGTGCGTCCTTCTGGCAGGTACGTCACATCTCCTGGTACGTTACATCATCTCCCCCTTATTATTATTTTTTTTTTTCGAAGTGCTGGAGAAGGGATTCTCTTATTTTTCCTATCTCGCGGTGTGGAAATAACATCACACCAATGCGAGATTTTGAACGGTCGGGTCATCCGGATAGTTCGGGCGCCATTATAACGAAGTAAATCTCTCCGTCATTTTTATCCGCGCCGGGGTTCGAACCCGGATCCCCTCATTCCGGAATAAGTCACTCTACCAATTGAGCTACGCGGAGGTTTTATTCTGATTCCTATCTGCCTTTATGTCGTGTGCGTCCGTCTGGCAGGTACGTCACATCTCCTGGTACGTTACATCATCTCCCCCTTATTTTTATTTTTTTTTTTTCGAAGTGCTGGAGAAGGGATTCTCTCATTTTTCCTATCTCGCGGTGTGGAAATGACATCACACCATTGCGAGATTTCGAACGGTCGGGTCATCCGGATAGTTCGGGCGCCATTATAACGAAGTAAATTTCTCCGTCATTTCTGTCCACGCCAGGATTCGAACCCGGATCCCCTCATTTAGGAATAAGTCACTCTACCAATTGAGCTACGCGGACGTTTTATTCTGATTCCTATCTGCCTTTATATCGTGTGCGTCCTTCTGGCAGGTACGTCACATCTCCTGGTACGTTACATCATCTCCCCCTTATTTTATTTTTTTTTTTTTTTTCGAAGTGCTGGAGAAGGGATTCTCTTATTTTTCCTATCTCGCGGTGTGGAAATAACATCACACCAATGCGAGATTTTGAACGGTCGGGTCATCCGGATAGTTCGGGCGCCATTATAACGAAGTAAATTTCTCCGTCATTTTTATCCGCGCCGGGGTTCGAACCCGGGTCCCGTCATTCCGGAATAAGTCACTCTACCAATTGAGCTACGCGGACGTTTTATTCTGATTCCTATCTGCCTTTATGTCGTGTGCGTCCTTCTGGCAGGTACGTCACATCTCCTGGTACGTTACATCATCTCCCCCTTATTTTTATTTTTTTTTTTTTCGAAGTGCTGGAGAAGGGATTCTCTTATTTTTCCTATCTCGCGGTGTGGAAATAACATCACACCAATGCGAGATTTTGAACGGTAGGGTCATCCGGATAGTTCGGGCGCCATTATAACGAAGTAAATTTCTCCGTCATCTTTATCCGCGCCGGGGTTCGAACCCGGGTCCCGTCATTCCGGAATAAGTCACTCTACCACTTGAGCTACGCGGACGTTTTATTCTGATTCCTATCTGCCTTAATGTCGTGTGCGTCCTTCTGGCAGGTACGTCACATCTCCTGGTACGTTACATCATCTCTCCCTTATTTTTTTTTTTTTTTTTTTTCGAAGTGCTTGAGAAGGGATTCTCTTATTTTTCCTATCTCGCGGTGTGGAAATAACATCACACCATTGCGAGATTTCGAACGGTCGGGTCATCCGGATAGTTCGGGCGCCATTATAACGAAGTAAATTTCTCCGTCATTTCTGTCCACGCCGGGGTTCGAACCCGGGTCCTCTCATTCCGGAATAAGTCACTCTACCAATTGAGCTACGCGGACGTTTTATTCTGATTCCTATCTGCCTTTATATCGTGCGCGTCCTTCGGGCAGGTACGTCACATCTCCTGGTACGTTACATCATCTTCCCCTTATTTTTTTTTTTTTTTTCGAAGTGCTGGAGAAGGGATTCTCTTATTTTTCCTATCTCGCGGTGTGGAAATAACATCACACCATTGCGAGATTTTGAACGGTCGGGTTATCCGGAAGTTCGGGCGCCATTATAACGAAGTAAATTTCTCCGTCATTTCTGTCCACGCCAGGATTCGAACCCGGATCCCCTTATTCCGGAATAAGTCACTCTACCAATTGAGCTACGCGGACGTTTTATTCTGATTCCTATCTGCCTTTATGTCGTGTGCGTCCTTCTGGCAGGTACGTCACATCTCCTGGTACGTTACATCATCTCCCCCTTACTTTTTTTTTTTTTTTTTTTTTTTCGAAGTGCTGGAGAAGGGATTCTCTTATTTTTCCTATCTCGCGGTGTGGAAATAACATCACACCATTGCGAGATTTCGAACGGTCGGGTCATCCGGATAGTTCGGGCGCCATTATAACGAAGTAAATCTCTCCGTCATTTCTGTCCACGCCAGGATTCGAACCCGGATCCCCTCATTTCGGAATAAGTCACTCTACCAATTGAGCTACGCGGACGTTTTATTCTGATTCCTATCTGCCTTTATATCGTGTGCGTCTTTCTGGCAGGTACGTCACATCTCCTGGTACGTTACATCATCTCCCCCTTATTTTTTTTTTTTTTTTTCGAAGTGCTTGAGAAGGGATTCTCTTATTTTTCCTATCTCGCGGTGTGGAAATAACATCACACCATTGCGAGATTTCGAACGGTCGGGTCATCCGGATAGTTCGGGCGCCATTATAACGAAGTAAATTTCTCCGTCATTTCTGTCCACGCCGGGGTTCGAACCCGGGTCCTCTCATTCCGGAATAAGTCACTCTACCAATTGAGCTACGCGGACGTTTTATTCTGATTCCTATCTGCCTTTATATCGTGCGCGTCCTTCGGGCAGGTACGTCACATCTCCTGGTACGTTACATCATCTTCCCCTTATTTTTTTTTTTTTTTTTCGAAGTGCTGGAGAAGGGATTCTCTTATTTTTCCTATCTCGCGGTGTGGAAATAACATCACACCATTGCGAGATTTTGAACGGTCGGGTTATCCGGAAGTTCGGGCGCCATTATAACGAAGTAAATTTCTCCGTCATTTCTGTCCACGCCAGGATTCGAACCCGGATCCCCTTATTCCGGAATAAGTCACTCTACCAATTGAGCTACGCGGACGTTTTATTCTGATTCCTATCTGCCTTTATGTCGTGTGCGTCCTTCTGGCAGGTACGTCACATCTCCTGGTACGTTACATCATCTCCCCCTTACTTTTTTTTTTTTTTTTTTTTTTTTTTTCGAAGTGCTGGAGAAGGGATTCTCTTATTTTTCCTATCTCGCGGTGTGGAAATAACATCACACCATTGCGAGATTTCGAACGGTCGGGTCATCCGGATAGTTCGGGCGCCATTATAACGAAGTAAATCTCTCCGTCATTTCTGTCCACGCCAGGATTCGAACCCGGATCCCCTCATTTCGGAATAAGTCACTCTACCAATTGAGCTACGCGGACGTTTTATTCTGATTCCTATCTGCCTTTATATCGTGTGCGTCCTTTCTGGCAGGTACGTCACATCTCCTGGTACGTTACATCATCTCCCCCTTATTTTTTTTTTTTTTTTTTTTTTTCGAAGTGCTGGAGAAGGGATTCTCTTATTTTTCCTATCTCGCGGTGTGGAAATAACATCACACCATTGCGAGATTTCGAACGGTCGGGTCATCCGGATAGTTCGGGCGCCATTATAACGAAGTAAATTTCTCCGTCATTTCTGTCCACGCCAGGATTCGAACCCGGATCCCCTCATTCCGGAATAAGTCACTCTACCAATTGAGCTACGCGGACGTTTTATTCTGATTCCTATCTGCCTTTATATCGTGTGCGTCCTTCTGGCAGGTACGTCACATCTCCTGGTACGTTACATCATCTCCCCCTTATTTTTTTTTTTTTTTTTTTCGAAGTGCTGGAGAAGGGATTCTCTTATTTTTCCTATCTCGCGGTGTGGAAATAACATCACACCAATGCGAGATTTTGAACGGTCGGGTCATCCGGATAGTTCGGGCGCCATTATAACGAAGTAAATTTCTCCGTCATTTTTATCCGCGCCGGGGTTCGAACCCGGGTCCCGTCATTCCGGAATAAGTCACTCTACCAATTGAGCTACGCGGACGTTTTATTCTGATTCCTATCTGCCTTTATGTCGTGTGCGTTCTTCTGGCAGGTACGTCACATCTCCTGGTACGTTACATCATCTCTCCCTTATTTTTTTTTTTTTTTTTTTTTTCGAAGTGCTTGAGAAGGGATTCTCTTATTTTTCCTATCTCGCGGTGTGGAAATAACATCACACCATTGCGAGATTTCGAACGGTCGGGTCATCCGGATAGTTCGGGCGCCATTATAACGAAGTAAATTTCTCCGTCATTTCTGTCCACGCCGGGGTTCGAACCCGGATCCCCTCATTCCGGAATAAGTCACTCTACCAATTGAGCTACGCGGACGTTTTATTCTGATTCCTATCTGCCTTTATATCGTGTGCGTCCTTCTGGCAGGTACGTCACATCTCCTGGTACGTTACATCATCTCCCCCTTATTTTATTTTTTTTTTTTTTTCGAAGTGCTGGAGAAGGGATTCTCTTATTTTTCCTATCTCGCGGTGTGGAAATAACATCACACCAATGCGAGATTTTGAACGGTCGGGTCATCCGGATAGTTCGGGCGCCATTATAACGAAGTAAATTTCTCCGTCATTTTTATCCGCGACGGGGTTCGAACCCGGGTCCCGTCATTCCGGAATAAGTCACTCTACCACTTGAGCTACGCGGACGTTTTATTCTGATTCCTATCTGCCTTTATGTCGTGTGCGTCCTTCTGGCAGGTACGTCACATCTCCTGGTACGTTACATCATCTCTCCCTTATTTTTTTTTTTTTTTTTTTCGAAGTGCTGGAGAAGGGATTCTCTTATTTTTCCTATCTCGCGGTGTGGAAATAACATCACACCATTGCGAGATTTCGAACGGTCGGGTCATCCAGATAGTTCGGGCGCCATTATAACGAAGTAAATTTCTCCGTCATTTCTGTCCACGCCGGGGTTCGAACCCGGGTCCCCTCATTCCGGAATAAGTCACTCTACCAATTGAGCTACGCGGACGTTTTATTCTGATTCCTATCTGCCTTTATATCGTGTGCGTCCTTCTGGCAGGTACGTCACATCTCCTGGTACGTTATATCATCTCCCCCTTATTTTTTTTTTTTTTTCGAAGTGCTGGAGAAGGGATTCTCTTATTTTTCCTATCTCGCGGTGTGGAAATAACATCACACCAATGCGAGATTTTGAACGGTCGGGTCATCCGGATAGTTCGGGCGCCATTATAACGAAGTAAATTTCTCCGTCATTTCTGTCCACGCCAGGATTCGAACCCGGATCCCCTCATTTAGGAATAAGTCACTCTACCAATTGAGCTACGCGGACGTTTTATTCTGATTCCTATCTGCCTTTATATCGTGTGCGTCCTTCTGGCAGGTACGTCACATCTCCTGGTACGTTACATCATCTCCCCCTTATTTTATTTTTTTTTTTTTTCGAAGTGCTGGAGAAGGGATTCTCTTATTTTTCCTATCTCGCGGTGTGGAAATAACATCACACCAATGCGAGATTTTGAACGGTCGGGTCATCCGGATAGTTCGGGCGCCATTATAACGAAGTAAATTTCTCCGTCATTTTTATCCGCGCCGGGGTTCGAACCCGGGTCCCGTCATTCCGGAATAAGTCACTCTACCAATTGAGCTACGCGGACGTTTTATTCTGATTCCTATCTGCCTTTATGTCGTGTGCGTCCTTCTGGCAGGTACGTCACATCTCCTGGTACGTTACATCATCTCTCCCTTATTTTTTTTTTTTTTTTCGAAGTGCTGGAGAAGGGATTCTCTTATTTTTCCTATCTCGCGGTGTGGAAATAACATCACACCATTGCGAGATTTTGAACGGTCGGGTTATCCGGAAGTTCGGGCGCCATTATAACGAAGTAAATTTCTCCGTCATTTCTGTCCACGCCAGGATTCGAACCCGGATCCCCTCATTCCGGAATAAGTCACTCTACCAATTGAGCTACGCGGACGTTTTATTCCGATTCCTATCTGCCTTTATGTCGTGTGCGTCCTTCTGGCAGGTACGTCACATCTCCTGGTACGTTACATCATCTCCCCCTTACTTTTTTTTTTTTTTTTTTTTTTTTCGAAGTGCTGGAGAAGGGATTCTCTTATTTTTCCTATCTCGCGGTGTGGAAATAACATCACACCATTGCGAGATTTCGAACGGTCGGGTCATCCGGATAGTTCGGGCGCCATTATAACGAAGTAAATTTCTCCGTCATTTCTGTCCACGCCAGGATTCGAACCCGGATCCCCTCATTTTGGAATAAGTCACTCTACCAATTGAGCTACGCGGACGTTTTATTCTGATTCCTATCTGCCTTTATATCGTGTGCGTCCTTCTGGCAGGTACGTCACATCTCCTGGTACGTTACATCATCTCCCCCTTATTATTTTTTTTTTTTTTCGAAGTGCTGGAGAAGGGATTCTCTTATTTTTCCTATCTCGCGGTGTGGAAATAACATCACACCAATGCGAGATTTTGAACGGTAGGGTCATCCGGATAGTTCGGGCGCCATTATAACGAAGTAAATTTCTCCGTCATTTTTATCCGCGCCGGGGTTCGAACCCGGGTCCCGTCATTCCGGAATAAGTCACTCTACCACTTGAGCTACGCGGACGTTTTATTCTGATTCCTATCTGCCTTTATATCGTGTGCGTCCTTCTGGCAGGTACGTCACATCTCCTGGTACGTTACATCATCTCCCCCTTATTATTTTTTTTTTTTTTCGAAGTGCTGGAGAAGGGATTCTCTTATTTTTCCTATCTCGCGGTGTGGAAATAACATCACACCAATGCGAGATTTTGAACGGTCGGGTCATCCGGATAGTTCGGGCGCCATTACAACGAAGTAAATTTCTCCGTCATTTTTATCCGCGCCGGGGTTCGAACCCGGGTCCCGTCATTCCGGAATAAGTCACTCTACCAATTGAGCTACGCGGACGTTTTATTCTGATTCCTATCTGCCTTTATATCGTGCGCGTCCTTCGGGCAGGTACGTCACATCTCCTGGTACGTTACATCATCTCCCCCTTATTATTATTTTTTTTTTCGAAGTGCTGGAGAAGGGATTCTCTTATTTTTCCTATCTCGCGGTGTGGAAATAACATCACACCAATGCGAGATTTTGAACGGTCGGGTCATCCGGATAGTTCGGGCGCCATTATAACGAAGTAAATTTCTCCGTCATTTTTATCCGCGCCGGGGTTCGAACCCGGGTCCCGTCATTCCGGAATAAGTCACTCTACCAATTGAGCTACGCGGACGTTTTATTCTGATTCCTATCTGCCTTTATGTCGTGCGCGTCCTTCTGGCAGGTACGTCACATCTCCTGGTACGTTACATCATCTCCCCCTTATTTTTTTTTTTTTTTTCTAAGTGCTGGAGAAGGGATTCTCTTATTTTTCCTATCTCGCGGTGTGGAAATAACATCACACCAATGCGAGATTTTGAACGGTAGGGTCATCCGGATAGTTCGGGCGCCATTATAACGAAGTAAATTTCTCCGTCATTTTTATCCGCGCCGGGGTTCGAACCCGGGTCCCGTCATTCCGGAATGAGTCACTCTACCACTTGAGCTACGCGGAGGTTTTATTCTGATTCCTATCTGCCTTTATGTCGTGTGCGTCCGTCTGGCAGGTACGTCACATCTCCTGGTACGTTACATCATCTCCCCCTTATTTTTATTTTTTTTTTTTTTTCGAAGTGCTGGAGAAGGGATTCTCTCATTTTTCCTATCTCGCGGTGTGGAAATGACATCACACCATTGCGAGATTTCGAACGGTCGGGTCATCCGGATAGTTCGGGCGCCATTATAACGAAGTAAATTTCTCCGTCATTTCTCTCCACGCCAGGATTCGAACCCGGATCCCCTCATTTAGGAATAAGTCACTCTACCAATTGAGCTACGCGGACGTTTTATTCTGATTCCTATCTGCCTTTATATCGTGTGCGTCCTTCTGGCAGGTACGTCACATCTCCTGGTACGTTATATCATCTCCCCCTTATTTTTTTTTTTTTTTTTTTTTCGAAGTGCTGGAGAAGTGATTCTCTTATTTTTCCTATCTCGCGGTGTGGAAATAACATCACACCAATGCGAGATTTTGAACGGTCGGGTCATCCGGATAGTTCGGGCGCCATTATAACGAAGTAAATTTCTCCGTCATTTTTATCCGCGACGGGGTTCGAACCCGGGTCCCGTCATTCCGGAATAAGTCACTCTACCACTTGAGCTACGCGGACGTTTTATTCTGATTCCTATCTGCCTTTATGTCGTGTGCGTCCTTCTGGCAGGTACGTCACATCTCCTGGTACGTTACATCATCTCTCCCTTATTTTTTTTTTTTTTTCGAAGTGCTTGAGAAGGGATTCTCTTATTTTTCCTATCTCGCGGTGTGGAAATAACATCACACCATTGCGAGATTTCGAACGGTCGGGTCATCCAGATAGTTCGGGCGCCATTATAACGAAGTAAATTTCTCCGTCATTTCTGTCCACGCCGGGGTTCGAACCCGGGTCCCCTCATTCCGGAATAAGTCACTCTACCAATTGAGCTACGCGGACGTTTTATTCTGATTCCTATCTGCCTTTATATCGTGTGCGTCCTTCTGGCAGGTACGTCACATCTCCTGGTACGTTATATCATCTCCCCCTTATTTTTTTTTTTTTTTTTTCGAAGTGCTGGAGAAGGGATTCTCTTATTTTTCCTATCTCGCGGTGTGGAAATAACATCACACCAATGCGAGATTTTGAACGGTCGGGTCATCCGGATAGTTCGGGCGCCATTATAACGAAGTAAATTTCTCCGTCATTTTTATCCGCGCCGGGGTTCGAACCCGGGTCCCGTCATTCCGGAATAAGTCACTCTACCACTTGAGCTACGCGGACGTTTTATTCTGATTCCTATCTGCCTTTATATCGTGTGCGTCCTTCTGGCAGGTACGTCACATCTCCTGGTACGTTACATCATCTCCCCCTTATTATTATTTTTTTTTTTCGAAGTGCTGGAGAAGGGATTCTCTTATTTTTCCTATCTCGCGGTGTGGAAATAACATCACACCAATGCGAGATTTTGAACGGTCGGGTCATCCGGATAGTTCGGGCGCCATTATAACGAAGTAAATCTCTCCGTCATTTTTATCCGCGCCGGGGTTCGAACCCGGATCCCCTCATTCCGGAATAAGTCACTCTACCAATTGAGCTACGCGGAGGTTTTATTCTGATTCCTATCTGCCTTTATGTCGTGTGCGTCCGTCTGGCAGGTACGTCACATCTCCTGGTACGTTACATCATCTCCCCCTTATTTTTATTTTTTTTGTCGAAGTGCTGGAGAAGGGATTCTCTCATTTTTCCTATCTCGCGGTGTGGAAATGACATCACACCATTGCGAGATTTCGAACGGTCGGGTCATCCGGATAGTTCGGGCGCCATTATAACGAAGTAAATTTCTCCGTCATTTCTGTCCACGCCAGGATTCGAACCCGGATCCCCTCATTTAGGAATAAGTCACTCTACCAATTGAGCTACGCGGACGTTTTATTCTGATTCCTATCTGCCTTTATATCGTGTGCGTCCTTCTGGCAGGTACGTCACATCTCCTGGTACGTTACATCATCTCCCCCTTATTTTATTTTTTTTTTTTTTTCGAAGTGCTGGAGAAGGGATTCTCTTATTTTTCCTATCTCGCGGTGTGGAAATAACATCACACCAATGCGAGATTTTGAACGGTCGGGTCATCCGGATAGTTCGGGCGCCATTATAACGAAGTAAATTTCTCCGTCATTTTTATCCGCGCCGGGGTTCGAACCCGGGTCCCGTCATTCCGGAATAAGTCACTCTACCAATTGAGCTACGCGGACGTTTTATTCTGATTCCTATCTGCCTTTATGTCGTGTGCGTCCTTCTGGCAGGTACGTCACATCTCCTGGTACGTTACATCATCTCCCCCTTATTTTTTTTTTTTTTTTTTTCGAAGTGCTGGAGAAGGGATTCTCTTATTTTTCCTATCTCGCGGTGTGGAAATAACATCACACCAATGCGAGATTTTGAACGGTAGGGTCATCCGGATAGTTCGGGCGCCATTATAACGAAGTAAATTTCTCCGTCATCTTTATCCGCGCCGGGGTTCGAACCCGGGTCCCGTCATTCCGGAATAAGTCACTCTACCACTTGAGCTACGCGGACGTTTTATTCTGATTCCTATCTGCCTTAATGTCGTGTGCGTCCTTCTGGCAGGTACGTCACATCTCCTGGTACGTTACATCATCTCTCCCTTATTTTTTTTTTTTTTTTTTTTTCGAAGTGCTTGAGAAGGGATTCTCTTATTTTTCCTATCTCGCGGTGTGGAAATAACATCACACCATTGCGAGATTTCGAACGGTCGGGTCATCCGGATAGTTCGGGCGCCATTATAACGAAGTAAATTTCTCCGTCATTTCTGTCCACGCCGGGGTTCGAACCCGGGTCCTCTCATTCCGGAATAAGTCACTCTACCAATTGAGCTACGCGGACGTTTTATTCTGATTCCTATCTGCCTTTATATCGTGCGCGTCCTTCGGGCAGGTACGTCACATCTCCTGGTACGTTACATCATCTTCCCCTTATTTTTTTTTTTTTTCGAAGTGCTGGAGAAGGGATTCTCTTATTTTTCCTATCTCGCGGTGTGGAAATAACATCACACCATTGCGAGATTTTGAACGGTCGGGTTATCCGGATAGTTCGGGCGCCATTATAACGAAGTAAATTTCTCCGTCATTTCTGTCCACGCCAGGATTCGAACCCGGATCCCCTTATTCCGGAATAAGTCACTCTACCAATTGAGCTACGCGGACGTTTTATTCTGATTCCTATCTGCCTTTATGTCGTGTGCGTCCTTCTGGCAGGTACGTCACATCTCCTGGTACGTTACATCATCTCCCCCTTACTTTTTTTTTTTTTTTTTTTTTTTCGAAGTGCTGGAGAAGGGATTCTCTTATTTTTCCTATCTCGCGGTGTGGAAATAACATCACACCATTGCGAGATTTCGAACGGTCGGGTCATCCGGATAGTTCGGGCGCCATTATAACGAAGTAAATCTCTCCGTCATTTCTGTCCACGCCAGGATTCGAACCCGGATCCCCTCATTTCGGAATAAGTCACTCTACCAATTGAGCTACGCGGACGTTTTATTCTGATTCCTATCTGCCTTTATATCGTGTGCGTCTTTCTGGCAGGTACGTCACATCTCCTGGTACGTTACATCATCTCCCCCTTATTTTTTTTTTTTTTTTTTTTCGAAGTGCTGGAGAAGGGATTCTTTTATTTTTCCTATCTCGCGGTGTGGAAATAACATCACACCATTGCGAGATTTCGAACGGTCGGGTCATCCGGATAGTTCGGGCGCCATTATAACGAAGTAAATTTCTCCGTCATTTCTGTCCACGCCAGGATTCGAACCCGGATCCCCTCATTCCGGAATAAGTCACTCTACCAATTGAGCTACGCGGACGTTTTATTCTGATTCCTATCTGCCTTTATATCGTGTGCGTCCTTCTGGCAGGTACGTCACATCTCCTGGTACGTTACATCATCTCCCCCTTATTTTTTTTTTTTTTTTTTTTTCGAAGTGCTGGAGAAGGGATTCTTTTATTTTTCCTATCTCGCGGTGTGGAAATAACATCACACCATTGCGAGATTTCGAACGGTCGGGTCATCCGGATAGTTCGGGCGCCATTATAACGAAGTAAATCTCTCCGTCATTTTTATAAGCGCCGGGGTTCGAACCCGGATCCCCTCATTCCGGAATAAGTCACTCTACCAATTGAGCTACGCGGACGTTTTATTCTGATTCCTATCTGCCTTTATATCGTGTGCGTCCTTCTGGCAGGTACGTCACATCTCCTGGTACGTTACATCATCTCCCCCTTATTTTTTTTTTTTTTTCGAAGTGCTGGAGAAGGGATTCTCTTATTTTTCCTATCTCGCGGTGTGGAAATAACATCACACCAATGCGAGATTTTGAACGGTCGGGTCATCCGGATAGTTCGGGCGCCATTATAACGAAGTAAATTTCTCCGTCATTTTTATCCGCGCCGGGGTTCGAACCCGGGTCCCGTCATTCCGGAATAAGTCACTCTACCAATTGAGCTACGCGGACGTTTTATTCTGATTCCTATCTGCCTTTATGTCGTGTGCGTTCTTCTGGCAGGTACGTCACATCTCCTGGTACGTTACATCATCTCTCCCTTATTTTTTTTTTTTTTTTTTTTTTTTCGAAGTGCTTGAGAAGGGATTCTCTTATTTTTCCTATCTCGCGGTGTGGAAATAACATCACACCATTGCGAGATTTCGAACGGTCGGGTCATCCGGATAGTTCGGGCGCCATTATAACGAAGTAAATTTCTCCGTCATTTCTGTCCACGCCGGGGTTCGAACCCGGGTCCCCTCATTCCGGAATAAGTCACTCTACCAATTGAGCTACGCGGACGTTTTATTCTGATTCCTATCTGCCTTTATATCGTGCGCGTCCTTCTGGCAGGTACGTCACATCACCTGGTACGTTACATCATCTCCCCCTTATTTTTTTTTTTTTTTTTTTTTTCGAAGTGCTGGAGAAGGGATTCTCTTATTTTTCCTATCTCGCGGTGTGGAAATAACATCACACCATTGCGAGATTTCGAACGGTCGGGTCATCCGGATAGTTCGGGCGCCATTATAACGAAGTAAATTTCTCCGTCATTTCTGTCCACGCCAGGATTCGAACCCGGATCCCCTCATTCCGGAATAAGTCACTCTACCAATTGAGCTACGCGGACGTTTTATTCTGATTCCTATCTGCCTTTATATCGTGTGCGTCCTTCTGGCAGGTACGTCACATCTCCTGGTACGTTACATCATCTCCCCCTTATTATTTTTTTTTTTTTTTCGAAGTGCTGGAGAAGGGATTCTCTTATTTTTCCTATCTCGCGGTGTGGAAATAACATCACACCAATGCGAGATTTTGAACGGTCGGGTCATCCGGATAGTTCGGGCGCCATTATAACGAAGTAAATTTCTCCGTCATTTTTATCCGCGCCGGGGTTCGAACCCGGGTCCCGTCATTCCGGAATAAGTCACTCTACCAATTGAGCTACGCGGACGTTTTATTCTGATTCCTATCTGCCTTTATGTCGTGTGCGTCCTTCTGGCAGGTACGTCACATCTCCTGGTACGTTACATCATCTCCCCCTTATTTTTTTTTTTTTTTTTTTTCGAAGTGCTGGAGAAGGGATTCTCTTATTTTTCCTATCTCGCGGTGTGGAAATAACATCACACCATTGCGAGATTTCGAACGGTCGGGTCATCCGGATAGTTCGGGCGCCATTATAACGAAGTAAATTTCTCCGTCATTTCTGTCCACGCCGGGGTTCGAACCCGGGTCCCCTCATTCCGGAATAAGTCACTCTACCAATTGAGCTACGCGGACGTTTTATTCTGATTCCTATCTGCCTTTATATCGTGCGCGTCCTTCGGGCAGGTACGTCACATCTCCTGGTACGTTACATCATCTCCCCCTTATTTTTTTTTTTTTTTCGAAGTGCTGGAGAAGGGATTCTCTTATTTTTCCTATCTCGCGGTGTGGAAATAACATCACACCATTGCGAGATTTTGAACGGTCGGGTTATCCGGATAGTTCGGGCGCCATTATAACGAAGTAAATTTCTCCGTCATTTCTGTCCACGCCAGGATTCGAACCCGGATCCCCACATTCTGGAATAAGTCACTCTAATAATTGAGCTACGCGGACGTTTTATTCTGATTCCTATCTGCCTTTATGTCGTGTGCGTCCTTCTGGCAGGTACGTCACATCTCCTGGTACGTTACATCATCTCCCCCTTATTTTTTTTTTTTTTCTTTTCGAAGTGCTGGAGAAGGGATTCTCTTATTTTTCCTATCTCGCGGTGTGGAAATAACATCACACCATTGCGAGATTTCGAACGGTCGGGTCATCCGGATAGTTCGGGCGCCATTATAACGAAGTAAATTTCTCCGTCATTTCTGTCCACGCCAGGATTCGAACCCGGATCCCCTCATTCCGGAATAAGTCACTCTACCAATTGAGCTACGCGGACGTTTTATTCTGATTCCTATCTGCCTTTATATCGTGTGCGTCCTTCGGGCAGGTACGTCACATCTCCTGGTACGTTACATGATCTCCCCCTTATTTTTTTTTTTTTTTTTCGAAGTGCTGGAGAAGGGATTCTCTTATTTTTCCTATCTCGCGGTGTGGAAATAACATCACAAAATTGCGAGATTTCGAACGGTCGGGTCATCCGGATAGTTCGGGCGCCATTATAACGAAGTAAATTTCTCCGTCATTTCTGTCCACGCCAGGATTCGAACCCGGATCCCCTCATTCCGGAATAAGTCACTCTACCAATTGAGCTACGCGGACGTTTTATTCTGATTCCTATCTGCCTTTATATCGTGTGCGTCCTTCTGGCAGGTACGTCACATCTCCTGGTACGTTACATCATCTCCCCCTTATTATTATTTTTTTTTTTTCGAAGTGCTGGAGAAGGGATTCTCTTATTTTTCCTATCTCGCGGTGTGGAAATAACATCACACCAATGCGAGATTTTGAACGGTCGGGTCATCCGGATAGTTCGGGCGCCATTATAACGAAGTAAATCTCTCCGTCATTTTTATAAGCGCCGGGGTTCGAACCCGGGTCCCGTCATTCCGGAATAAGTCACTCTACCAATTGAGCTACGCGGAGATTTTATTCTGATTCCTATCTGCCTTTATGTCGTGTGCGTCCGTCTGGCAGGTACGTCACATCTCCTGGTACGTTACATCATCTCCCCCTTATTTTTATTTTTTTTTTCGAAGTGCTGGAGAAGGGATTCTCTCATTTTTCCTATCTCGCGGTGTAGAAATGACATCACACCATTGCAAAATTTCGAACGGTCGGGTCATCCGGATAGTTCGGGCGCCATTATAACGAAGTAAATTTCTCCGTCATTTCTGTCCACGCCAGGATTCGAACCCGGATCCCCTCATTTAGGAATAAGTCACTCTACCAATTGAGCTACGCGGACGTTTTCTTCTGATTCCTATCTGCCTTTATATCGTGTGCGTCCTTCTGGCAGGTACGTCACATCTCCTGGTACGTTACATCATCTCCCAATTATTATTTTTTTTTTTTTTTCGAAGTGCTGGAGAAGGGATTCTCTTATTTTTCCTATCTCGCGGTGTGGAAATAACATCACACCAATGCGAGATTTTGAACGGTCGGGTCATCCGGATAGTTCGGGCGCCATTATAACGAAGTAAATTTCTCCGTCATTTTTATCCGCGCCGGGGTTCGAACCCGGGTCCCGTCATTCCGGAATAAGTCACTCTACCAATTGAGCTACGCGGACGTTTTATTCTGATTCCTATCTGCCTTTATGTCGTGTGCGTCCTTCTGGCAGGTACGTCACATCTCCTGGTACGTTACATCATCTCCCCCTTATTTTTTTTTTTTTTTTTTTTCGAAGTGCTGGAGAAGGGATTCTCTTATTTTTCCTATCTCGCGGTGTGGAAATAACATCACACCAATGCGAGATTTTGAACGGTCGGGTCATCCGGATAGTTCGGGCGCCATTATAACGAAGTAAATTTCTCCGTCATTTTTATCCGCGCCGGGGTTCGAACCCGGGTCCCGTCATTCCGGAATAAGTCACTCTACCAATTGAGCTACGCGGACGTTTTATTCTGATTCCTATCTGCCTTTATATCGTGTGCGTCCTTCTGGCAGGTACGGCACATCTCCTGGTACGTTACATCATCTCCCCCTATTTTTTTTTTTTTTTCGAAGTGCTGGAGAAGGGATTCTCTTAATTTTCCTATCTCGCGGTGTGGAAATAACATCACACCATTGCGAGATTTTGAACGGTCGGGTCATCCGGATAGTTCGGGCGCCATTATAACGAAGTAAATTTCTCCGTCATTTCTGTCCACGCCAGGATTCGAACCCGGGTCCCGTCATTCCGGAATAAGTCACTCTACCAATTGAGCTACGCGGACGTTTTATTCTGATTCCTATCTGCCTTTATATCGTGTGCGTCCTTCTGGCAGGTACGTCACATCTCCTGGTACGTTACATCATCTCCCCCTTATTATTATTTTTTTTTTTTTCGAAGTGCTGGAGAAGGGATTCTCTTATTTTTCCTATCTCGCGGTGTGAAAATAACATCACACCAATGCGAGATTTTGAACGGTCGGGTCATCCGGATAGTTCGGGCGCCATTATAACGAAGTAAATTTCTCCGTCATTTTTATCCGCGCCGGGGTTCGAACCCGGGTCCCGTCATTCCGGAATAAGTCACTCTACCAATTGAGCTACGCGGACGTTTTATTCTGATTCCTATCTGCCTTTATGTCGTGTGCGTCCTTCTGGCAGGTACGTCACATCTCCTGGTACGTTACATCATCTCCCCCTTATTTTTTTTTTATTTTTTTTCGAAGTGCTGGAGAAGGGATTCTCTTATTTTTCCTATCTCGCGGTGTGGAAATAACATCACACCATTGCGAGATTTCGAACGGTCGGGTCATCCGGATAGTTCGGGCGCCATTATAACGAAGTAAATTTCTCCGTCATTTCTGTCCACGCCAGGATTCGAACCCGGATCCCCTCATTCCGGAATAAGTCACTCTACCAATTGAGCTACGCGGACGTTTTATTCTGATTCCTATCTGCCTTTATGTCGTGTGCGTCCTTCTGGCAGGTACGTCACATCTCCTGGTACGTTACATCATCTCCCCCTTATTTTTTTTTTTTTTTTTTTTCGAAGTGCTGGAAAAGGGATTCTCTTATTTTTCCTATCTCGCGGTGTGGAAATAACATCACACCATTGCGAGATTTCGAACGGTCGGGTCATCCGGATAGTTCGGGCGCCATTATAACGAAGTAAACTTCTCCGTCATTTCTGTCCACGCCAGGATTCGAACCCGGATCCCCTCATTCCGGAATAAGTCACTCTACCACTTGAGCTACGCGGACGTTTTATTCTGATTCCTATCTGCCTTTATGTCGTGTGCGTCCTTCTGGCAGGTACGTCACATCTCCTGGTACGTTACATCATCTCCCCCTTATTTTTTTTTTTTTTTTTTTTTTCGAAGTGCTGGAGAAGGGATTCTCTTATTTTTCCTATCTCGCGGTGTGGAAATAACATCACACCATTGCGAGATTTCGAACGGTCGGGTCATCCGGATAGTTCGGGCGCCATTATAACGAAGTAAATTTCTCCGTCATTTCTGTCCACGCCAGGATTCGAACCCGGATCCCCTCATTCCGGAATAAGTCACTCTACCAATTGAGCTACGCGGACGTTTTATTCTGATTCCTATCTGCCTTTATGTCGTGTGCGTCCTTCTGGCAGGTACGTCACATCTCCTGGTACGTTACATCATCTCCCCCTTATTATTATTATTTTTTTTTCGAAGTGCTGGAGAAGGGATTCTCTTATTTTTCCTATCTCGCGGTGTGGAAATAACATCACACCATTGCGAGATTTCGAACGGTCGGGTCATCCGGATAGTTCGGGCGCCATTATAACGAAGTAAACTTCTCCGTCATTTCTGTCCACGCCAGGATTCGAACCCAGATCCCCTCATTCCGGAATAAGTCACTCTACCAATTGAGCTACGCGGACGTTTTATTCTGATTCCTATCTGCCTTTATGTCGTGTGCGTCCTTCTGGCAGGTACGTCACATCTCCTGGTACGTTACATAATCTCCCCCTTATTTTTTTTTTTTTTTTCGAAGTGCTGGAGAAGGGATTCTCTTATTTTTCCTATCTCGCGGTGTGGAAATAACATCACACCATTGCGATATTTTGAACGGTCGGTTCATCCGGATAGTTCGGGCGCCATTATAACGAAGTAAATTTCTCCGTCATTTCTGTCCGGGCCGGGGTTCGAACCCGGGTTCCGTCATTCCGGAATAAGTCACTCTACCAATTGAGCTACGCGGACGTTTTATTCTGATTCCTATCTGCCTTTATGTCGTGTGCGTCCTTCGGGCAGGTACGTCACATCTCCTGGTACGTTACATCATCTCCCCCTTATTTTTTTTTATTTTTTTCGAAGTGCTGGAGAAGGGATTCTCTTATTTTTCCTATCTCGCGGTGTGCAAATAACATCACACCAATGCGAGATTTTGAACGGTCGGGTCATCCGGATAGTTCGGGCGCCATTATAACGAAGTAAATTTCTCCGTCATTTTTATCCGCGCCGGGGTTCGAACCCGGGTCCCGTCATTCCGGAATAAGTCACTCTACCAATTGAGCTACGCGGACGTTTTATTCTGATTCCTATCTGCCTTTATGTCGTGTGCGTCCTTCTGGCAGGTACGTCACATCTCCTGGTACGTTACATCATCTCCCCCTTATTTTTTTTTTTTTTTTTTTTTTTTCTCGAAGTGCTGGAGAAGGGATTCTCTTATTTTTTCTATCTCGCGGTGTGGAAATAACATCACACCAATGCGAGATTTTGAACGGTCGGGTCATCCGGATAGTTCGGGCGCCATTATAACGAAGTAAATTTCTCCGTCATTTCTGTCCGCGCCGGGGTTCGAACCCGGGTTCCGTCATTCCGGAATAAGTCACTCTACCAATTGAGCTACGCGGACGTTTTATTCTGATTCCTATCTGCCTTTATATCGTGTGCGTCCTTCGGGCAGGAACGTCACATCTCCTGGTACGTTACATCATCTCCCCCTTATTTTTTTTTTTTTTTTTTTTTTCGAAGTGCTGGAGAAGGGATTCTCTTATTTTTCCTATCTCGCGGTGTGGAAATAACATCACACCAATGCGAGATTTTGAACGGTCGGGTCATCCGGATAGTTCGGGCGCCATTATAACGAAGTAAATTTCTCCGTCATTTTTATCCGCGCCGGGGTTCGAACCCGGGTCCCGTCATTCCGGAATAAGTCACTCTACCACTTGAGCTACGCGGACGTTTTATTCTGATTCCTATCTGCCTTTATGTCGTGTGCGTCCTTCTGGCAGGTACGTCACATCTCCTGGTACGTTACATCATCTCCCCCTTATTTTTATTTTTTTTTTCGAAGTTCTGGAGAAGGGATTCTCTCATTTTTCCTATCTCGCGGTGTAGAAATGACCTCACACCATTGCAAAATTTCGAACGGTCGGGTCATCCGGATAGTTCGGGCGCCATTATAACGAAGTAAATTTCTCCGTCATTTCTGTCCACGCCAGGATTCGAACCCGGATCCCCTCATTTAGGAATAAGTCACTCTACCAATTGAGCTACGCGGACGTTTTCTTCTGATTCCTATCTGCCTTTATATCGTGTGCGTCCTTCTGGCAGGTACGTCACATCTCCTGGTACGTTACATCATCTCCCAATTATTATTTTTTTTTTTTCGAAGTGCTGGAGAAGGGATTCTCTTATTTTTCCTATCTCGCGGTGTGGAAATAACATCACACCAATGCGAGATTTTGAACGGTCGGGTCATCCGGATAGTTCGGGCGCCATTATAACGAAGTAAATTTCTCCGTCATTTTTATCCGCGCCGGGGTTCGAACCCGGGTCCCGTCATTCCGGAATAAGTCACTCTACCAATTGAGCTACGCGGACGTTTTATTCTGATTCCTATCTGCCTTTATGTCGTGTGCGTCCTTCTGGCAGGTACGTCACATCTCCTGGTACGTTACATCATCTCCCCCTTATTTTTTTTTTTTTTTTCGAAGTGCTGGAGAAGGGATTCTCTTATTTTTCCTATCTCGCGGTGTGGAAATAACATCACACCAATGCGAGATTTTGAACGGTCGGGTCATCCGGATAGTTCGGGCGCCATTATAACGAAGTAAATTTCTCCGTCATTTTTATCCGCGCCGGGGTTCGAACCCGGGTCCCGTCATTCCGGAATAAGTCACTCTACCAATTGAGCTACGCGGACGTTTTATTCTGATTCCTATCTGCCTTTATATCGTGTGCGTCCTTCTGGCAGGTACGGCACATCTCCTGGTACGTTACATCATCTCCCCTATTTTTTTTTTTTTTTTTTCGAAGTGCTGGAGAAGGGATTCTCTTAATTTTCCTATCTCGCGGTGTGGAAATAACATCACACCATTGCGAGATTTTGAACGGTCGGGTCATCCGGATAGTTCGGGCGCCATTATAACGAAGTAAATTTCTCTGTCATTTCTGTCCACGCCAGGATTCGAACCCGGGTCCCGTCATTCCGGAATAAGTCACTCTACCAATTGAGCTACGCGGACGTTTTATTCTGATTCCTATCTGCCTTTATATCGTGTGCGTCCTTCTGGCAGGTACGTCACATCTCCTGGTACGTTACATCATCTCCCCCTTATTATTATTTTTTTTTTTTTCGAAGTGCTGGAGAAGGGATTCTCTTATTTTTCCTATCTCGCGGTGTGGAAATAACATCACACCATTGCGAGATTTCGAACGGTCGGGTCATCCGGATAGTTCGGGCGCCATTATAACGAAGTAAATTTCTCCGTCATTTCTGTCCACGCCAGGATTCGAACCCGGATCCCCTCATTCCGGAATAAGTCACTCTACCAATTGAGCTACGCGGACGTTTTTATTCTGATTCCTATCTGCCTTTATGTCGTGTGCGTCCTTCTGGCAGGTACGTCACATCTCCTGGTACGTTACATCATCTCCCCCTTATTTTTTTTT